>CM052193.1:6576908-6730032 GCA_028455805.1 Lasioglossum figueresi
CGCCATCCGTGATAAATGTTTACTTGATTTCGATCGAAAAAATTATAAATACAATTGAAAATTATGATATCGGCGCACGAGTCGATCAATTATTACACACTTATGCAATTTTGCAAATAACAACTATAACAATTTTCAACGTTTCGATCTCATATTTAGACCATTATCAAGGAAAAAATTTTTATAATGATTGCGTTTATCCTTGTAATAGGTGACTTTGTGCCCGACCATTCCTTCAGGAATTTCATATTCTCAAGGCCGAACCGTCTCGACATTGACGCATAAAAACCTCCGTCCGTTGTAACCAATTCGCCATCCATGATAAATGTTTACTTGATTTCGATCGAAAAAATTGTAAATACAATTGAAAATTATGATATCGGGGCATGAGTCGATCAATTATTACACACTTATGCAATTTTGCAAATAACAACTATAACAATTTCCAACGTTTCGGTCTCATATTTAGACCATTATCAAGGAAAAAATTTTTATAATGACTACGTTAATCCTTGTAATTTTCGATCGAAATCAAATAAACATTTATATTTAATAGCGTAAACAATATTTTGGACAATGGCAGAGAAATTTTTAGAGTCGCCACTGGAGTGCTAAGGGTTAAACCTTGGCAAAGATTATGTATTTTGTTATATCATATTATATAAAGTTGTATAAAGTGAAGAGGTGAGCCCTCATCAAAGCCGAGAGGCAAGACGATATAATAAATGGTAAAAAATAATAATGATGGAGAACTTCTGGGTAGAGCACAACAAAATATCGGTTTTTACTCGATGGAGGCTCGCGTTGCAGTTTCCAGTGATGGAGGGTCAAGATGGTAGAGTTCGGCGAGACACCGAGTGTATGACCCCGCGGGGAGCCCGGTATATCGTGACCCAGATCGGTGACCCATGTCGGATCGGAACGCGTTCATCTCTTTGCCGCGGCGAAACTTTGAACGGCCGAGAGCAGCGTAGCCGGTCGCAAACAGGGGCCACTTTCGATCGCGGCGCATTGATCAAATTCCTGGGACGCCCGGCCGCGCTTCCACCAGCGCGCTGAACAGATTCCCGGAGCGTTTATAAGCGCCAATGGCGGCAAAGTATTCGATACTACCGCGTCAACAATTTCAGTCAATTTATTTACCAGCGATGTTGATGAGTTTCGGCTCCGGCCAGAACCGAACGATTGCTCCGACGAACGGCCCCGCGCCGTACAACAGCAAAACCGGAAGAACTGTTGTCAAACGCGTGCCTCCAATCCGGAAATTCATTTGCAGACTAAACCACCCTTCCGCCAGAGAAATTGTTAGGCGAAACCAGACGCGCAAGAAAGTTGATTTTCCAAATGTGCTTCCACCCGATAACGCTGGCTTTGAACTGTGTTTATTTCGATATTTAAAGTCAAATTAATACTACGCGCGCCGATGCTCAACATATTGACTGGCACGTTGCTCAAACAGAAAACCGGTGAAACGAATGATATGAAATACAAATTTTTTGAAAATGCAAATTACTAGATAATTGAGCGAAATACAACGCGACTTTATTATTCTACGGTCAATAACTAATAAATGAAGTAACCGGAACGTATGTGGAATGCAACAGCGATGCAATGAACGAGGCAAAATCAATAACGAACAATATTACGTGTTAAAGTGAATGTATGACTTCTCTTTATTCAATTATTCCGCCTTCTGTATTGCAGATATGTTACGTTAAATAAACCACTATTGCGTAAAGCTGAAATAATTCTTCTGAATGATTTTTTAATAACTCGGCACTTTTATGACAAATGTGAATACCATTAGCAATAATGGCCCTTTTAAAATTTGGCTCTCTTATTCCCGGTACGAGGATTATTTTCGTGAATGATACTTCAGAATGGTTCTCTCATTTTTTAGCCGGTTTGTCCAAAAGTGGCCTTCATTTTTCATATCAGCTGTACTCTACATCAAATATTTTTTAAACCGTAATGCGGGAATGATCCCTTAACTTTTCATCCATTTCATTCAAAATAGAAAAATGTCCTGTCACGTCACCCATCCACCGCATCAAACATTTCCTAAACCATACAGCAAAAATAATCCTGCAGCACGACTCTTTAACACTAGGTTTAAATTAAAATTATTCTACTTTATTTCTTTGGGTAAATATTATTCAAAAAATGGCGAAAAATTTGGATAGGCTCATTCTTGTTATTTTTATCAAGTAATGCAATATAGTCGTTTTCAGTGCTCCGTAAACCCAGTGTTGATATTTGGTCTAAACGGAAGTTCGTATCGATGTGAAGTTAAAACTCGAAGATAAAATTGAGGTATATTCATAGATTTATTAAATAACATATTTTCACGCGCCACTACCTTCTGCCATTTTTAGGTAACTTATCACGTTGTTGAATAAACCTATGAATAAATATCTTAATATTATTTTTGACTTTTAATCCTAAAACGCAACGAACGTTCGTCCCAACCGGCTAGCTTGGCTCTTTTCGCGTCAACGTGAACACTGGTAGCAAGAGCGTAGCAATTTTGAGATAACTTATCACGTTGTTGGATAAACCTATGAATAAATGTCTTAATTTTATTTTTGACTTTTAATCTTGAAACGCAACGAACGTTCGTCACAACCGGGTAGCTTGGTTCTCTTCGCGTCAACGTGAACACTTGTAGCAAGAGTGTAACAATTTTGAGATAACTTATCACGTTGTTGAATAAACCTATGAATAAATATCTTAATTTTATTTTTGACATTTAATTTTAAAACGCAACGAACGTTCGTCCCAACCGGCTAGCTTCGCTCTTTTCGTGTCAACGTGAACACTGGTAGCAAGACTGTAGTAATTTTGAGATAACTTATCACGTTGTTGGATAAAACTATGAATAAATATCTTAATTTTATTTTTGACTTTTAATTTTAAATGCAACGACCGTTCGTCACAACAGGCTAGCTTGGCTCTTTTCGCGTCAACGTGAACACTGGTAGCAAGAGAGTAACAATTTTGAGATAACTTATCTCGTTGTTGAATAAACCTATGAATAAATATCTCAATTTTATTTTTGACTTTTAATCTTGAAACGCAACGAACGTTCGTCACAACTGGCTAGCTTGGCTCTTTTCGCGTCAACGTGAACACTGGTAGCAAGAGTGTAGCAATTTTGAGATAACTTATCACGTTGTTGGATAAACCTATGAATAAATATCCTAATTTTATTTTTGACTTTTAATCTTAAAACGCAACGAACGTTTGTCCCAACCGGCTAGCTTGGCTCTTTTCGTGTCAGTTTGAACACAGGTAGCAAGAGTGTAGCAATTTTTGAGGTAACCGATCATGTTATTGAATAAACCTATGCATAAATATATTAATATTATTTTTTTCGACTTTTAATCTTAAAACGCAACGAACGTTCGTCCCAACCGACTAGCTTGGCTCTTTTCGCGTCAATGTGAACACTGGTAGCAAGAGTGTAGCAATTTTGAGATAACTTATCACGTTATTGGATAAACCTATGAATAAATATCTTAATTTTATTTTTAAAAACGCAACGAACGTTCGTCCCAACCGGCTAGCTTGGCTGTTTTCGCGTCAACGTGAACACTGGTAGCAAGAGAGTAACAATTTTGAGATAACTTATCTCGTTGTTGAATAAACCTATGAATAAATATCTTAATTTTATTTTTGACTTTTAATCTTAAAACGCAACGAACGTTCGTCCCAACCGGCTAGCTTGGCTCTTTTCGCGTCAACGTGAACACTGGTAGCAAGAGTGTAGCAATTTTGAGATAACTTATCACGTTGTTGGATAAACCTATGAATAAATATCTTAATTTTATTTTTGACTTTTAATCTTAAAACGCAACAAACGTTCGTCCCGATCGACTAGCTTGGCTCTTTTTGCGTCAACGTGAACACTGGCAGCAAGAGTGTAGCAATTTTTGAGATAACCTATCACGTTGTTGAATAAACCTATGAATAAATATCACAATTTTTTTTAAATTTTTAATCTTGAAACGCAACGAACGTTCGTCACAACCGGCCAGCTTGGCTCTTTTCGTGTCAATGTGAACACTGGTAGAAAGAGTGTAGCAATTTTGAGATTACTTATCACGTTGTTGAATAAACCTATGAATAAATATCTCAATTTTATTTTTGACTTTTAATCTTAAAACGCAACGAACGTTCGTCACAACCGGCTAGCTTGGCTCTTTTCGTGTCAACGTGAACACTGGCAGCAAGAGTGATCCCTTAGAACGGTCCCCCAATTCTTTTTCATTTTATTCAGAATAGAAGAATGTCCCTCTCGCGTCACCTGTTCTCTACATTGAATATTTCCCAAACGGTGTAAGTTGGAAGAAAAATCATGGGATAAGGGTTTGCTCCGTACAGGGAGGGTTATCAGAGGGTGGGTGATAACAATTTTTCATTCGGTGCAGAGGCGAGGATGTCAGGGCGGGGTGATCGGTCGAGAAGAATGGAGCAGACACCGGCGGCAAAGTTACGGTCATTCGATGGCGAATAATCGCCGGGGATCGCAAACGAGACGCGAAAAATAAGAATAACACTGGCCAGAGTTCGACCAGAAGTTTAACGAAGTGACGATGGTCGTAATGGGCTCGGTGGGGTCGTCGGTATCGGAGGATTGACGGCCAGACGAGACGGAGTAATTGTGTGATTAAAAAATTGATTCACGAGGTGGATCGGTGGGGCCAACAATTCGATCATTCCGCACGGATGCGCCGTCGCCATCGCTCTCGCAGACTGGATTAACCCTGCGAAGGTCGCCGCCCTTAAAATTCCTTAACGCTTCTGCATTCAGCTCGACTCTATTTCGCCCGGAATAAACACTTAGCTCTCGAAGCTATTTTAACTCGAGAATACGGACATCTCTTTTAACCGGAACATGTTCATTCTACTCTGAGAATGTAGCTGTGTAGTTTTATGTTACGTGTATAAACGAACATGAGATGAATAAGTATATCAAGAAAAAATTCAGTGATCGATAACTAGTCAGATTGTCACTATTGGACTGCGGATCTTTATGCAAAATAAAAGTTTTCTGTATTTGCTGCAAGCTGTATACGTTATATTATATAATAGGGTAAAACTGTACTATTGGCACTTTCGGATTAAACGGCAAATATTAAGAATTCCTGGTATAGAAAATCATTTTTTATTGCTTCTTATTTATATTTCAAAGCAACGTTGTCAGTTTTCATAACAGAGTTCCACATATGACTGTTAGCAAATGTGCCAATGACCGTACCATTTGTCTTGCGATTGTTATTCACTGAATACAATTTATAATAAAAAATTTATCACTCGTAAAACTGTTTCATTTTGCTGAGAAATCTCTATCAGCTTATAATAATAGAAAGTTAAGTTTGTTTAAACATTTCAAAAAAATATAAAAACCTCAGTGCTCAATCATTGTACAGTTTACCCTATAATTCTTTTAGTAGGTTGAAAGAAATATACTGGCAGTATTCAATTTTTTTTCATCTTCACAATGTTTCGAATTACAGCTACTCATTTTCGTCGTAAATGCATAAATCATCATATTTACACTGCTTAATAATCCACTTCAATTTTCCATTTCATGGCAACCGTCGAGCCATGTTTGCAAAACATGCTCGATAAAAAAATATATAATTCATGAAATTTTGATTATTTCTGCTTTACGAAAATCGCGCGCGTACTTCAAACACCAATGAACGCATGTGGAAAAATTCCAATGCAGATGGTTCGATAGGGTTTCCCTGAAAAGAATTCCAAAAAATTCATTTCGAACCGAACAAGTCTCAACATTGGACATCTTTACCATTATGTCATAAGCCATATTGCAATGAGGTTAAATTATTTAAAACTGCTGTAATAATTGTTAATTCGCCCTTGCGCCATTTCATCTCTTTTATTTTGCATACATGAAATTGAGCGCATTCGGCCGTATCTCGCTTAAACGTTCAGCGATTTATTCGGTAAGAACAAATTTGGTAAACATTGCCCGGAATTACGGTATGGTAATTTTTAGTGGCGCCTCAAAGCGCAAAAACCGCTGAACAAACTCAACGCGTAATAATTGCGATCGCATTGTTGCAGCAAGAACATTTGCAAACATATTTCAATGCATTTACAGATTATATACCTCGTTAGTTTAATTCTCTCCAACACGATTGTATAAAAAGATGCACGAATGAATTTATGGGACAGATTGCGAGGATCGATATTATTATAGATTTGCGAAATCCACGGATAAGGCGACTTTCGAATTTTATGTGTAAAGTTCAGAGGTCGTAAATATTATGTTTCAACCAGTCATGTTGATAGATGACGAATTTTGATTTATGTCTCACTTACAATCGTGGTTTATGAATGCTAGAAAGGAAGTTCAGCGGATGAGCCTGTAAAACGAATGTAACATCCGTCAGAAATGATATTACTTCGCCGACGACATAAAATCGATCTGCAACATTTGCAGAAATATTTTAAAAGGCGAGTCGCTTCGGCTGCATACTAAGCGGAACGTCCTTTTTATTTTCTTGCTTGCTACGCCGATGTATCTTCGCATGCGACGCTGTTAGCAATTCCTTCATTGTGCTTCCGAAAATCGTGAAGGCTTTAAGTGCAAAGCCTTGTATACAACCTGTCGCAACTTTTGATACGACTTTATCTTTGTCTTTTATTTCGCATTCTTTGTATTATCGCATTTCGGAGTACGTAGAAAAACAAGAAAATATTTGTACATCCATTCAAATGTTTCACTGCAATTTTCTGCGAGCGAACGTTCTTGAAATTGTAACGTTGAAAAAGCATGCCGAGTTTCTGATTTGATTTTCGGCATTTTCCATTCAAACGTTTATCATTTTGTGGGAAATGAATGCTTTTTGACGTCTGTACTCTGAATTGTTAATAACGACTCTTTGTAGAATGATACATTGATAATTAAATACATACGCTAAATGCTGTGAAAATAATGAAAGTGCCTTCCCTTAAAAATATTTGAAACATAGTCCTCTTTCAATGAACGAGAATAACATAGACCCAATAACTACACTAAAACATAAATATCGATTTCAGAAATAGACACAGACACAATGCGCAAAAACATGCTGTTCCTACCATTCTGTAGTAGATCCTTCATCATTTAAGTTCAAGCGATAAATATTGAAACCGAGTACGCTGGTTTTCCCTACAGTCATCTTCAACAAGAACGAGAGTGGGTAAAAGCAACCTAGATACACACGTGTAGAACCACTTATTTTTCTGTCAACGATTCCTTAAATTGGAATATGCATTATCCCTACCACTCCAGGGAAAGATACTCCGTTGTTTACGTTCAACCAGTAAAAATTGAAACACAGTACTCTGGTTCTCGCTACAGTTGAAAGAGAACAAGGGCGATAAAATAGGCGTTGTTTTCCAATAAGTAATATCTAAAATTAGAGGATGTTTATCATCCCTACCACTGGAATGGACACTTAATCGTTTAAGTTCGAGCAATAAAAATCGAAATTGAGTATTCTGAAAATGGTTAGTTACACACACGTGTCGATTCTGTTATTTTCCAATTAGCAATTTCCGAAATTAGAATATGCATTACCCCTACTCTCTCGTGCATACTGAATCATTTCAGTTCGAGCAATAAAAATTGAGACCGAGTGCGCTAGTAATTGCGCCAGTTATAAAAGAGAGAGGGTTGGTAAGAGCGGATCGCTGGTAATAAATAAAACAAAGTTATCCAGAAATAATGATCGCAATTCCAGTACAAAACACAGTTACGTAAACTGGGCGAAACTTGCTAGACTTAATAATTCGCACGTGTCTATTAAATCAGCGGCGACCGGAACGGGTTTCGTATCGAACGAGAAAAGAGGGGTCGGGGTTTGGTCAGAAGACTAAGAAACAAAGTACATACCAAGAAGAGGAGGATCGAGCGGCTGCGTTCCGCGAGAACGAGTGAAGAAAAAGAAGAGGTTCGAGTAGGAGAAAAAGACAGGCCCGAGAAACAAGAGAGCAACGGCGTGCCGAGTTTTTTTTTTCCCCCCCAGCTAATTGATTCATTGCCTTATTGAATAGCGGCAGGGGGATATATCGGGGCGCGAGCCGGTAAGGGAGAATAACGAGGGCGCGCGTCCGAGGAAGTGAAAACGAAGCGTCGACGAGGACGGTGCACATATATCAGGCTCACGAAACAGAGGGAATCCTGTGTGGAACGGGAGTGAGGGCTCCGACCGCGGTAAACGAACGTTTATTTTCCAATCGAACGCTATTATTGCCGCGGCGTGGAAACAGCCCGCGGATCGTCGAACGGTTCGGAAGCGAGGGTTGCAACGGATCCGCGCGTTTCCTGGAAACGGACCGAAAAAAAGTCACGCCGCGCCGGTTTCATCCAACGGAAGAGGCGAAATAGGAAGGATAAGGTGGCGGGCGCGGGGATGGGAAAAAGGAATAATCGGAAGACAAAAAATGACGACGAAAAGGGGAGGAGAATGGCTGGAGAAGGGTCGAAAAATAGTAGTCCCTTGAGGGGGTGAAAAGAAAAAAAACGTAGATACCGACACGAGAGCACGGGAGAAATATACACGCGCGCGCACGGAGATGGAAATAAAGGTGAAGGTGGTAGATAGGAGGCAGCGTCGCGGGAAGGGGTTGCAGAAGAGGCAGAGTTGTAGCGCAGGTGTTGACTGTCTGCTGAGGGGTAGTATGGGAGGGCACGACGGAAAGAGACACGCTGATACACTGCGGGACGACTCCGGGGGTGGCGGAGAGAGGGTTGAAGAGGGTGGATAGGCGAGATAAATAACGGGGGTGGAAGAGGAGCGGAGGCGACGGTGTGACAAAGAGGAGATAGATAGAGAGAGCGGGAGAGAGAGAGAGAGAGAGAGAGAGAGAGAGAGAGAGTCGCTGGGAGTCGATAGACGCGAGGAGGGTTGGTTGGGGCCGTAGGGCGGATAGAAAAGATGAAAACGAGAGGGCGGAAAGGGGAACAGGGGTGAGGACTTGTAGAGGACGAAGGGTGTAGGGTGTGTGTGTAGAGCGGAGACGTAGGCGCGCGACGCGGTGCGGTGCGGTGCGGTGCGGCACGGTGGAACGACGACGCTGGAAAATTGTGTGTGCGATGTTGAAGGATAGCGGAAAAGTGAGGGTGTTGTAAGGAAGGTGACGGAGATAATGGGCGCGAGGTAGAACGGGAGTAAAAATGTGAAAGACAGTGGACGCCCGGCGAATTGTAAAGACAGACGCGGTGGTACACAAAGCGGGAGCTGCCAGAGAGGACTGACACTCTTAAGGAGGACGGAGGGCAAGACAATGGCAGCCTGGATGGGGAAAGTGGAGAGAATGAGAGAAAATCAGCGGAGGAACGGCCGGAGAAGGCAAGGGACGCTGAGGAGGAAGTTAAAGAGAGAAGGGGGCCGCGGGACAGAATGTAGAGAAGACGGGGCCGGGGGAACAAAAGGGGGGCACGCGCGAGAAATTGAAAGGAAAAAGTAACAGGGAGAATCGGGATGGAGGAGGCGCGCACACAATGGGGACGAACGGGAAAGGGGGCCGGCCGAATAGTGGGAATAGATAGTTTTATTCATTGCCCCGGGCGTACAGAGTCCTCGGAAATGCCGAGTTGTCGAGGGTGCGGTGAAATTCGTGGTACCCGCGACGACCAGCCGACTCTTCCCCCGCGAAAATATGTATGTGGGAATACTCGAATAATGGCCTCTCGACGGAATTTCGTCAAGTACACTTTCCTTCGTGCACCGCCGCCGGTGCGACCGGATGGAATATTTGAAACGGAGGGGTTGGACAATTTTCAAATCTCCCCGATTAAGCCGCAGCTTTTTAATTTCTCTCTCCCTCGTTCTCTCTATCTCTTCCTCTCATCGTGCGAGCAATGTACAGTCTGTAACACAAAAGCGTGCCCGCGATATCTCCCACTGTTGATACGTAATCGGGTGCGGGACTGCGATAATCTAAATATGAAAACCTTTTACAGCAGTGCTCGGTTAAATTTACACGGGTCAGACCAAATCCGTGAAAGGATATCATTGCCTTGGCCATCCCAGTCCACCGTTACAAATCCCATTGAAATTGTTTGCGCTGTATATGAAGCAGAAATTTCGAGGAACACGCAGTTTGACTGTGAAGTCTCATTAGTGGCGTCGAATTAAAAAGATATGGAGGTCGCTTTCTGTCTCGCGCGCCGAAAAATAGGTTGAAAGCATGCCGGGACGTTGCGAAGATATAATCGCTCGTGGAGGAGACTGGACCCTGCTAAGCGTGCGCATGAAGTTTTTTACGAAAAGAAATAATTTTTGTAGAAATACCGCGTCCACGCTCTCGTGTTACAGACTGTACAGTGGACGTCGCGTGACTCGTTCCGCGATAATCTTGTAACGAGCCTTTGCCACATTTTCTGACCTCGTTCGGCTCGTAGCCGGACGAGCGATGTTCGAGCGCGTAAACACGGCCTAATTTAATATTAATAATTACGAACGTATTATCGGAATACGCGAGCGCTACCATAAATATTGTAACATTTTCGATCGGTTGCATAACATCGGTCACTTGCCTATACACGTCGCATTGTTATCGGAACCGGTAGCATTGTTTTTCCCTTTGTTCTCGCGGTCGGTGAATAATTTCGATTTATATTCAAAGGGCTCTGTCACTCTTTCATGATTAATGCACGGTAAAACGTCAATATCTGCGGTTTTAACATGCCTCCATTGCAGCAGATGAATTGTCCCGGGCTTTATTTATTCAAATCCCATTTTCACAATCACTATTTTACCAATTTCACAGAGTAAATTAATTGCCGGCCAGGTGCGGGAAAGAATCAGTCGGAATAAAACCCTCAAACAATCGCGTAAACGTAGAGAACGCCGCTCTCCACGTTGATAAAGTCAATGGCTGACCATGAACAGAGAAACAGCATTTCACGTTTAATGTACGTGCACGCTGATACACAAAAATATTTTACCGCTTATTCGACGAGCGATGACTCTCGTCTTGTTCGCTGGGGCAAACGCGAATGTAATGAAATGATAAACTACCTTTTTTTCAGCAATTTAATTCTGTTTTTGTAGCTGAAACAGTTTTATTTGTGGGACTTATGTATTGTGCCTTAGATATTAATCGAATAAGGCAGCCTCGGTTTAAAAATTAACTTTCTGCTATTTTGATAGCAATATAGTAAACTATTTGGTAGCAGGTGTAGCAAAAAATGATTCGAATAGAAGGAAAATGCAAGATTAATCGAATAGAAAATTGTCAAATTGCACAGTCTCGATTCAAAGATTAATTCTTAAGTACTTCTAATTGATTGGAATAGAAGAGAAATTGACTGAACTGAAAATAAAATTAGCAAAGCTTGTTCCAAAGCTTGTACGACAAAGGTCGGACGAGCCGCTCGACATCGGACCGCTGCTTCATCAACCAATTGTGCGACGCCCAATGAAGCTTGGTACAATGTAAGCAAAATGTCGAATTGACTGTTTCGAGAGGACAAGGCTTACGAGGGAAAGCCTGAACAGTGGTAAGTGTAAGATGCCTGTCTGGAGAGCTCGGGCTCTCGCTTTGGTGGTCTGCGTTGACCACGTTCCCGTGTAAAGACATCCTGGAGCCGCAAAGAGCTGTGTACAATGGCTGGTTAGCGGAGGAAGTTCGGTAATGAATTCAATAACGAAGCAGCGGCGCTAATCGGCGTATCGATGCTGCAAAACACGGTGGAAACAGGGACCGGGGTAAATTGAATAGGACGCTGGCGAGCACTCTCCGGAGAAAGTTGGAAAAGCGGCCGGCACGGCCCGGCAAGTTTTCTGAAATTCGAACGCAATCAACATTCAGCGAGGACGTAAATTTGTAAAGACACGGCCGACGGGGCCGCCCGGGGAGAGTGGGAAACGGTTCGCGCGGTGCGCTGAAAGCATACTAACAACTTCTTTGGGGAAATAATTGAATAATGCATTTCCTAAGCTGCGGCACGAATAATTTCCGCCCGCGAATTTATTCGTTCCCGGGCGCGTTCGCCGATACCAAGTTGATATTCTTCGTCAACGCGCCGCACCAATTTTACGTGGTTTATTGTCCGAGCCACGTAGATCGTCCCGTTTCTGTTAATCCTTCAAATAAACCGTATTTCATACATAATTATGTACCGAGTAGGCTGGAAATCGTAGTACAAACGGGCGAGGGGTGATTTTACACATGAGAAAGTAAGTCGAAAATATAGAATAACATTTCTAAGCATCGTTTTCGAGCAAATCGAGATTGAAAATGCAACGAACACGCGTGCTAATAGATAGGCATCGTCTGACGCGTTTCACCATGGCCAACCAATTCTACTTCCTGAATATACTAAAGTTCTGATCTTTAAACTTGATTTCCCGATTTACTTTTACATGTAGAATCACCCCTTTCCCTGCTATACTAAAATTCCCAGCCTACCCTGTATAATAGATACTCTAAACTGAAATTGTTGCTCAACTTTCAGTGCACGAAGCTTGATTTTACAGGAATTATGTGCTAGATCTAAGATGGGAATTTAAGGAAATTTTTAGTAAAAATAGTACACTATAATGTTCAACATGAACCGTAATCTACGCTCTTTTGTTCGTTGTATTTCTTAACCAATTTACTAAGAGACGTCACAGAACCGATCTCTCATCGAAAGAGGATAAACGGATGTATCACTGAAAGATGCCTTCGCATGCGATACGATTTTTACTGTATCAAAGGCGCCTGGATATTCGAGATGGGTCGCCGACGAAACTTTGCTGGAAAGTAGATCTCAGAAAAATATTTGACACGTATTCTTTTTATCGACTATCGTCATATCGAAAGGATGAAAACAGCCCTCAAAGTTGGAGGTGAGAAAAATATTTGAACGAATATCTTGGAAACTGCTAGAACCAGAAGAGTGTCACGTATGGCGAAATGCAGGATTTTTTTGGTAAAAAAATTCAGCAATCTGAGGAAACCACTAGGAACTTTGTCCATTTAAATAATACATGCATTGCTGTTTTCTACATTTTTCTGATCGAGACATGGACAAATACGAAACTTTTTGAAGATCCCTCAAGCGTACGATAGTAACATTGACGCAATCACGGATTCTCAACAATTGAATGAGTGTCTGGATAAAGGGCCTGTATCACGTTTTCTAAATTATATATTTTTTATTTTGAATTCAAACACGAATTGCAGTAATGAAAACCAGCTAAAAATGACAGAGGCCCTTCTTCCAGACACCCATCAAAGTATTTAATGCTCGCGCGGCGACAACCACGTAAATCTTGGGGGAGTTTTTCCGAAACAGCCGGCTAACGTAGTTTGCTGAAATTCTATAATCAAGTGGCCGATACCAGCTACTTGACGAGAAACCGGCGAACAATGTTCATAACTCACGTACACAGCAATGCGGAAAATTTCATTCCCCTGCCCTCGTTAGCGTCCCCCGCCGTCATTCCCGTCAGAGACGCGCGGCAACGTAGGCGGGGCGGATCGCGCGAAACTTTTCCCGTTACAAATTCAATTCGTCCGAGTTATCGGCGAAACGTCATTACCGTCGTGTCATTAATAGGTCGTTTTCCCGGTGACACGCGTTACCGCCGGACGAAATTCGGCGCCCCGGCCAGGGCGCGGACCGGAATGGCACGACGACGCAAAAATCCTGATGATTCCCCCGATTTCGAGTCCCGCATTAACGTCACCCGCTCGTCCACGCTAATGGTGATCGATAACCGTGCCGGCGACCATGCACGCCCCCGTTCCCACTTTACCCGGCCTTTCTTTAACCGCGATCCGCGTGCAATCGTCACCGGTTGTACGCGTGTCGCCGCTGCCAACCCTCCACGCCGCTCCCCGTTCAGGTTATTGCACTGTTTCTATGGAAAAGACATGGTTTTCCTAACCCCCATTCGTTACCCATTTTCCTAACTTACCAAATTACCCCACCATCACGGTTATTGCACTGTTTCTATGGAAAATACGTGGGATTACTAACCCCCATTCATTATCCATTTTCCTAACTTACCAAATTACTCCCCATCGCGGTTATAGCACTGTTTCTATGGAAAATACATGGGTTCACCATCCCCCATTCATTCCCCATTTTCCTAACTTTGCAAATCATCTGCCGGGGGCTAGGTAACGCGTTAACTGCCACCCCTGCAGCCCGGTACTAATACCATTTATTACACCCTTTCAAACGACCCCATAGAAGAACGTGATTTTTTTAGCCCCCACTCATCCCCATTTTTGTAACTCTGAACATTACCTGCTGAAACCTAAGTGACACGTTCACTGCTATGCCGATGCTCATACAGGTCACACGAAGTTAGAATAAATCTACAAGTTATCTGTACAAACGGGCATGTGGTGATTTTACGTGCAGAAATAATGAAGGAAAAACTCGTAACATTTTTTCGTTTGACGCGTCGTATTCGAGAAAATTGAGTTTGAAGATCGACGGACTCGCGTGTCCCAGCATTCGCAAGAAGTAGAATTGGTTGGTCATGACCAGACGCGTCACCTGATTTCTATTCAGCAGCACGCGTAACCGCCGAATGTTCAAACTCAATTTCCTCGAGAACGTCGGGTCAACCGAAATGTTATTCGCTTTTCTTTTTAATTTATTTTTCACATAGAATCACATCATGCCCGCTTGAGCAACATTAAAAATGTGGAGCTTACAGCTTGTAGATTCTAGCAATGTTAATTTATTGTAAGAAATATTGATTTTCATATGTTTTCAGAGGACGGTTCAATGTACCGTTGAACTCCATGCGGAACAATTAAAGTCAATCTAATCACAGCAGGTGATTATGTAAGTCAGCAGCTGGTTACGAGGTAAGTCGATACATTCATGACATGTGCTTACGTAAGTCAGCTTCCAGCAACAATTGAAAACTCTTTCACGTCATTTTACTAATATGATGATTAGACAGCGGATTTGATGCATTTATGGCAACAATGAATAAGTGTAATTTAAAAATATTGTTATATTATTTTCAACCTATCATATGTATTAAGGAAGAAAATATATTTCTATTTCACTCCAGTTTGTTGCAATTCCGGTAGAAAATTTTTATTTTGTATAAAGATTCGCAGTCTAACAATGATTTAACACTACACAACCAAACATTACAAGAATCTAGCAAATTTTACCTTATAAAACTGGCCATACTTTATAGAGACTTTCCATAATTCTCAATATAATCGATGCACAAGCAGATTTATTCCATTATTTTCCATAAATGAATTTTTATAGTTTCAATAATTGTAAGATATAGAATGCTGTTCCTCCTATTGGCCCTAATATAAGCAGCTAATAATTTAACACGAAACCTACTAAGCATTATGTGTAATAAAGATGACAATACTTTATAGAGATTGTCCATAATTTTCAACGTAACCGATGCACAAGCAGATTTATTCCTTTATTTTCCATAAATGAATTTTTATAGTTTCAATAATTGTAAGATATAAAATGGTGTTCCTCTTATTGGCCCTAATATAAGCAGCTAATAATTTAACACTAAACCTACTAAGTATTAAAAGAATCTAATAAATGTCGCCTTATAAAGATGGCAATACTTTCTAGAGATTGTCCATAATTTTCAATGTAATCGATGCACAAGCAGATTTATTCCTTTATTTTCCATAAATGAATTTTTATAGTTTCAATATTTGTAAGATATAAAATGCTGTTCCTCTTATTGGCCTTAATATAAGCAGCTAATAATTTAACACTAAACCTACTACCCATTAAAAGAATCTAGCAATTGTTGTCATAAAAATGGCAACGCTTTATAGTGATTGAACAGAATTTTGAAGGTAATAGATGCTTGGACAAGGAAATTTGTTCCGTTATTTTCCGTAAATGAAGTTTTATAGCTTCTATAATTGTGTAACATAAAGCCGGCCGTTTGACCGTGGTATGTTCGGTGGTAAAGTGGCTGCAAGGAAATTAGAACTCGCTTTAACTAGTTACAGTAAAATGTGTGACTAATTAGGTCAAGTTCCGGGGAACAGATAATGGGCGCTTAAATCGACGGTCTTGCGCAGGTAGCATGCAACTATCGAAAGACTGTAAACTATGCTGAATGCAATACCTCGCGATCGTGGGTCCAGAAGATCGCCGTCGGCGGTTCCGGGCTGTGACGCACCACGCAGGTGAGATTCATCGTGCTGCCCCTGTTTATGAACATCTCTGGTTCTCCGACGATCGACGTCACCGGTTCTGTGGAAAATAAAAGAATAAATGAGCCGATTAATGCGAACATCGTTCATCAGATTTCAGTCGATCAAAATGAAATTAGACAAAATATATCGGATCCGTAATTTTATCGAATCTGATAATTCTATAATGAACATGGTTTTATTTAACGTTATTGTTGCGAGTACTAATGATGTAGAAAAGGTTACATTCAATTTCGATTTAAATCTCTTCGTATGTACGCTCCGTCACTTGTAATGTTTTAATACGTTTCCTCATTTAACTGTTCATTTGTCCAGTTTAATTTGTTTTAATTATTTTAATAAGTTTTTGTACACCATATATTTGCCTTTCAGTGATAATTTTGCAGGAATACTTTTAATCGAGAATGGCATGTTTTCGTTAACTAATTACCAGTGTTTGAATTTTTGAGTTTTGAGTTGACACATTTTCGTTATTTTTGAAAAGGAATCAAAAATAGTCAGATTCTATTTGTTTTAAGTCAATCAGTTTTCTTCGCTTGAAAACCAATTACGTCCGAATAAATAATTTATAATTTGTTGAAACTAATTGCATTTGCTAACCAACGCTATCTACTATCGCTTCATTCGTAATTTATACCCCTGTAGCAAAAGGGAATTTTATCCAGCTCGTTGAATAAATGTGTATCCGAACGATTTAAATAAATTTGAGTATTTCTACAATTTCTATCGGAACAAATAAATTCTGCGATCTTTGTTCATTTTATTCAAATATTTTTCCCGACTGCACCTACTCCACGTTATTACCGTCTTTCGCTAAAAAAAAGAAGAAATTATGTTTCTTACGTATTCGGCGAAGGGCTGATTGTATCTCAGAATCAATTCCAGCATGTTGGCAGCATCGATGCTTACCAAATGAAAAAGGAAAATTCGCGTCAGATATGCCGGAGTTATCAGATGGAAAATTTGTACCGAAAGCATTGCCGAGATTCGATAAAACGATGTGAACCAGCAAATAAATTTCAACCGTTTCAAGTATTTATGTAACGTAAACATTTACTTGTTATGCGCACATAATCGAATATAAACGGCACCGTTGACTTCCGAGTTTTCAAACGACGGAACAATGGAAACCGTAATTCTACCGACACCGCCCACTATAAATCTGCAATTTCATTACGCCACGGTTTTCCCGAAAAAACTTACGTCGCGCGCGTGTTCGTTTGACACGGTTTGACAACCGCGTGCACGCAGAGTGTACTCGTGACAACTCGATCACGAACGGTCGGAAAACAAATCGAAAACTCACCGGTAGAAACGTTTTTTGCATTTCGAGTCGAAGCTCCTTCTTCGGTAAAATCCTACTCGAAAATTTTCGGGTTACGGGTCCTATTGTACGCCGCGGTATCGCGTCTGTCCATCACTCGCTTGTTCTACTTGCAGTAAACAATACCCGTGATACGCTGTATTTTCTATATTCCTTCTCTTTTTGTTGATTGCCGGTTCGTGGCAAATTATTATCGGGGCCAGGCAGTATCGTATCGCCGTCATTGTTTACAATCGTGTTTCCGGAATAAATTGTTGTGCGAGAAAAAAACCCCGGAGCCACCGTAAACAAAAATTTCATCCCACCTTACATCAAAAGTTCAATATCCATTTTTCGCGGGAAATTCATCCGCAGGCATCGCACGGTTGCAGCATCGTATCCACCACGGTTTGTGTAGTTTCAAATTTTTCGCAAACTCTGGGAAATCGAAAACCAACCGACCACTTTTCGATTTTGGCTCGATCCAACCGCCGCGAGTAAAATCTACACCAGTCGAACGATCTGTGTTTCTTTTTTTAGAGGATACCTTAATTTTGAATTCACCGTCGTAACAATTTAGCATGTCGAGCCTCGGGCTTTTAATAACGATCGTTGGTTACTTGTGAATAAAACCGTCCTATACAGTATAATCCAGTTAATTATGATACTGAAGGATTACAGTATTAAATTTATGGCGGTTTTACGTAATTTGATAACGTCGGCAACTTCCGCGATAACGGGTTAATAACGCAAAATAAAGAAATTAATACCACTCGGTTAGAGAAAATTAATTCAACTTCGGATTACAATTTAAAAATCATAGAATATAAAGTAGAAAGAATGGTTCTATTAATACGATAATGGCTATTGAAATTATACAGTTTCATACGTAGGAAATGAATTAAATCACTATAGGAGGACCGCTGGTATTTCAATTCAACTATTCTTGCTTCATGATTCTACACGTTAAAAAAAGTCCGGAAAAGAGAAGTAACATTTTTTCGTTTGACGCTTCGTGTTCGAAAAAATGGAGATTGAAAATTCAACGAACATACGCGCTATTAGATACGGATCGTCCGGTGCGTCTGGCCACGGCCGACCCATTCTACTTCCTGATTTTTAATCTCGATTTTCTCGAAAATAATTTCTCTTCTACCATTTATTTTTATATGTAGAATCATCGTGTGCCCGGTTGTACCAACAAACAATTGATCGAAAAACAAAAATTCTATGCCAATCAGATATTATCAATGGAAATTATGAATGGATGGATTAATGTCTGGTAGATTTAATAATGATAAATATTGAAACAGCCTCGAGCTCGAAGGGTTAACACGTTCCGTGCCGAGCTGCTTTTACTCGATTTTTCATTCAAGCCATTTCCTTTGTTCTGTGTACTGAATTTTTTATAAAACCTCATTCTTTTGGTCGGAATATTCTACAGTCTTAAGACGCCCCTACTTAACTTTACAATAGATTTTTAAAAATTCTTCGCTTTTCAATGAGAATTCCAATCGTGCGCATACGCCCCACGCGGCACGGAACGTGTTAATAGACTCCATCTATTATTAAACATCGCGTTCACTGTTCTGCAATAGCGCATAAAAAGATCAATCAGGTGCTTAGATACAGAGGTGGGCATTACTTGGCGAAACAAATATTTCAAATACTATTTAATATTTCAGATTTTATTTTGCTTAAAGAAAATAATATTTGAAATGAGATATACAATTTCGAAAATAAAATATTTCTATTTGAACAATCTGAACATCAAAATAAAATATTTCTATTTCAACAATCTGAACATCAAAATAAAATATTTCTATTTCAACAATCTGAACATCAAAATAAAATATTTCTATTTGAACAATCTGAACATCAAAATAAAATATATCTATTTTAACAATCTGAACATCAAAATAAAATATTTCTATTTCAACAATCTGAACATCAAAATAAAATATATCTATTTTAACAATCTGAACATCAAAATAAAATATTTCTATTTCAACAATCTGAACATCAAAATAAAATATTTCTATTTGAACAATCTGAACATCAAAATAAAATATTTCTATTTCAACAATCTGGACATCAAAATAAAATATTTCTATTTGAACAATCTGAACATCAAAATAAAATATTTCTATTTCAACAATTTGATCCACAAAA
The DNA here is from genome assembly GCA_028455805.1 of Lasioglossum figueresi. Lineage (NCBI taxonomy): Eukaryota > Metazoa > Arthropoda > Insecta > Hymenoptera > Halictidae > Lasioglossum > Lasioglossum figueresi. The sequence continues at coordinate 6,596,575 of CM052193.1, forward strand.
TAATATATTTCTATTTGAACAATCTGATCCACAAAATAAAATATTTCTATTTCAACAATTTGATCCGCAAAATGAAATATTTCTATTTCAACAATTTGATCCACAAAATAAAATATTTCTATTTTAACGATCTGAACCACGAAATAAAATATTTTATTTTTCGCATTGTTATAATACCCTGAGAAACCGCATAAACATACAGTCTATCTTATCGTTAAGAAACGACTTACACTCATAAATGTATCGAATTCGAACCATTATTTTCAGCAATATTTAAAATTAAAATTGAAAATAACGACAACATACAAATATTTTCAATATTCTTCAAATAAAATACTATTTTCAAAAATTACTGCCTCAAATAGATTATTTTATTTTCAAAAATTGCTGCGTCAAGTAAAATATATTATTTTCGAAGTTGTACGCGTACTTTAAAATAAATAGGATTATTTATTATTTACTATTTAAAATACTACTTTCCCCAGCTCTGGCTAGATACCGTTGAACTGAAATGTACAGGTAGCGGACCGATTTTCACCGGAGACAAAGCATCTTGTGGAGAGAAAAAACCGACTGCAGTTCTGATAGACTCGATACTTAACAGGTTGCAGCGTTCTCTCGCTCGCACCGGGCGCGTTCCCGTTCGCCGGATAAAGATTCCGCGGGCAACAAAGAGCTCCCGAGAACAAGCGAAATATTAGACTCGACAAAGGAATTTAATTGATCGATACCGGGGACGGAGTCGAAACATCAAAAACTCACCAGGGTAGTTCTCGTTCGAGGGAATAAAACCGATCTCTCGAGAGCCCGGGGAACACACCCCCTCGAAGCCAGCGTGTCCGAATTCAATACTCTTCGAACGGCGGGGACGAAAGGTGCAGCGGGGCTTTGTGTTTCTGATTATTTTTGCCGGATTCATTCCGCCGAGACAAACACAAATTGGTTGGAGACAGCGGTCGACGTCGGCTAGGGAAGAAGAGTGGAATCGGAGGGAAAGGAGGCAAAAAGGAAAAAGACGTTTTAATTGAAATTCAAAGCAGATTTCGAATTGGAAAACTCGTTGTAACGTAAGCTCGATCCGGGGCGGGACAAACGAAGAGTCGGGAGCGGTGGCGATCCTGATAGACGTTTCGGAGAAAATAAAATTAACGAGCGCACCCCGGGGGTCGAGAGGGAGAGGTAGAATGACAGAACGATTTCCGACGGGAAGATTGCGCAGGCTGCTGGGACTGCTGTAGGAAAATAGACGACTAGAAAAGAAAGTATCGGGAACTAACCGACAACCGAGAGATGCATGGAATGACCGATCGGTGGTGTCGTTGACACTTGACACTCGTAGGTGCCGGTGTCGCGGCGCTGCGGGTATTTCACTTGAAGCGTCCAATCCTCGGTCTGGGGGAAATGCGTCGCCACGAATCTCTGGTCGGAGGTGTACGTCTCGACGCCCGTCGTCAGCAGGTGGATGTCCCTGTGCCTCACCCAGGATACCTGTCGCAAACAGATAGCACCAGTACAGTTATGGCTCAAGAATGATACGGCTGTTACCCGCCCCGGTTTAACGCCCCCACCGCGCACCACAGTCAATACGCCCCTGTAAGGGACATTGAAACCTTCCCTTCTTTGTCTACCGGCAGTTTTTAATCCCTCGTCCCCAGAATCTATTGTGAAAATTCATCCATTTCGTGTAGTCGACGGCGGAAATACCTGATGGGTCGAATCCCTGCTTTCTGATCTTCTTTTATCTTTGTTGACGTTGTATAATATGAATACTTTTATCAGTTTTTGAACGAACTTCTTTATTTAAATGAACTGAAACGGTCTTTGCTTTTACGGCGATGAATTTCCATCGTGATCGTAAATTTTTATAGTGGAAGTTCGTTTGTTCGACAGTGGGAGCAGCAGATCAGTCAAATCACTGAGCTTCTTTCTCTTATTTCATATTTCATGGAATAACGAAGAACGTGTACATGTTGCGATACAAATTGTACGAAACATACATAGATCCAATCTTTTCGTTATTGTACTTAATAAAATAACAGTCGCGCCAGTGTTCGTTGACGTTAGTTAGTTCGTCGAGTTAGTTGATGAGGGACGACAAATTTTATACGATTCTCTCTCACATGTCATAATGTAATTACAGATTGATAAACGTTTGGCTTGTCATTTAGTTTGAACACACTGTAATAAAAATGGTGAACATTTTTTCTAGAGGATCCTTGTTTAAGAAACCTTCGCCTAACCGAATAGAAATTGGCCAACGTTCGGAATTTTATTGAACATTATTTGTATCGCATGATCAAAAATGTATGATTTTTTGTCATGTTTTGCTTTTGCAAAAAGTCTGTGTTGAAATGTAATAAATTGTTTGAAAAATTTTTGTACCCTACGGGCGAATGAAATGCTGGTCTAAAAACTCATCGGGGGCAAAAAGTTTCAAAAAGATTCGCTTTCCGTTTGAAAACCGTTATCGCAGGCAGCAAAAACAATGAAAAATTTCATGAAATGGTACACGTTTGACGTTTAAATACCGTCAAGTTATATACGATTTTATTACAGCGTTTGCGTGTACAAAAACAGTATTATATTTTCGACCTAAAATCTTTTATCTTAAAATAACCGATAGTTGAATAATATCAAAGAGATTGGAAATCAAACAGGGTTTTTGATAGAAGCGATACGTGAAATATCAAGTTTCTCGAATCAATGTCTTCGAGCGTGACTATCGCTTTTCGAAAACCAGTGGATCCATTGAATTGCAATATACTGTAAAAATTTTTGTAAAGACTATCCGGTGTTTATTGCGGGATTTGTTGCGAACCCGATAGTCGATCTCTTCTTGATCTCTCTGTTTGAGATCGTAAATCGGTATGAACGAAGAGGAGAGATGAAATTTTTACAGGATGAAAAAATCTTGTTGTTTTCGACGGAGCTGAACGAGACAGGTTTTGAAAAATAGATGAATAGTGCTTGTACATATAACGGAATCCCGGCGGTGTATGTTCGGATTCTCGACGAGAGAAAGCTCGGAAAAGAGAAAAATAAGTGCTAGGCATTATTGAATGAGCACCTCATTAACCGGGCTGGGTTTCGATAACCGGCAGCAGCAGACAACCCCACTAAAGTCTTTGTTTACCTGCCCGATACCAGCGACTCCTCCAAATAGGTCAACTCTGATTGGTATAGCTGTATAGACTCCGTGAGTCTCAGAAGTCATAAACACGCTTTACAGATCATATCTCCCCTCGAGATAGGCAATTTTTCGAACAATTTTGTGGCTGCTCGGAATTCAGAACGGCCCTCGATCGCACACACAATTCGGATCGAGCACATTCGGCTCGCGGCAAGATATCGGTTTTCGACTTTGCTAAGATTGGATTGTTCCCCGTTGATTATTAATAGATCGCAGACCGTTGCGCGAAATTAAATCTTCAGGAACCGATCAATGAAAACCGGGATTAAACGGCTTTTAATAGGATCTCGCGAGCTCGGCTTTGAAATGCGCATAAGAATTCGTAGATTATTGGTTAATAATTAGAAATCTAGCGGGGGGACAATCAAATGAAATGATGAATAATCGTTCTTTATTTAACTATACGGAACAATAACGCTGCGGCGAGTGGATTAGCATTGGCATACATAAAACCGAAATTGTTTGCCCACGAAGTTACTTCATAATTCGTTCATCCATTCGTTCAATTGATTCAACGTTTTATAATTCCACGGGATATTAACATTTGTGTTAATAATTTCGCGTGTACCACCACGAAATACCGTTTAAACTTTTGTGCTGGATATTCGAAACAGGTCATTTGGATAACTATTCCGGCTCTTCAGAGATAGGACGAAATCAGTCGAACAAAAATTGCATTGAAAGAGAATATCTGCTATAGTATCGCTCCAATTGTAGACCGAGAGGTCGAGGGGTTCCAAAGTCGACGATTTCTTTCTCGGATAAAATGGCAAAGGGATATTTAGGTCATCCACGGTGAAGACAACGGTAATTTAATTCTCTATTTTATTGCTTCGTTATATTGCGCAAACCGCTGTGGCGAGCGCTCGAAACGTCGACTTTGAGCGCGACGCGTTATTTCTGACGCTGCTCCACGTGCTAATTTATTAATAAATTAATAATGAATCGATAGCGACACCAGTATAAAAGAAGGACTGCGGGGTAAGATGTCATCAACCAGAAACAATGCCAAAGAAGAAAAATAACAATATTGTAAAAAGTGTCTGTTCGTAAATACAGCCCGATAAAATCAATAAATGACCATGACTGACCCTGAAACAATTACTTACCGCGACGCGGCATACCTTTCCAGTTCTATACGAGGCAATATTTTCTCGGGGATGTGTCCTACAAAAAGCTAACTTTTCATTTGAAATTTTCTGCTCGACCGAGTCGACGGACACACGGCAGTGGCTTTAGGATTAACCCGCCAGGATTAATTAACAACCCAACCCCTCTCCGATTGATCATCGTCTGTCCAAAGTCTCGGGTTTCAACATTTTTTTAGGGATACCTATCAATTTCATACGAATACATTCATTTACTCTTCGTGACATGGAATTTAATAAATATTGAAATATTAATTCAATATACATTTTAGAAAGGTGTAAAATAAATTGTATAATTTTACGTATTTATAGTATATTAACCGTTAAATGGTTACTGGAGTCTCGCGCAAATCCAACAAAATTTTTATGCACCATTTGATGTAAATTTGTACAGAATTTTGGATTATGAATTAAAAATTCAGAAATCGGAATATTCAATAACATTGATTACTTTCTTAGGAAAGTTGTCGAATCGGGATTGAAGTCGAACATATTTTAAACCTTATTAATGAACGAACTTCGCCAATAACATTGCAGATATTTCTCTTTCTCAAAGCACACAAGCCCCACAGTATAATTCCCGTTGAATTAATATCACCAATAACACACCAAATGTTTCTCTTTCTCGAAATGTGCATGTCGGTACAGCCGAGAATACGACCTAGATTCAGCAGCTCTGCTATTAGTCTTAATTTGCTCGAAGCATTGCCGAAGAAAAGATAATTTCATTCAACCCGGGCACCTTTAAACTTCCGGTGCGAGCGTGTGAATTTACATGAACAGCTCCGCAGTGTATAAAGTACACGAGACAGTCGAAGCGCTCCATTTGAAACTGCCAGCCGAGCAATTTCGTGAAATTTCCTGTAACACGCGGCGACTTTGTGCAATATTTTCAAGGAACACAAGGAAAAATATTTTACGAAGTTCGGTAGTGTAAAGGTCTCGTGCTGCACCTTATTGCTGCAAAGTTGATCCGCACATCTTTCATTCAAAACTTGGTAACACGACAAAAAAAAATCGTACGTCAAGACTCAGGGGATTGTTGCAATAAAAATCTATGGCCGATTCGGTCACGAGAAAATTCTCCAATATTTTTAGAGACGTTTCAATGTGCAGCATTTTTGTGAAATTTCCATTTTCAGCATTGCCTTCAGTATTCTATCAGCTATATCATGCAAAACATAGAGACAACGCAAATCATCGACCATTCAACTACCTCTCAGCTTTGATTCATGAATTCGACGTCAGAGGAAGAATCAACCAAGTTCAGATCACAAAAAGTTCCGACAAGCATGTCAGAGATCAACGACGTTTCGGAGCTCTATCGGAATTGCAACAAACTGGATTGAAATTGAAATTTATTTTCTTTCCTAACCCCTTGCCATACCATTTCTTTACAGTTACAGTGGTTAGAACGTCTTAATCCCGAAAAATGTCGTAGAAGAGAAGAGAAAATGTATATTTTTTGTATCGCTACATTTATTTTAATGCTTAAATATTCCATTTTCAGCATTGCCTTCGGTATTATATCAGCTAGATCATGCAAAAACGTAGAGACAACGCAAAATATCGACCATTCAACTACCACTCAGCTCTGACGCATGAATTCGACGTCAGAGGAAGAGTCAACCAAGTTCAGATGACAAAAAGTTCCGACAAGCATGTCGGAGCGCAACAATGTTTCGGAGCTGTACTGGAATTGCAACTAACTAGATTGAAATTGAAATTTATTTTCTTTCCTAACCCCTTGCCATATCATTTCTTTACATTTGCAGTGGTTAGTACGTCTTAATCCCGAAAAATGTCGTAGAAGATAAGAGAAAATGTATATTTTTTGTATCGTTACATTTATTTTAATGCTTAAATATTCAATTTTCACCGTTGCCTTCAATATTCTATCAGCTAGATCATGAAAAAACGTAGAGAGAACGCAAATCATCGACCATTCAACTACCTTTCAGCTTTGAGTCACGAATTCGACGTCACAGGAAGAGTCAACCAAGTTCAGATGACAAAAAGTTCCGACAAGCACGTCGGAGCTCAGCAATGTTTCTAAAATCGTGAATTTCTGTTGTAACCGCCGGGCAACGTTGTAAAATATGAAACCACACGAAGACGCGGAGAAACATAAAAATTCAAGTTCCCGGAGAGGAAAGAGGGTTCGTAGCTCGCAGGTAACGTGGAGAGGCGGATCGAGCCTTATACGTCGTCGCGGAAATTTGCGCGCGGATCTACTTAAACTTTAAATTGAACGTGCGCTCGATTACCCGTCGAATGAATAACGATCGCGATTGATTTCATATCTGATATCGGGAGGGGGCCGGCGGCGTAACTTTTAAATAATAGGCCACGCAGGCCGTAGGCTCCGCGCCCCCGCCCCGGGTCGATTACACGCTGCTTGCGTTCACGGGTGCCACCCCCGAGCCCCTCCGCCACCTGGCCACCGACCTGCACAGCCTCGCTTTTCCATTTTTCGACGTCGGATAATTTCCAGCTTCTCGGCGCGGCGCCCGTAATATTTCCCGGCGTTAATTCAAACAATAACCCCCGCGGCCGTCGCCGCCGAGCGAAGACGGAGCATCGGCGTAAATTCCGGCGCGGCGTGTTCCCAGCTACCATGCAAAGCGAAAAACTGTAGCGTATTATTCCCGGGACGGCATTGTACCACGCGTGAAAAACGCCCGGTAGAGATCCCCGTCGATGACGCGTGCGTACACCGTCCGCGGAAAACGTCGACGCACTAAATTCGCGATTTTCCGAGCATTGTCGATATTAACGCTAGATTTACAGGACCCATCGAAACGACGAGCTCTGATATTTTTCATTTATGATTATTAGACAGCGGTTTTTATCCGTTTATGAGAAAAATGAGTAGGTGCAATTTAATACAGTAATATTCGAAGAATTTAAAGATACTGTTACATTATTTTCAACCAATTAAGCATGTTAACACTAGGTTTACGGAGCTGTAGAAATAACTACTTCACATTAATTCATAAACATAACAAGGATGTGTCTATCCAAATGTTTGGCTATTTTTCCAATAATATATACCCAAAGGAATGAATTTGGTAAATAATTCCTCAGGAAAGCACTTTTACAATCTTAATAATCGCAAATTAAGAATATTAGAACCCGGCATTTTGACGGGTCCCGTAAATCTAGTGTTAAGAAAGAAAATAAATTTCAATTTCAATTCAGTTTCAAGTTTGTTGCAATTCGGGTAGATAATTTTTATTTTGCATAAAGATCCACTGTCTAATGATTATTGAGATCATAACTTACGTTTTTATTAACCTTCGCAAGGTAATGTAGGGTCTCAGAGAACCCACTTTCAGATTTTTGATAAGAATTTTTATATGATATAAATTTTTATTTATGATTTAAAGTTATGATTTAAATTTTTAAATGAATAAAATTAAATCTGTTTGTTTACTTTTTATCCTGTGTTATTCTTTATCCCAAATTTATTAAAAACAAGGTTATTTATGAAATTTATTTGTCAAGGTCTAAGAGACCCCACCTTACTATTTAATATGCTATTAGACCTTACTTTACGAGGGTTAAAAATGTCTCCGAGTTATTATTTATTCGTTTACTTGTCAATCTATAAGTGCAGTAGAAGTGGAGCCTCGTCTGTTGCACGAAACGGGGCCTAAAATGTGTGCAAGAATTAAGGAAAGCGTTATGAGAATAGTTTTGTGAAACAGTTAAAAATATCGGACATCAAGTTTCAGGGGGTTGTTGTAATAGGAAGGTTACAATCTCCATTCTTTCGCAAAGGTTACAATAAATAATGAGCCCGCGTGTTTTCTGTGACAGGTACACAGTATTCGTCGATCCATAAAAATTGAAGTGGAGTTATTATTTATTCTTACACTTGTCAATCTGTAAGTGCAGTAGAGCCTCGTCTATAGCACGAAACGGGGACCGAAAATGTGTGCAAGAATTAAGGAAAGCGTTATGAGAATAGTTTTGTGAAACAATTAAAAATATCGGACATCAAGTTTCAGGGGGTTGTTGTAATAGGAAGGTTACAATCTCCATTCTTTCGCAAAGGTTACAATAAATAATGAGCCCGCGTGTTTTCTGTGACAGGTACACAGTATTCGTCGATCCATAAAAATTGAAGTGGAGTTATTATTTATTCTTACACTTGTCAATCTGTAAGTGCAGTAGAGCCTCGTCTATAGCACGAAACGGGGGCCGAAAATGTGTGCAAGAATTAAGGAAAGCGTTATGAGAATAGTTTTGTGAAACAGTTAAAAATATCGGACATCAAGTTTCAGGGGGGTGGTTGTAATCGGAAGGTTTCAATCTCCATTCTTTCGCAAAGACTACAATAAATAATGAGTCCGCGTGTTTGCTGTGACAGGTACACAGTATTCATTGATCCATAAAAATTGAAGTGGAGTTATTATTTATTCGTACACTTGTCAATCTGTAAGTGCAGTAGAGCCTCGTCTGTTGCACGAAACGGTGTCGAAAATGTGTGCAAGAATTAAGGAAAGCGTTATGAGAATAGTTTTGTGAAACAGTTAAAAATATCGGACATCAAGTTTCAGGGGGTGGTTGTAATCGGAAGGTTTCAATCTCCATTCTTTCGCAAAGACTACAATAAATAATGAGCCCGCGTGTTTGCTGTGACAGGTACACAGTATTCGTCGTTCCATAAAAAATTGAAATATCTTGATCTTGAATCATCCACCACAATGGTACACGAAAAAGACATCAACGATGATCTACGTATTTCCCGGATCGACGATTCATAACGCCGTGGGTCGACGACACCGACAAATGTTGCGAATAAAAGTCGAACAATTCCGAGGGACGCGCGTGTTGATTTTGACGGAACTTATGCGAGAGATAACGCATGGAAAAATATTGGACACGTATTTTTTTATCGGTCATTGTTCGCATTGATAACAGTCCACAAAAGTCGAGGGTTCGAAAACAGATTTTTTGAGATATCTTGAATGGAGGTTGCAGGATAAACTTTTCTCTTTGGATTAACGGGCTTCGAATGGAGAACTTAGTCGTGCAAAAAGCGAAGGGAAGATCACTTGCTTAAACGATAACTGAATTAACTAAATATAAATGTGTAATAATAGATATTACTTACGCAGGCCGCGTAAACTCTTTTATTTTTGGTTCGACTATTCGAATGTAATATAATACATCGTTAAAAATTCGTATCGTTCGGGAATATTTCGAAGTATTCCGAATACAGCTCAACTATTTCCAATATCGTTCATATTAAATTTCAACACCAGCTTTTACGTGAAATAAAATATTTTACTTCGAAAGTTGCACGTACCGTTGAAAACATTACTATTTAAAATAGTATTTCACTTATCCTTGCATTCAAATTAATTAAAATTACAATTTCGTTCAATCAAATATCCGACATTTCTTTCTGTGGACATAACTGAAAAGTCAACTTCATTATATGCTGCACGTATATTATAAACAATTTTGAAGCGTAGTGTGTAATTTTTGACGTTCAAATTTCAGTTTTCGTCAATCAATCAACGTCTATTCATGTACATACACCGTGCAGAACATGGTAAATGCACACATCACTTCCTGTTTGGGCAAAACGATTCTTCAAAGGACCTACACAAACAACAAATTTAATTTCTACCATAACAAACAGACAGCGGATCTGCAAAATAATAATTGACCAAATAATTTGTAAGAAGCCGATGTGAAAAAAGATTCTTCTAATGTTTTACCAGTTTTGTATTTCACTTATTCACGTTTGTTACGAGTGCATAAAGTCCGCAGTCTGCATAACAAAATTGAAAACACCGTAGCTCGTTGACAAAATTGAAGAAATAATGTTTGAAGTCACCTAAAAATTGGGCGGCTCGTATATAACGATCGTCCAGCAACATTGTTCGATATCGTGAACAGGTTCGTCGATATTCCGGAGAGTATCACTGAAAATGGAACACCCCGTATGCATATTTACGTACAGGTAAAACTCGGCCCGGGAACGGGAACGCGTACGTAGCGGGGCGCGCAAGAAATGTGCTGTTACCAGGACAACAACGATAGACCGGTTGGATAACTGCAATTAATGGTCCTGTAACGGGTACTGATATTTTCGCAAACATCAATTCCCGTCGGGTGGACACCGATTGTTGTCCGTTAAATAATTATTAACGTTATCCGTGACAAACTTTTTGCGCCCGGTCGCCGGGCGACGGCTCCAACGATACGAGAATTCACATGCGAGCGTGTGCGCGCGATACGTGGCCGTTTGTGAGTGGTGTTGGCGATCGTTGAATATGCATTATACGATGTACCGTGGTCATAGAGTCCGACCGAAACGGTCATACTTCACGCTTTCGACGGGTGTCATTGATTGCGCGCTGATGGTTTAATGTCATTTGCTGGACCAACCCCTTAAGTGGGGAAGCTTAATATTGCTGGTCGCAAAAATCGATTTTCTTCGGAGGGTGGTCTGATATAGAAAATCGGTGAACCACTAAAAATATCCGTAAACCGTTTATTGAAAGAAAACGTGCGGCCTATTTTGCCATTTTTGCTACCGAGATGCTGACACTGGTTTAGGAAGATCAACATTTTTTAACCCTCCGACGATGGGCCCTTTTCGCACTTTACGATTGAGGTTCTTAAGACTGTTCTCAACTTTATAATCAATTTTTTCTCTGGTAGATACATTAGTCTTTCTATCGTTCTTAATGTGACAGCTATTCATTCAGAGAGTGAATCACCAGAGATTGAATAATTAAATTAGGATTTCAATACTCTGGATCAGAATAGACTCGGGCACCGTCGTCGAAGAGTTAAAAATTGATTTTTCCATAGAAATAAGCAATGAAGTGCATAATCCACTAAAAATGTTATTCTAAAAGCGTTTATTGAAAGAAAAAGTGGGGCGTTCTTGGACATCTTTACTGCCTACCGAACAGCTGACGCAGATTTAAAATCAATGCACTCTTTAAGAGTGGACACGATGCAGCAGCTAAACAAATCCATTCTTAAAAATTCAAAATCTTTTACCATTTTGCTACGGAATAGGTGACACTGGTTTAAGAAGATCAATATTTTTTAATCCTCGGACGATGGGTCCTTTTCGCACTTTACGATTGAGGTTCTTGAGACTGTTCTCAACTTTATAATCAATTTTTTCTCTGGTAGATACATTAGTATTTCTATCGTTCTTAATGTGACAGCTATTCATTCAGAGAGTGAATCACCAGAGATTGAATAATTAAATTAGGATTTCAATACTCTGGATCAGAATAGACTCGGGCACCGTCGTCGAAGAGTTAAAAATTGATTTTTCCATAGAAATAAGCAATGAAGTTCATAATCCACTAAAAATGTTATTCTAAAAGCGTTTATTGAAAGAAAAAGTGGGGCGTTCTTGGACATCTTTACTGCCTACCGTACAGCTGGCGCAGATTTAAGATCAATGCACTCTTTAAAAGAGGATCCGATGCAACAGCTAAACAAATCCATTCTTAAAAATTCAATATCTTTTACCATTTTTACTACGCAATAACTGACACTGGTTTAAGAAGGTCAACACTTTTTAACCCTCGGCGATGGGCCCTTTTCGCACTTTACGATTGAGGTTCTTAAAACTGTTCTCAACTATATAATCAATTTTTTCTCATGTAGATACATAAATCTTTCTATCGTTCTTAACCAGTTAACTGTGGCGACCTCTTTTCACAGCGCGCACCTGTATGTGTCGCGAAAATCAAACGATGACGCCAGTGCATACGGAGATGCACGAATCCATCTCAAATTATTTATAATTTTCATTTGTTTGTTTCATTTCGTCTTGCCCTCTAAATACTTTAAACATATTAAAATTTACGAATATAATTTAGTTTTCGCCAGAATTACAATTTAAACATCAAATTGTAACAAAATTTTACGCATGACGGATATAATCGTCGTGACACAAAATTCTGCCACATCTCCATGACGGATATAGTCGTCAAACACACTTAACTGATTAATGTAACAGCTATTCATTCAGAGAGTGAATCACCAGTGATTGAATAATTAAATTAGGATTTCAATACTCTGGATCAGAATAGACTCGGGCACCGTCGTCGAAGGGTTAAAAATTGATTTTTCCATAAAAATAAGTAACGAAGTGCATAATCCACTAAAAATATTATTCCAAAAGCGTTTACTGAAAGAAAAAGTGGGACGTTCTTGGTAATTTTTACTGCCTACGTAACAGCTGACGCAGATTTAAAATCAATGCACACTTTAAGAGAGGTCTCTATGCAGCAGCTAAACAAATCCATTCTTAAAAATTCAATATCTTTTACCATTTTTGCTACGGAATAGCTGACACTGGTTTAAGAAGATCAATATTTTTTAATCCTCGGACGATGGGTCCTTTTCGCACTTTACGATTGAGGTTCTTAAGACTGTTCTCAACTTTATAATCAATTTTTTCTCTTGTAGATACATTAGTTTTTCTATCGTTCTTAATGTGACAGCAATTCATTCAGAGAGTGAATCACCAGAGATTGAATAATTAAATAAGGATTTCAATACTCTGGATCAGAATAGACTCGGGCACCGTCGTCGAAGGGTAAAAAATTGATTTTTCCATAAAAATAAGCAATGAAGTGCATAATCCACTAAAAATATTATTCTAAAACCGTTTACTGCAAGAAAAAGTGGGGCGTTCTTGGCCATCTTTACTGCCTACCGAACAGCTGACGCAGATTTAAGATCAATGCACTCTTTAAGAGTGGACCCGATGCAGCAGCTAAACAAATCCATTCTTATAAATTCAATATCTTTTACCATTTTTGCTACGGTGTAGCTGACGTAGGTTCAAGTTAAGAGCGCTTGTCGAAAAAATCGATTTTTCTTTGAATTATTCAATAGCGTAAACTTCCTAAAATATTCTCGCGAAAGCGTTTAATGAAATTCGAAAAAGTGGGGCGTGTTTTACCGTTCTTGCTACCGAGTTGCTGTAGCAGGTTCATGGAGGTAAGGAGCTTTAAAGGGCGAGCCTAATGTAGTGGATTGAAATAATCGGTTTTTGAATAAATCGATGGCATAACATTTCGAACATATTCTCCTAACAGCATTTACTAATATTGAATAAGTTTTTTGCTATGTTTGTTACCGATCATCTGACACATAAATGTAAATAATTCATTATTTATTCCATAACGCCTTTTTCGGCGAATTTCGGTGAAAATATGTTTCCCTTCATATAAATCCACTAGATGCAATAAATTATATGTAATATCGAAAGTTACAGAGGTGTCGTATAACTACCCGTCCTCTAGTGAAATGGCCCTAAAATTTCGGAACCATTGGATCGATCCATTAGTTACAATAAATTCCCAAAGGTTTCGACGGTTTGCATCATCGGGCTCTGGCTTAAATAGCGGATCGAACGCCCGGCCATCCTCTTCGAGCTGCTCAGCGTGTTTCTCCGTGCAGGGTGTAAATTAGTATTTAGAATGTGCCGATAATCGACGGTAGCGCCGCACAAAGGAATATTAATGAGTCGCGGATAACCGTGCACACGCTCGGAAACCACCGGCACCGCGGCCGCGCGACGCTATTCGCTCGAAACTCTGCTCTCGGAGGACGAGCGAGATGAGAGATGATAGAGAGTGGCAAAGAGACGAGAGAGAGCGAGCGAGAGAGAGAGAAAGAGAGAGAGACGGGCAGTGGGACTGGCCAGTCAGTCGTTTAAAATTCAAGTGGAGCTTAAAGTGTTTCTTGTAATTGAAGCTGAATCGAGATCTGCTCGTCGAGTTCAATGAAATCTTAACGGTCCCTTGAAAGTTTCAACGCTTCAGAACCGCCGCGTTCGAGCTGACACGCGCTGATGAATTATGCGTGCGCGTCTCGCCCGTTGCACCGAGTAAGACGCTTTGCTCGAGTTAAATGCGTGCGTTTACCAACTGCAGAATGAATATATCGCTTCCGTGAACGTGAACGCGACCGGGTGGCAAAGGCACGGGCTCGTTTTGTCCTTAGACACAGTGCTCGGGACTTACAAGTAATTTAACTGGCATAATATATTCCGAAAATGATTACTTTAGTTGCACAGCCTGCTCCGCGAATCGGCCACCGCCGCGTCTAAGCTGTTTTTAATGGCATGACAAAATAATTCCCCGAACAACGGCGTACTAATATCGGATGGAATTCTGATACGTGTAAGAAGAACGATGAGAAATATATTTCATAACTACAAATGAGGCTCTACATATAAATAGTAATTAATAATATAGATAATATGAATAATAATAAATAATAACTCGGAGACATTTTTAATAAAGACGTGATCTACGATTTCAATAATCATTAAACAGCCGATCGATCTTTATGAAAAATAAAAATTCTCAATTGGGATTGACAAACTGGATTGAAATTGAAATTTATTTTCTTTCTTAAGAAAAATGTAGTAGAGGAGAAGGGAAAATGTATATTTTTAATGCTTAAATATTGATTACAAACGAATCAAATTTTATTTCATCTTAAATAACATGACGACGATGACATTCATATTTGTTAGAGTTTGTTGAAAACCTTAATCTCGAGTCCGGCTCGTCAAAATACGGCAAGGGGTTATTATGCTTAATAGTTTGAAAATAATATAACGGTATTTTTAAATTCTTCTAATATTTTTACTGTTTTAAATTGCACCTACTCATTATTGTCATAAATGCATAAAATCTTTTAATTCGTAATATGTTTGATAGGCTGAAAATAATAAAATCCGCTCGTCTGTTCATAACAAACAAGTACCATTTTATACTGTTTGATAGCGACATAGAGTTCCTTTATTCCTTTCTTAATGCGTTCAGCCTGTTAAGTTTTTAGTATTTCTGTTGTTTAAACCTACTTTAAGATAGTGGCTTTACTATGTTGATAATCTAATACTACATTTGTAAAACTCATGTTTTGCATTCTTATTTACAACGTTGTCCACGCATAATGTTGATGCTTCCGAAACGAATGAAACTGTTTCCTGCTTATGTGTACCACAAAAGACCATTATGAACGAATAATATACAATACATGCATGTTGAAATGTACAAAAAGCTACACAAAAGAATGAAGCTTGAACGTTTACTTTGATTACTTTACACAATTCCGGAAATTCATTTGTTTTTCGAACGTCAATGCTGTGAACGTAGTCGCCAAAAACAACTCAGAAAAAAGGTCACATTACTACAGGCACAAATGAACAAAAGGGAACACAGTATTATTTCAATTCGCGTTTCTTTCCAGTTGAAGAATATGATTCCTGATTTTGTAAAAATATAATTTTCAAAATTTGTTCACATGTGTGAATTCATTTAATACAATGCACTTTCGTTTGGAACATAATTTTGATGAGCTGTTAGGCCGATAACTGAATACGAAAACAATTGTGCTTAATTTAAGAAGCAAATTACTACGTTATTTAACCAGCAAGGAGACTAATAATTTAATTCGTTTCGTATGCGAATAAATGGTTGCAGAAATAATTTCGCAAATATTTTTATCAGAATATATTTGCGAAACGTCTCCCCGACTAAATGAGAAACCTACAGGGAAATTTTGCAATCTAGAAAACGTTATTCGACCTGCGAAAATTGGAAATCGATGAACATTGTTCGCCGAAATATACGCACATTATTATTAGACATTAATTGATGGGAGTCTGACAGTTCAGCCAGATTGCAAATATGATAGGCACTTTTATAACGAGCTTGTAGTAAATGTAATATTGGGACGATGATAGCGAAGCGCTATCTTTTTCCTTCGTTAACTACATTAGTTAAGTGAATAATGGTAATTGTATGGTGCACAATGGTTTTGAAATAGATAACTTCGAAAATGTTCAATCTTCGTCCTAGCCAGTTTAATATGAATTATTAAGTGAATTAAAGATTAATATACTTGAACTGTTGAATTCAAGAATTTCATTACTCCAAGCTGCATATTAATATTCACACGTGGTAATTGATATGTAGACTGCGGATCTTTATGCATTTGTGGCTTCCGAAAATGTTCAAAAAATGATCGAGTATAAAATTTCACAGAATTTAGTACGATTTTTATTTATTTCAGACCGATAAAGACTATTACCGCTGAAAATAAGATTTTATTTGACGCCACATTCTTAAAATTCTACAAAAATTTGAAAATTACATAAACATTCTATTAAACAGTCTATTGATAATATGATTATCTGTGGATAGACATTTTCAGCAATTCATCGAACCAGCGAGATTGTCTAAAGACTTGATCCCGCAATAAACCATAACAAATCGTTAAATTACGACCATGATACAACGGCAAATCGATATATTTGATATATCGGCTGTCAAGCGTGTAGTTAATGAAAGTTTTCCGCAAACAAGTTCAGGATTGCTTTCACGGAGGTGTTAAATATATCAAATAAAGAACTAAACATAGTTATTTCTGTCTTGCTCGACACGATATATCTTTCTTTATGTGGTTAGAGGAAAACATTAAGGGAAGCCATCATTTCCCAAGTGTCCCGTTTTGTCCGATTCTCTCCTGCGGCTCCATATCTTTCTGTCTGCAAAATTACATAAATTTTTCACCGCGCATTACACCGCATGCCAGCATACTAGATCTTTGCGATTAGAATTCATCCGGTCAAACACGGGGGAATGTACATTGTAAACAACCGGCAGGTATTCGAAACGGACTCATGTTCTGTGGAAACACTGTTTACACAGCAGGGCGTTCGCATAATTGAAGATTTAGATATTAGGAGCTTCTCCACTCACGTACCAGCAATATCATCTAATTGTGTTAAGCGCATGGTGTTCCATTAATTCCCCTGTTCTCAAATGAATGGGACGTTACATACCATTCTATTAGGTTGTTGCATATGAATTGTCCGATTTTAGAATGCCACTCTTATAAAACGTTTCGATCAAGAAACGCTGTTACGTCGGTTTATTACATATTTTGCTTCGAGGTACAAAGCTAATCCTTAACACTAAACGAACCACGACGGTTCTAGATTTTTTCATTTCACAATTAATGAAATTATAAAGATGCTTTCATACAAAATGATTTAATAAATATCTTTATTAGAGGACAAATTATAATAAGAACCGCGCAAGGTCTAAATAAATTAATTCTTGTCATTTTTGTAAGGCTATCACGTGCCTGTTACTTTTATAGTTTTATATTTATAGTAAGTAACTCGTCGTTAATGGTAAAAAAAGAACTACAAAATCAAGATAACGATCTTGTTAATGACAAACATGAATGACCATAATATCTTGTTTTCACCGTAATGCGATCAAGAAACTTCAAATTTTTAGATAGAATACATTCGGTACAAAGTCGCGTTTGTTTAATGTCATTGCTAAACATCGGACATTTCGTACGCAACAACCAAATAGCTATAGCTTCTTCGGAAAGCAGAGAAAACTCATTTTTTGAATGTACTAATTGTACAAGTTTCATCATGAAAAAGGTCAACGAACTTCCCAGATTCCTAGGACAGAAAGATTGTAAGGGACGCGCATGTTTCCCGGGCTACGGGAACCCAAGTTTAAGGGATGTAACCGCCCTTCTGAATATTACCACCCCGGAGCTATCTGGAACACTATTAGAGATAAAAGTATACTTTAAATTGCAAAGTTTCGTGGTTTATTATGTACAGCGGCACGGCAGAGATAGCTTTTTGTCGGAGGCAAAAATGGAAAAAGAACGGGGATGACAACCCTTATATTAAAGCCAAATTAGGTGAGCGTCACTGGCCACTGACAAAGCGCACTTTTCCACCGCACGCATTACGTCAAACTATCCGACCCGGCCAACCTACTGCCGTCTCCGTTTTGTTATCGTCAAAAGAGCAAACTTTAATACAAGGCTCGCAAGCCCGCGCTATTTCTATTTTTATTTTTTTTAATTTCTCCGCTCGCCAAGAAGTTATACCCGTTGCAATTGCCGTACATAAAAAACCATACAACTTCGCAAGTTAAAGTGTATTTTTATCTGTAACGGTTCCCGAGATAGCTTCGGAGGCGGTAGTTTCCAAGATGGCGACTCCAACCCCTAAACTTGAGTTTCCACGACTACGAAAAATTATGTCTCTCTTATTTCGACCGCCTCGCAAATCTACGAAGTTTCGTCAAAATCGGCCACGATCGGCGAGTTCGTTTAAAGCTTCGTTCTTACTGGATCGTCAACTAGCAATATTGCACCAAACAATTGTGAACTGACACTAAATTAAAGAAACAGTTTGTTCACGCCAGAAATTCATCCACAAGTTTTCGTGTCTTTTGTACTCTCCAATTATCTCGCGAGAGAAAAAGAAATGTTTTGAAAAAGAAAATTGCTACATCGTTTTATAGTTTCGAAATAGAAGTTTGCGCAAAAGACCTTCGATGCGTACACCTTTAAAATGAATTATTCGTCTTGGTTACAGAAAATCGATATATCGTTCCATTTTACTATTGTGAATTATTTATGTTTGTGAGGCAGCAACACAAAGTGTACGGATTAGGACATTGTTTTCGGTGTGTTTCCCGTGTTTCTTTGGTTTTTACTTTTGAAGGAACACGAAACGCCACCGAGAACTCCTCGTCGCTTCGGAGTAAAGATAACTTAACACCGGTCGTTCCCGAGACATTCGACTTTGGTCATCCGATTACTTTCATTATGGAATACGCTGTCAGTGTCGGCTATACTTTGGGCGCTCGGGGACCAGTTGAGAGGTGCTCCAGAGAGTCGGTATATTGTTGCATCGACAGTATACTTGTAGATTTAGTCAGGCAAGGCGGAGTACACGGTTTTAGGGAGCGGTTGGTAGAAAGGGGATAGAGAAGCTAAGACGGTCGATGTGAGTGGGGGTTGAAGGGTATGGGTCAGAGGTAAAGATGTAGGGTAGAGTACCGAAAGAAGGGTACATGATTGGGCAGAGATAAGTAGACGAATGGAGAGAGAAGATGGTACATAATAAAAGGGACAAGGGTAGCCATTCTGTCCTAATAACTCATCCCTAAAACCATCCTCTCTGCTCTGCCAGGCTATAACGATACAGGGAGATAGGAAACCCCGCGTACCCATAAACACAGGTCTGGATCAACACCATGAAAGAGAACGATGTCGGGGATATGTTGCGTAAAGTAACCCCCTTCTAAATTGATTTCCCTTACGGACCGCTTCTGAACTTTCTCCGAAATTTACGATACCGAAATATACGGCCGAGTTTTCTTATTCGATACGCGGGTTCGTCGTACGATCGACTGAAGCCTAACGCCTTGGAGATAGTATCAGAATCCCCGAAGCAGAGTTCAACAAGTTAATTTGTCGTTTCAAACTGTTGGTACACGCGCGTGCTTCTAGCGCCATCGCGTCGAAAGAAATACGCGTTTATTGAAAGAAAACATGGAGCCTGTTTTGCCATTTTTGCTACCGAGAAGCTGACACTGGTGTAAGAAGATGAACACTTTTTAACCCTCCGACGATGGGCCCTTTTCGCACTTTACGATTGAGATTCTTAAGACTGTTCTCAACTTTATAATAAATGTTTTCTCTTGTAGATACATTGGTCTTTCTATCGTTCTTAATGTGACAGCTATTCATTCGAGAATGAAGCACCAGAAATTGAATAATTACATTAGGATTTCAATACTCTGGATCAGAATAGACTCGGGCACCGTCGTCGAAGGGTTAAAAATTGATTTTTCCATAAAAATAAGTAACGAAGTGCATAATCCACTAAAAATAGTCTTGGTTACAGAAAATCGATATATTGTTCCATTTTACTATTGTGAATTATTTATGTTTGTGAGGCAGCAACACAAAGTGTACGGATTAGGACATTGGTTTCAGTGTGTTTCCCGTGTTTCTTTGGTTTTTACTTTTGAAGGAACACGAAACGCCACCGAGAACTCCTCGTCGCTTCGGAGTAAAGATAACTTAACACCGGTCGTTCCCGAAACATTCGACTTTGAAGTGCATAATCCACTAAAAATATTATTCTAAAAGCGTTTACTGAAAGAAAAAGTGGGACGTTCTTGGTCATTTTTACTACCTACCGAACAGCTGACGCAGATTTAAGATCGATGCACTCTTTAAGAGAGGACCCGATGCAGCAGCTAAACAAATCCTTTCCCTAAAATTCAATATCTTTTACCTGTTTTGATACCGAGCAGCTGACACTGGTGTAAGTAGATGAACACTTTTTAACCCTCCGACGATGGTCCTTTTCGCATTTTACGATTGAGGTTCTTAAGACTGTTCTCAACTTTATAATAAATGTTTTCTCTTGTAGATACATAAATCTTTTTATCGTTCCTAATATAACAGCGTAATGTAACATTCGAGAGTGAATCACCAGAAATTGAATAATTAAATTACGCTTTCAATACTCTGGTCTGGATAAACACCATGAAAGAGAACGATATCGGGGATAGGTTGCGTAAAGTAACCCTCTTCTAAATTGATTTCCCTTACGGACCGCTTCTGAACTTTTTTCCAAACGATACTAAAATATACGGCAGAGTTTTCTTATTCGATACGCGGGTACGTCGTACGATCGACTGAAGCTTAACGTCTTGGCGATGGTAGCAGAATCCCGGAAGCAGAGTTCAACAAGTTAATTTGTCGTTTCAAGCTGTTGGTACACGCGGGTGCTTCAAGCGTCATCGGTTGCGACACAATAGTGATTGACGTGTCATAAACCTCTAGATACGAGACGATAGTCAATGGATCGCCTGAGTGCGCGACCTCCTTGAGCCACTCGGTACCTTTGCGAGCCACTTTCAGGGTCAGTGTCGGTGTCAAAGTACTCGAAACAGTAAGTAAGTGTAGTTAACCGTCTACAACGCTGTACAACCTCGAAGTTACACGTTTATTACTGGCATTCCTCGAGACCCGTTGCATTTCATCGCTAGAATTTACCGTAGTATTTCATTATTTCACCGGCCCGTTGTGACCAAAGAATTTCTTTATTGCGATTTTGCAATTCTTCCAAGTGGGGACCGGTTGGTCCAACGTCATAGCCCCATCTACTCAGCTTGCAGGTAGCATGACACGGTCTCCGATGACTGACATCCCTACCTACATCGGATTCGATAGCATGTCCCCGCGAGCCTAAAAAGCTAGAACCGATGCAAGGAGGTAGATAATCGCCCCGGTAATGCGTCGCCCTTCGCAGGGTAGAAAAGGGACAGCCAACTCGCCCTACTAAAACCTTGCAGTCGGAACCGTCCGATTTCCCGGGGGCTTTCTTAATAAAATAAAATAATAAAATAAAATAAGCTCTGGCTGGGCAAGTAGAATGGGAACGCATTCGATCGACAGGGATCTATCAGACAGGTAGAATGAGACTTTGCCCGGACAAACAAGATAAGGCGATGTCGGACCAAGATAGCAGAGTCCGACGTTACTGACAAGTAGTACAAGACGTTGCTGGTCGAACCATTAGAACAAGTCAGCGGATAACCAACCAAGTAGAACAAGTAAAGCATTGCTATCTGGACAAATGGGGTGACAAAATGATTTATTAGACGGGCAGCACATCGCCGGTAAGTAGAAAAGTGAAATGAAAGTTTCCTAGTTGGACAAGTGAGATGGGACACTCCGCTCGGGTCAGTGAAATAAGACCTCGCTAGCCGGACAGCCGTAATGGAGACGTCGTTGATTGCTCAAATAGAATACTGCCATTAAGCAAACACGTGAAATAGGATTGTTTCTAGCCGGCAAATGGAATAGGGCAGGCTGTGGGCAGTCAAGCAGAATAAAATACCACTGTGCAGGCAAATGTAATGCAGTCGTTGGTAATTAGTTACGTAAAATACCGCTATTTGACAAACAAGTAAAATTGGATAGTTTCTTGCGGGATAAGTGGAATAGGACAGTCTTTGATCAGACAAGTAGAATAGGATTCAACCCGACTAAGTCAGTCAAACAGGATGTATTCTTAACCGAGTAAGTAAAACGCTGCTGTTTCAAGTCAGACAAGCAAGATGGGACTGTGTTTGATCAAACAAGTAGAACCGAGGCTGATCAAGCAAGTGGAATAAGTCGTCCTCTCGGACAGAAGAATATAACGAAGGTGTTTCGCGTTAGACAAGGAAGACGAGAGAGTGTTTGGACAGACAAGTAGTAGAGAAAATCGAGGTTGATTAAACAAGTGGAATAAGTCGTGCAAAGTCGGACGAATAAAATGGAGCTGCTGGAAGCAAGATGAGCGGGACAAACGGTCCTTGTCGGACAAGTCGAACGTGATAGATCTTGATCAAGAAGGTGTTCTTGGTCGGACAAATAAAATGGAGCTGTTTCAAACGAGATTAACCGAACAGAACGACCGTGTATCATACAAGATCGATGGGATTGAGCTTGATCAAGAAAATAGAATGTGCCTAATGAAACGAGTGAAACGAGATATTATTAGACACGCAAGTAAACTAGAATTGCAACATTATAGAAGTTCAATAGCGCAGTTCTTGGTCAGAGAAGTGGGATCGGACTTGCTCGAATAAGTGGAATATGGGGTGGTCTCGGTCTAGCAAGTAAAATGGAGTTGATTCAAGCCAGACAAGCGGGCTGGGACGATCCTTTGGTCAGAGAATTGGAACAGGGTTACCCTTGATCGGAACCTCGAGATATGATGCAACAATCATTTGATCCGTATCTCCGTGGGCGATTTCAAGGGCCAGGTACACTGCTATCTAAATGTGGGCTGCAGACTCTTCAAAACGGACGGATTTAATTAAAAACATAGTTCCCCATTTATCAACTATGTCGCCGGCACGTTCCTGCAGTTTTACATACTAAAGTGGCTCGTAACAAAAACGTCGGTCGGCAAGCGTCGTAGTAATTCGAATAAACGCGAGCGTACATCCGTTATCTGTTTAATTTCTAGACGGAAGTGTCTCCTTATTCACTTAGAATGCCGTATTCAGACGAGTTATCCGCGTAATGTCTACAAAAGGTGCGTGAGCTGACTGGCGCAACGACTCTCTGAAAATAGCGAAGAAAAGTGAAGCATAGCCAGGACACGGTGGACGAGTCGCTCTGCATTCTTGGGTCCGAGGAATTCAGCTGTCCCGAGGCCGCTGAAGGAGTTTCTATTTTATGGTCCCTTTGGGTTTTACTACCTCGGCCGTATCGTTACCTTCAAGTATACTATCTCGCGCGATCCCTCATTCTATTCACGCCGTTATACGCGGCCCGCGCCGCTTTCCCTCGATAACGTGATTCGTTTTCACCGGGGAAACTTCTATCCGGGACGTGTTCCTGAAAACAGCGTGCGTCGAGCGTTATCAACGTCGCGCCGAGACGAGAGAAGACGAAATACCGTGGAGCCCCGGAGAGAAGCGGAGAGAGGAGCGGAGAGAGGAGCGGAGCGAAGCTGTGAGAAGCGGCGAGTCGACGGAGGCGGATGGTTCAGCCGCGCGCGAAATAAAAACTGCTCGCGCGTATTGTGTAAAAAAGAATAGAGTGCACGAAGCCCTCCGTTTTACTTAAATTTCCCCGCCGGTAAATGTACGGGTTCGAGGTACGAACAATGCCCCGGATAAAAATGAAACTCTCTTCACCGGTTCGGTCTCTATCGTACCGAGAAACTAGTTCTGGCTTATTATACGGTTACTATCCTAATGGGCCAACTTATATTACGCCACTCGCATTATCCGCGGCATTGTTGTTCCGCGGAGCCTCTCTCACGCCTCGTCGAGTCACGCCTCGCTATTAGATCGCGACGCGGGAATCGCGACGGGCCTCCGCAGAGACTACGGTTCAGAGTTTATTCACTGAACGGTTTTTACGCGGTGTGGATTAACCCCTAGCCGGTATAGGCCGTCTACGAGACCGCTCGCTATTTTCACTCGTCTCTATTTCAATATTGATGGTAGTTGATTGTCATGCAGTGACTTAATCTTAATCGACCGACGATTATTCCATCGTATTTGGAAGTCTATGGCTGAGTATCCTTTAAACAACTCAATGTGAATTATTAACTGGGATTATTGTGTAAAACTAGATTCTTGATCTCCAATGTTTCAATGTTTATAGTCCTCAAGAATTAAATTGTTCTGGGTCAACGTAGAACTCGTTTATACAGAGTTCTCACGCAACTACTAACCACTGTTGTTCTTGTAAATATTGAATGTGCAGAGGAAATGGAAGAAGAAACAGTGGTCCTGGCTTTTTGTAAACAACATTATAGCATTGTGTATTTCTGCAGTATGTTTTGAGAAATGAAAGTGAGGTTTCATTTTTTAAATGGAAAGATACTCTTCGTATCGCGAAACTTTCACTGTACGGGATTACAATGATCGAGGTCAAGAACGAAAGAAATATTTCAAATATTCGTATCGGTTTACCAGCATTGTTTATGGATAAGCGAAATGAGAAATGATACAAGAACGTGCGCAAACAAAGTTTCCACCCTAACGCAATGATGTGCATCGTTTCAATATTGCATTATTCATAATCGGGGGATCACATTGACTTGTTACTTTCCTGTAATTATATTGATAAAATATCGAGAGGAAATGTTCGGGAATTGGACTATTATTTAATTTCCTAGCATCGATCCGCTGCCGTCTACAATTACGTTTTTGATGAGGAAATCGACAACAATAAATCGTTTAATAGGAACAAAGGACCGATCATCGGAACAATAACTCGTTAATTAGCACATCGCCGCAAAGCTTATTCCAGCTGACTTTGCGTTCACGCCGACCATTTTAACAAATTTCACCGTAATACATCCAATAATTCGTCGTGATTTACCGGCAACTATTATTTGCCAATGTAATTGTTTCGTTCGACTAGTGTATAATATTATCCTTTATTATTCTCAGTCTAAAGGAATGTCGCTAGTAGGAGACACCGGAAACAAAAAGAAAAATTCTAGGAATTTATCTGCATTCTTCTGCTGCGATTCAAGATTAAATTTTCGACGATTTGTCTTCCACATTGTCGACTATCGTGCTATACAATATTGCATGAGTAACGAGACATTGCAAATACGCAGACCGCTAAGGAAACGCGTAAACTCGCGTAGACAATGGTAAACATAAACACTCATTAGTTTTATGCGTTTGCGACGTTTATAATCATAAAATGCAAGAAAATATGCAAATTACCGAACGTTACCAGCGTTCCAGCTGTATTTTTATGGCAAGGAATCTTTTACCCGGCGAAACAAACTTCATCCTTACTTCAGTTTGCATAAAATAATCTAAAAAAGAAAGATATAGGAATTTGCTTAAAGGCCCGCAGTCAGTCGATGATTAAATAGAACCGCCTTGCCTGTTTTACCGTCAAGAAGGTTTGTAGAGTAGTGCTGGCAACGATAAAGTACGCTACTTTGAAATTTAAAGTAGTTTGGCCGGGACCGTGTTTGGGCTCATTTTCAACGTGAAAATTCACGGAGACTTCGGAAACGCTTTCGGCGAGGTTAAAAAACAGATACGAAGATTTTGTTGTTCGAGGAGCGACCGCGTCTCGAGCGTTTTATTGGCGTCTTCGGCTTGTTGATCGTAACAAGCGGGTCGTTTGCTCGAAGGATTATCTCGGGACTAGCAGCTAAATCCTACGAACGGGCTAGAAGATAGACATTAGCGTGCAGTGTCTCCGAAGTACTCGTTAAACCGTCCCCAAGCTGTTAACACCATAAAATATTATCGGAAACAAAATACTTTCCACCTCGATTACCAAACCACTGAACACATGTGATTCCCCATGTCTCCTAATTCTAGATCTACATTTGTACTGTCATTTAACGTCACAGCTAGATTGTTGATCTTTGAGCAAAATCAAAATTGTGTCCATCGTCACACGTAGAAGAAATATCAATTTTTCTCTAATAATTTGAAGAAGTTGAAACTTCCACATCAAAATATTATCGGAAACAAAATACTTTCCACCTCGATTACCAAACCACTGAACACATGTGATTCCCTATGTCTCTTAATTCCAGATCTACATTTGTACTGACATTTAACGTCACAACTAGATTGTCGATGTTTGATCAAAATAAAAATTGTCTCCATCGTCACACGTAGAAGAAATGCCCATCTTTCTTTAATAATTTGAAGAAGTTGAAACTTCCACGTCAAAATATTATCGGAAACCAAATACTTTCCATCTCGATTACCAAACCACTGAACACATGTGATTCCCGATGTCTCTTACTTCCAGATCTACATTAGTACTGTCATTTAACGTCACAGCTAGATTGTTGATTGTTGATCTTTGATCAAAATAAAAATGATCTCCATCGTCACACGTAGAAGAAATATCAATTTTACTCTAATAATTTGAAGAAGTTCAAACTTCCACATCACTATTCCCTAATTCTTCCGATTCCTCCACTGCTTTAAACTCCTACTGATTTTTCTCATAAATACATTAAACGTCGCAACATTTAAACAATTGATGAGACACCTTCGTTACATTCTCCTAGTATATTATAAAGGCAGTACACGTTTGATAAAATATTTTTATTAACACGTCTGGTGCTTCATAATTTGCAAAGGACATTAAAATAAAAATTTGGTGGCCCTTCTTTCTTCAACAATTTTAAGATGTTCAAAAATACACATATCCCCTAATTCTTCTAAATTCTCTACTGTTTTAAACTCCTGCCTAAATCCGCAGATTACAACACGACATGCCATTTAAAAAATTGATGAAACTTTTTCGTTGCATTCTTCTGGTGTTTCACAAAAGCAGTACATTTTTTCAAAAATACTTTTGCCAACATGCGCAGCAATCCGTAATTTACAAAAGGCATTAAGCTGAAAATTTTGTGGTGCAGCGTGGCGGAATATGAAGTTATGCTTATTTTCCTTCTTTAATGATGCACAGGGTGTTCGTATGAAAACGTTCCAGCCAAGTATTTTTCAAACTTTTCGAGATATTCGGCTGGAAAGTTTTCATATGAACACCCTGTATGTTTAACAATTTCGTGTATGTTGAAATATTCGGAATGGTAATAACAAGAGTGGCGATGATGCAGGAGCTGTCGACACGAACGTAATGACCTGGTGTTATGAATTTAGTTGTTACAAGCGTTGATCCTCTTATGAAAATGGTATTCATCGAGTGGAGGTTGTTCGTATAAATACATAAGAGGAATAAATAATAATTATCATATTCCGGGAATCGTCGGTCGCTGTATCAACACGGATCGCCGAGCAACGTTATATAACGATCGATAAGAGACTGGGAGAAGATCTTGCGAGAAACGCAGCAATGGCTGTTCGAGTCAGTGAACGAGTAAAATAACTTTATCCAGGTAGTATGACACGACACTGTGGCGCTGAATTGTCACTGGTACACTATACGCGATGTCATATGAATTTTTCTTCCTTTTACGGTTTAACAAGCAAACCGCAGACCGTAAAATACGCTGTCCTCTTCGCGGCAAAATAAATCGTCGTTTAAATAACATTTGAAGAACGCACGGCGCTTTTTTGTCATCACACAGGTCGCGAACAACATTTATTTTTGAGGTTTTCCACAGAAACTACCCAGAAACGAAACTTTGCCGACCAACCTCGGCATTTTCCTCGCGAAACAGCAAAACCTTAATCCACACATTTTTACACAAACGTAAAGTTATCGTGAAACTTGCAAGCGATTATGTGCTTACGATTATCGTGTGTACAACAAATTTTCCTTCTGCGATATAAAAGAGGAATTTAAGGCTTTGTTTAATATAGTGTTATAAAATTGTTTAATTGAAGGTTAATTGAAGGAAAAATTGCGCGTAAGATTCAGCCGAATTAAAAAGGACTTTTGAGTCCGTTGTGGTACGACAGAATAGAATAAAATAATAATTAGAAGTAAATTTCCTGAGGTATAGGCGAGGTCGAATTGGCTATTTCTGCGGTTCCACCAATGGGACGATAGAGATTAGCAAAAGTTCGACATTTCAGCGACTATTGGCACGGCTACAGGGAACATTAAAATTTGTCAGGGGTATACCGGTGACCTCGTAGTGTCATTCCAGGGTTAATGGTGCTCAGGCAGCTCACAGACCGCGAAATTCGTATTCCGTCGACTTCTACAGTGACTATCAAACTCTGACCCCGAGTCTCGTGAAAAATGAGGTTCCTATAAAGCCAGCATATTAACCGTAATCTACAGGATGTCTCGCGATGATTAATACAACCCAGAAAAGGGCGGGCACCGTTGCCCCGCGATAAATCGAAAATTTCCCGTATACGCTTTCTATTTTTCGCAAAAATGTCGAACAGTTGCGTCAGTCGGCCGTTTCGCTCCGGTTAAATCCCACAGAAACATGCTCACCTCCACCCCGCTGTTGTTTTCATTCATCGAAAGGAACAAAAACGCATCGAGATTTTGAAATAACAACAGAACAAACCTTGTATCCGGAACAAGCCCTCAGTTAGGTGCATTTAAAACAAAAAAAAAGGTCGCGATACGCCAAAGGGTGGAGATTTTTCTGCCTGGCAAAAAAAAAAAAGTACGGGCCGAGAATGTGTCGAATAAAATTTTGATCACGGAACAAGGTTTCGGAGAAAATCCGATTTGAAAAACTGGTTTTCCGAAAGCGAGTTTCGAGTACGACTGACCAACGGCCGCCTGACCATTGCCGGATTTTTCTCTTAACAGAGAAAATCGTCGATTACATTACACCCCGTCATCTACCTCCCAGTCGACATTTCGACTCCCTGGGAATCAATTCGAAGCGAATTAGTCTGTAGAACAAACAATACATTGCTCTGTATATTACACCCCATAAAATTAAATTAATTTGTAATGGACAGGGCATCGATATGATTGATTATCGGCCATTTACACTACTAGAATTATTTATCGCCTTGCTCTCGAATTCGCCGAACGCGCGCACTCTTCATGACGACGCCATTAATAAAATATGACCGTACGATGCTGTTGCTACCCGGATTAATCGGCACTAAACTATTCGGTGGAAAAAATCATGTTATCAATCGCTGTATCTTAAACCGTATCGAAAGCAAGGTTATATCGATAATTGGTTTTATTATTAATTACAGAACCGGCAGATTCAAATCTGTGCCGCTCCATTCTTTCGCAATTACTGAGATAATCGAGATACTTCGGGCAGAATCTCAATGAAAGCACTTCCACAGTCTTTAATAAAACATTAGCTACTTTTGGTGCCGGGCACCTTCGGTACTAAAATGTTCATGGAACACTGTACGCTTCATGGGGACGACGTTGGAACAATCGTCGCGAAAAATCACTCTTCCGAATAACTGAAAGAATTATCATTGAAACCTTTATCGCGTCCTTTGTATTCCCCCGATGGCGCTTCTGCTTATTACTTGTTGAAAAGTGAAGACAATTTCCTCCAGGAGATTCGATAAAATGGAGATAATGAAAATTGCGAACGATGTACATATTCATTGACGTGGAGCTTCATTTTTGCACGAGGGATTGGTCATTTCGCGAAGAAATAGAAATTTTTCTTTGTTACAGTTGACTGTAAAATTATGTAGATGCAAGAGAACTTTTCAAAATGACAAAATATATTTTGTTTTATTTTCCCTCCGTTTGCACATTTCCCGATCCATCGATTTTCCGCATCCTCGTGGCATGTAAATTCTGATTTTCCTTGTATAAAGTTATGCATCACGTATAAACTTATTCCTGTGGACGTTTCTTGAGCAGTATACTTCATACAAGGATACACAAGAACTTGAAAAGTAACCGGCTGGTAAGAGAAATATAAGTGATAACGCGTTTAATATTCGAGCAATGCAATAAGTATTCCGAGCAGCATATTTCCCACCGACCCAACGCTACATCGAACCTTTTTCTTCCTCGCATCGTGGAACGCGAAACTCGGTGTAAATAAATACTTTCCTTAACAACAAGAAAAATAACAATACCCGTTCTCTTCGTGCGTAATAACGACGATGCGATATTTTTATGCAAATATGAAACTTCAAAAATTAATTCACGAAAACAGAAACGATGCAACATTGCATCGTTTCAATGAATCATTTTGCTTGGTAACAAAAAACATTACCTGCGTGTTTCAATTAGTTCAAATTGTTATTTTGCTGAACGTTACAAACAGCCGTCAGCAATAAAAATAAAATTGTAACGTTTAAAGTCGCATTCTAAAGTTTCATGGAAATCAACAATATTCTCGATTAGCTGAAGGCCTGGTAAAACTAGAATCAATTTAAAAAGAGAAACTGCATGACTCGTTTCCGATTGTAACATCATTAAATTGTTGATTTCATCGTCGTCGGCGAAATATAAAACTATGAAGATATGTATTGGGAGAATCCAATCATATTTTTACACTGTATTTTCCTAATTAAAATCGATAGAAAAGAACCAATATTTTAATTTATATTTCTGCTCGTTAAAATCTACTTGTGTAATACCATCTGTTCATTTGTGTTAAATTCTATACTGCTTCTCTATATTTGTTTGAACCGAAAGACATTACTCGTTCACAATTTATTGAAAATAAATCGGTCACATCTTACTAGTTCCCAGTGACTCAACATCATCTGCAAAGTCTTCCGATAAAGGTATTCAATTAAGAACGAGGGTTGTTTTCGGGTCAAATAGACCCGAAGGTGCCAGGAGGTCAACAAAACAAACTTCTATTCGACCCACGTTCAGCAAACTAAAACCCTCAGTTTGAACGCTAACATTCCATAGTACGACGCGATATCTCTGCCATCTCCTCCACCTACGATTTTACTTCATACTACACGATTTTCAGTTGTGAAATCGAGTTACATCTGAAACCTGACCTAAATCTTCATGTTATCGTAAAATACTGATCCTGGGTTAGTCTGGGTGCCAATCGATTCGATCGATATCTACCTGAATTTATTTTTAGGAAGACATTTTCGCGAAAAATTCCATGCTTTCCCCAAAATAATGGCGGATCTACCTCACCACTGTAAATTATTTCAGAGAAAACAAGGATTTTTCTGTCCAATGTGGCGCCAAAATGATAGAAATGAATTCACTGGGAGCAAATAAAAATGTTCTACATCGACAACAAGGTACTGGGACCGAAATAAAAATTGTCAGCATCGATTACAAGGGGTATCAAATAAAAATTGTCTGAATCGATTGCAACGAGCGAGTTTATCGGAGAGACGTAGCGTCTCGACAGAAGGTTTGTATAAAAACTGTGCACGCAGCAATAAACAATCGGCGCAGAAACGACTAGGCGTTCGATCGTTCAACGGGGCATTGAAATCAGGGCTGGGCTCGCGAAACGTAACGAAACGGAACGGAACGGAACGAAACGAAACACGGGTCATGCATCGTTGCTGACGGCCGATAACCGTTTACCGTTTCGCCGCTCCGGCCGTAATTCGTTTCTTCGCGCTCGCGTTACCTACCGTACGATCCCCGAGATTCCGGACACGGCAGTTCAGGGTGGCCGTTTTGCCCACCAGTGCGGTGACATTGTGAGAGGCCGTCACGTCGAAGTATGGTCCACGGTCGAGCGGCTCCAGCGCGTGGTTCTCGTACATTCCGTGATCGGTGGTGCCCCGTGCCAGTCCTTGCACTTCGACCGCCAAACAGAAACCACCCCCGAAACAAAAAGAACCAGACGATTTGGACCACAGAAATGGAAAACAGCGCGCCGACGCTCCGCTGCCGAGCACGAGAGAACGCCGAAAAAGATCAAAGAACCACAAGAAAGACGCTCTACCCCTTTCATCCTCCTCGCGTTACCTCGCCGTGCACATTGCCGAGACATTCGGGACACTGGTGCGGTCATCCCTCGCGAACTTTGATTACACGCGAACTTCGACTTTGAAATTTTGGTGTCCAGCCCTTGGTGCATCGTGCGCACTTTTGTTGTCCCTGTTCGCCTCGGAGAGCAAAATTATGTGTATTTCACGGATTCTGAACGTTTATGATCCACGGTATTTATCAACCCTCGGGCCGTAATTATACAGCGTGCCGTCAATCTGGTAGTACAAGCAGCAAGGTGAATCTACATGGAAAAACAAGTTGAAAAGAAGGAATAATGTTTTTTTCGTTTAAAGCTTCGTTCCCAAGACAAATGAGTTTGAAAATTCAGCTAGTACGCGTGCTATTCGATGAGAATTGGCTGGCACGTCTGACCATGATTAGTCGATTCTACTTCCTGGGAATATTATCGAAGGAGAACCTGACGAATTTTTAACGGCTCAGGGACGACGTCTGTGTATTTTACCGACTCTGAATGTGTTGATACCGGTTACACGTGATCAGATTAATTGTTTGCCTCAAAGACTCCAAATTACTTGTAAACTTTCTTGCAATTAATTAAAACATCTACAGCATCGTACAATGCCGATCATTTTTTTTTAAAACCCACAACTGGGCGTTGTCCCTGGAGGGTTAAAGTCAATTTTCAGAAAGACGAAGCCTTGTGTGAACATTTATAACTCTCTGTGAAATCATCCCCTCTGGCCGTACCACTAAATTGGAAGTATCCTCTACATTGTCAGATTGTAGCGCAAATTACAATTCCACGAATTTGATTGTGGAGTCATTGAACAACTGTAATTAACCAGAAACAATTTCAGTCTTTTCCACTTTATTTGGTGAAGATCTCATGTTTTAATAAAGGAATATATCGAACACAGCGTAATCTATTTACGTTACGAGCCAATTCTGCATTGTTTTATGTTATACTATATACTGTGCGTTTTGTGCGTATACAATTCTTTGCAGATACATCTTTTACGTTCAAAAAGCGAAATAATATAATTGAAATGCTCCGAGTATAAGGTTAATCCTGCTGTGCCTGCTATGCGTGATATTTATTTATGAGAGAACGTTTTTAGATTATCTGGAGAGAGAGAGAAAGAGAGAGAGAGAGAGAGAGAGATGGCTGTAAAAGTATTTTTTTGAAACTATATACATGCGTTAAATACTTGTACGGTAAGTCAATAAATTGCAAGTAAATAGAATCGCTGGTTTTAAAACGCTGTTACAGGTTAAACTTTCGTTTCAGATTTAATTGATACGAACGGTGCACAAAGGTTGGAAAAGCTTTTTTTTTAATCATTCGACTGTGTCCAGAGTAGGTTCGTTTATCCTATCTGCCTTGATATTTTTGTTATTTTTGCACGGGAACGAAAATGCATCGGAATGAGATTATATCAGCAGAACAATAAAAATTGGAATCGAGTTCTGAGCGGGATCGAAGAAGTAACATAAAATAGAGGAAAATAACAGAAAACAGAAAGAGATCAGTGATATAAAGTTGTGTGTATCATACGCCGTCAAAGAGCTATAAGCCAGAGCTGTATAAGTCAGACATTGAAATAAATAGTTATGTTTTATGTTTAAGAAGATTCTGCTTGACCTGTTTCGCTCGAGAAAATATCAGGTGATGTGGAATTTTTGTAGAATATTATGCTTAGGAACTTCTTCGAAAACGTTCTCGTGAAAGAAGTATTTTATGACTGCGTGATAAAAGTTCCATGAAAACAAGGTATTTTAGACTACTTATTAAACATGGTCCGATGAGAGACGCACAGGCAAGCTTTTCTACAGTGACTGTAGTAGTTATTGAATATTGTTGCAGTTGGAATGGTTATGTATAATCTATGGTTGTAACCGAAGCATCCTAAGGATGTTAAACAACGTCCGCGCGTTGCTGGAATTAGTCCTTCAACAATAAATTATATTTTATAAATCCCAATATAATGTTACCGAATAACGTTACTGTACGGACGTTGTTTAACCGGATTTAATCGGATACCTTGTTTACATCCATACATTACAAACAACTACGTGTATCACACAATACGAAAACACAAAACATGTTTAACATTGATCAACAAAGTATCTGGTCTGGTAAGAACTTTCACTCTCAGAAGCTTTACTTTATCCGTTCTCGTCGGAACACGACTCGAGAAAGTTCTTTGAAAATTGTCTGCGGTCCACGTTTTAAGCAGAACCTATTGAAAAATTCTGCAGCTTTCCAGATCCTCGGTACAAGTAAACAGAATTGCAAAGTAAAGAAACCTTCGAAAGAAGTAAAGTAAAATGGTGGTTCCGCGACGAAGCTGTTGAACCACAAGTGATCAGAGCAGAGGCAGGATGAACGAGACCAGCCTGTGCGAATATTTCTTGGTGCTCGTCAACTGTTAGGACTTGGTGCAACGCCACGGTCGAAAATCATTGAGCCTCGACTTTCCTTTTGGCTGTCGGATTGCGGCGCGGATTGTTCTTTGACCCGAGAAGCTATTTCCCGTCTCCCAAGCGGACGCGGCGCGCTGTTCGGGGGAACGGGAAGAGAAATGTTCACCACGTTGTGCCGTTCGTTATCGGAATTTCGTTAACTCCTCGTGTTTACCGGCAGGGAACCAGAGAGAGAAAGAGAGATAGGGGTTGGTGTAGCAAGAGAGAAAGTCTTGCCGTGGGGTTTGCGATGTACGGCCGGAACCGGGGCGAGAAATCATTTTAACGTGTCCCGACGCGCCGTGCCGGGGGTAAAAGCCACGATATATCTCCCTTTCGCTCGGACACGGACCTTCTTACCGCCGCGTGCTTCCTCATGAAGTATTAAAGTAGGTGGTGAAGTTTCTCCGGACGCAGTTTCAGAAACTACTTTATCTCGTAATACGTGACAGAGCGTCGCGGGAAACGCGCGGGGATGACCGGTATATCGCGCCGCCGGCCCGTCGACGCTTTCTCCGCTCTCTCGTTCCTTTGTGCAACGCCGCGGAACGAAACGCGCGCGCGTTGTTATAATAAATGTCCGTGGAATTTTTATCGTTCCCGGCACCGCGTGCCAGCCCGTACCGACTCCGGAGGAGACCTTTGTATTCGTTCCGGGGCGAATCATTGAATAAGGGCGGACTGAAGTCGCGTCTCGTCGCGACGCGTTCACGTCGCCGCGGCTCTTGATCTTATCAAAGCGACGGTGCACCGTTTGTTTCGCGGCAGAAGAATCTCTCCGTCTCGCGAGCTGGCATTTTCTTCCGTTATTGCGCTCGCCGTGCGACGCGAAAGGAGAAGCTTCCTGTGATCATCCCGCGATTAAGCCCGCATTCTCGCTGAGACTCCGTGAAATTTTTAAACGAACGACGACGACGACACCGTTCACTCGGTGAAGTTCCCTTTCGATGCTTCGTGCGAGCGACAAAGAACCGAGACGCGTCCTTTTACGTACGTCACCGGTCGGATTTCAATAGAGGGGATCGGCGATTCGAGTGGATCTTGAACGACGTTCCTTCGATTTACCGCGAGCATCGGTTGAAGAACGCGTAACGATGTAATCAATTTCTACGGTTCCGGTTAACTCCGACAAAGAACAATCACGGGCTCGCGGATCGGATATCGCGACACGTGGCAGAATTTCCACTTACCCGAAAACAATAGGCACAGGGTAAAGAGTACACCCTTCATTTTTTGTTTCTCTTTCTCATAGTCGATCCACGATGTCGTTTCGATATATATGTTTACACGTAGAGGCGTGTACGTGTGCCGTATATCCTGTGTGTATTTCTATTTTTG
Source organism: Lasioglossum figueresi (assembly GCA_028455805.1). Taxonomy (NCBI): domain Eukaryota; kingdom Metazoa; phylum Arthropoda; class Insecta; order Hymenoptera; family Halictidae; genus Lasioglossum; species Lasioglossum figueresi. The sequence goes on from CM052193.1 coordinate 6,632,401, forward strand.
TGCGTGTGTACGGTCGCGGGTTTTCGAAGAACGCACAACACCGTCTCACCCTCCCGCACCGGTGGTTCTCCCACGACAATGAGGATTTTCGCGTCGTCGGTCCTTCGCACGACTTTCACTCGTCGGTTGTTTGCGAATTATCCCTTCCCTCGCGGTTCGTTAATCTTCTCCTGGCATGGCGCAATAATCCAGAAGTCGGGCAGAGGGACAGAGAAAGAGCGAGAGCGACAGAGAGAAAGAGGCGGAAAAGAGGAGGGTGGGAGAAAGAGATGGTTTTTCTATATCGGGTCCCGGCACAGAGGCGCGGAATTAAAATCGCAGGGCGAAACTATCGGGCGAATCGATAGCATCCGATTTTCCTTGGGTTTTTCGCTCGATGTCGCCATTATGTTCCGTTGGTTTCGGGGTTGATTTACGTGCTGGCATGCATAGAAATCGTCCACGATTCTTCTCCGCCTCGGTGATCCGTCCCACAACACGCTCTTCTCATCTTCCCGCTGGAAACGTGCGTTTGCAACCCCGTCTTTCTTACTGGTTAATTCACCAGACGACACGAACGCGTTCCCATTCGATCGGATCTCCTCTTACGAAACAAAGCGCGAGAAAAAGAAAAGCACGAGATGGCAAACCGACCAGCCAGAGACAAAAAAAAGGAAGGGAAACCGAGGAACAAAGTATCGTCGGAGAAACAGAGAGAAAGAAAAAGGGTAGAGAGAGAGAGAGAGAGAAAGAATGAGAGAAAATCGTGGAAAAATCCGAACTCGTCTATCCTCTCCTCCTCTTCTTCTTCTTAACCGTTCTATTATGCAAATCGAACGATCAGCGAGATCTCATCGTTCGAAGCCCCCGACGGCGATCCTTTGCTCGCCTAACCAATTCGAGACGGCGAAACGTTCGTTCGTTCGTTGGTTCGACGGTGATCTAATTTCCGCGATTCGAGGGACGTGCACGACAACGAGAAACGACGGAGGCGACGGAGCCCGCTGGCCTATCCTCGGGTCTGCCTTTGACGAGCGCGACCGTCGTCGAGCAGCGCGATAAAACTCGTGTTACGAACATCCGAGCGAAACTGATAGTGCATGCGACACGGCCCGGGAGAGACGCCCTGCCATCTGTCCTTGCACACGCCCCGCTTTTCCCTCTCCCGAAGTCAACGGGAAGATGGGGTAGACACCGTCCGGCGCAAGCGTGTATCCCTTTTGCTTCTATATTACTTGCACGCACACTCGTGTCGCGCGGCCGTGCAGCATCCCCTAGTCCAGAATCGAATTCCACGCTGGCCCGATCCTTCCTTCTCGTCGTCATCCTCCTCGTCCTCGTCATCCTCCTCGTCATCCTCCTCGTCGTCGTCGTCGACGTTGTTGTCTGCGTCATTGTTGCACACACGTGCCACGCACCAACACGTAACGCCGTTACAAATATCAATGCAGCCCGAAGCCGCTCTTTCGCGTCGTTCGCCTTGTAACCGCTAAATCGGGCTTATCGCCACGATCGCGGTCTATGCGCGCGAAACAGAGACGGAGAACCCGCTCTCCAACAGACCGAAGAGAGAGAGGAACAGCCCGCGAAAGAAAAATAGATACTTTTCCCACGAGTGTTTTGACCGCTGAATTTTCTTCGAAGTCTGTTTACCAGCCCAAATGCCTGGTTTAAAACGGATTTAATGGTCAACGATGCCCACTTTTCCCGACCACTGAAAGACTTAAAACCCTTGTGCCGGGTCGGCGAGCGAAAGAATTTTACCGGAAGCGATTTAGACAATCGTCTTTTCGGTACGATTCCCGACTCCGTTTTTCCCTGCGACCGCCGACTTAATATAACATTCAATTATACCGCTTGAGCCTTTTTTATCAGACGCGGATAAGGGATCGCGAACCGAGTAATTGTTTTTGGGAAACTAATGGTCCACGAATGACAACGTAATATTCAGGGGATGATGATTTCGGTCGGGCGTCTAAATTGGACCACAATGGCATTTCCTCACGGTCGATATCAATTAATTATATATTAAGGTCAATCTAGGTCGAAATTAAGCTAGTTTCCGATATTCGCAGCCATAAGGCTCATTTTCTAGCCCAATTCTTTTCTGGGATTCGGCAGATCCATTCTCTGGCATCATTCGCTTCTCGGAATTCATAAAATTCGTTTACCGACACAGTGCATTTTCCAGATCTCGTATATTTCATGTTCCGACAAACTTTGCTTTTATGAATTCGTAGGGTTCAGCCATCAACGCAATTGGCTCGGTGGCATTCGCGAAAGGCTCATTTAACACCACCTTTCATGAACCTCATCTCCCTTGCCACGATCCCCTGGATCATTTGGTTTTCAGGATTCATAAAATTCATTTACTAGCACAGTAAATTTTCCGAGAATCGTACAGTGTGTTTTCTAGCAAAATTTATATGTTTATAAATTCGTAGGTTCTAGTCGTCAACGCAACTGGATTGCTAGCACTCGTAAAAGGTTTATTTAATACCGTCCATCATGATACTTTGGCATCACTTGCTTTTCAGAATTTGTAAAATTCATTTACTAGCACAGCTCGTTCCCCAGATCTTGTATATTTCACTTTCCAGCAAAATTGACTTTTATACATTCCCTTCAATATCTTCGTTTCAACCATTACGATTTTTTGGGATCGTTTGCTTTCCAGAATTCGTAAAACTCATTTTCCAGGTCTCATACATTTCATATTCTACCGAAATATATGTCTGCGAGTTCGTATATGTTTCAGTTACCAACACAACTGACTTTGTAGCATTCGCAAAAGGTTCATTTGACGACGCCCTTCATTTCCAGAGTTCACAGAGTTCGTTTTCCAATGTAGTTCGCTTCCAGCCACATAATTATGAGCAACGAGGAACGGGAGAAGCGGAAAATCCTCGAATTTCGGTCGGGAAAATGGCATGGCATTTCTTTTTTAAAAGATTGTTTAAACCACCGAAGCGCTCAGGCTTCTCGGCCAAGGACCGGATCGTTCAAATGAAATTCGTGACCGGCTCGGATACGGTGTATTTAAATTTGTAGAGAATCGCGGGGGATCAACGGGGAGACGGTATTCTCGGGGGCGAGCTCCCCATGGATGGAGGAAAACACCGTAATAAGATGTTCACTTTAGAAAATCTCTTACGGTACAAGATTCCGGCTAATCTCGGAAATTCGGAACGACTCGGCGTGATGGCGGGGGTGTACGGGCGAGCTTAGGGTGTCTTCCTCTGCTCAAGGAAAGGTCGACGCGCATTTTTCACAGAGCTCTCGTGCCGGTCTTACGGTGACGGGTTGAATAACGGGTGTCCGTGGGCATCGCGACGCGGCAAGAAAACAGGGACGCAGTCTTGCGAGCCGCCAAAGCATACCGTGGCCCTTTGTTCTTTCGGCCGTAATGAACATGCATTGTGTGTCTCTTTCTTGCCGGCTTCTTCCTCCCCTCTCAACCCGTTCTTTTTCTTTTTATGTATAATCCACGCGATGGATTTGAAAGGGAAGATCGATGCCCTAAATCGTTGAAGGTGAAACGCGTGACAGACGTGTACGCGAGAGAGAAACCCTCTCCGTCTCTCACACACGTTCCATTTCTTTCTCTCTCGCTCTCCTTTTTCTCTCCAGAGAGTTCCGTACACGCGGGCTCCTTTTCACCGGGACTCTCATCTTCCTTTCAACCCGCTTTCCCGCCTCGATAATCACGTAACGACGCGCGATGATCGTAACATTAAAAAGAAAAAAAGAGAGTAAAAGGAAAAGAAAGGGGAAACTGAAATGCGGAAAAAGGCGCGGATTCCCAACGGTAAACATGCGGCTCACGTCCCCCGAACGAGTTTATCTTTTAATGCGTTTACGTGTCCGCGTGGCGGACGTTAAAAGCGAGAAATAAAACCAAAGTGCGGGCCGCGCGGATTCCGCAATAATTCCGGATACGAATATGAAATTTGAATAACTAATGCGATTTTTATTGTTCGAACGAGAATCCGTTTTCCCTTCGTTAACCGCCGCCGCCGCCGAACCGTGCGCCGGTCGTTCGTTTATCGATAATCTTACGTTACGATCAACCCCGGCCGTGACAAAGTGCCGGCCAGCGTCGGTGGCGGCAATTGTCGCCAATTATTGGCGAGAAGTTTAATCTACGCAAATATTATCGTATATCGTGTGTCCTGCAGATATCGCTGTTTATATCGCGGTCGTAAACAATCGCGATGTTATCGATACACGGTATCGATCGCGTTCGAGATGCGGTTCAGGTGACTCGGTGATGGCGTGAGGTTCGTCGTTCGAGGTTATGTCGACGCACAGCGATATTATTGAAAGTTTTCGTGCGTGAACAGAACGCGATGCTTGAGCTGCTTTGTGTAGCTGTTCGATATTGTGCGATCGTTTCGTTAATTAGAACTCGCTTTGATATCGTGTCACGTGTCGTGATGTGAGCTTTCTCGATCTGTCAACCGGTCAGTCAATCTGCGAAAGAGAGCACTGAATTGTTCTATTCGGAATTGTTTTCGATTATTTTACGAAAATGGACGACCAAGCTTGTCCAAGATGCAAAACCACCAAATACCGGAATCCATCCCTGAAGATGATGGTGAACGTATGCGGACACACGTTGTGTGAAAGTTGCGTTGATTTGTTGTTCCTTAAAGGTTAGTATATTGATTCTAGTAAAATGTATGATCGATTTAACGGCCTAACGTGTATTGTTAATCCTCCCAAGGTTCCGGATCGTGTCCAGATTGCAAAATTCCTTTGCGGAGAGCAAACTTCCGTGTGCAGTTGTTCGAAGACGCGATGGTTGAGAAAGAGGTAAACATAAGGAAGAGGGTACTACGTGATTTCAACAAAAGAGAAGATGACTTTGCGTCGTTACGCGAATACAATGACTACTTGGAGGATGTTGAAACCATAATATATAATTTAGCGAATAATATCGATGTTCTGGAAACGCATAAGAAGATAGAACAGTATAAGAAAGACAATAAAGATCAGATCACAAAGAGCAAGTCTAAAATTGGTAGGCACGAGTACGAATTGGAAGAGATGATAGAGCTGGAGAGGCAGAAGGAAGATGAGAAACGAATGGAATTGGTGAAACAAGAAATGGAAGCTAAGAAGAAAAAGATTCGTGAAAAGGAAGCATTGATAGATGAGCTCACGTTCTCCGAAGGAAATGCAAAAAATATTGTGGAAACGTTTGCTTCTGCTATTCAAGCGTCCAAGAAAGAATCAAAATCAACGGCTCCTAAGGTTACTCAGTTTAGTACAGGAATCAAATTTAGCAACCAAGGAAGTCAGAATTATATGTCTGTGCCAAGAATGGATGAAGGACCGTTATACTCTTACACTCCCATTCGGCAACCTACAGAGGGCCCTACTCCACCTGGCTGGAGAGAACTACAGACACGTGGCTATGTCGCTCACGTTCGAGTAGAATCTTCTGCTGAAAGGGCAGGAGGATTCAAGGCACACGTCGCGTGTCTAAGGGCCCTACAGGAAGCTATGGCTGGGTTATATCACAATCCCTCGCAACGCCAAACAGACTACACGAGCGTATGACCTTGTAGATTGTTTAAATCCCACCAAAACTGTGTCTCTAATTTGGTACACGCGCTAATGCCTACAGATCAGGAGTTGTAATTGTTATGTACAATTCAGAACCCCTGGCCAATTGTCATACATGCTAAACATACCAAGTTAATTAAGCCCATGTGATGTAATCACAAGTAACAGGTGCACGTGCCTTGTATATTTATCTAATTTTAGTATCAAATATTTTATATTACAATTATATTACCATGCAAATTGAGCGACCGCAGTACCTGGCAACTCAACGAATACACGTAAGAAAAATAATTTTCCTTGTTTCAACAGAAAATAAAATTCATTTTGTTAAACATAGCGAGATATATATGTTTATAATCCTTATCCTGTATGCGTTCTTTTGTCTTTTAAGTGATTGTAATACTAAATATTTATAAGTTACAGGATACAACTTTTGTAACAATGAAATCATATTACTATTAATAAATTTGACTTTCAATAACAACTCTAACATAGTTTTAGTGTTATTTTATCATTTTACTTACAATTAGTGAAATCGATAATATGATTTGTATGATACCAACTTCTGCTGTAGCACGGACGAACCCGTAATACAAATGAAGAATATTCGGTTCTTGCTAATATGCCTAAATCCGAGATCCAAGTTCTCGTGGATGTAGTTCCAACATTTATCGTTCGTCAGCGTAGAGGGCATAAAAATTCGAGCTGTTTTTAACGATGTCGGTATTTCAGATCGTGAGTTTACTCCTATACCTCGTCTGTCGTGCACTGTCTGAACTTACTTAATCAGAATACTGACTTAACTTAAGTTTGTGACTTAAGTATGTGGTTGTATACGCTGTGATCTAGTTTATCATTTGCCTGCTCTATGTGGGTAGAGGACGCTAGAAATTCACTGATTTTCGCGATGTCGGTATTTCAGATCGTGCGACACGAAATCCCATAAGGTGACTGGTCTACCGAGTTTACTCCTACATCACGTCAGTGATCAATAACAATGAACAAACGATCAATAACTAACTGAACATTTTTTAGTCTCACAATGTAAAATTATTCTCAGCGATAAAAAAAAATACAAAAAATATGAAATTTTAAAAGATTGCAAATTATTAACCGATAGAGTAAACGTTTCACTATGGATGATAGTGTGATGATTCTCCGCTAGAGGGAACATCGCTCTCTAACGTTTCCTGAATTTTTCAAACCGAAGACGAACTAATACAGTAAAACCAAAATTTTGACTTAACAAAAATTTTGACTTTACAAATATTCCAAGTATATTTTAAAACATGCTATCGTATATATTTACGTATTCGTAACTTTGTATTGATACGAGCTGAAATAAACTGTTTAATTATAACGAACGTGCAGATGTTCAACGAAATACAAGAAAATTATTGATAGGAAATATTTTGAATAACTCACGTCGCCCGATTAAAAGCTGTTGAACTGAAATCTTGATTTCACTTTTGTTATAGTTAAAATGTCATTTCATCGGTTCGATTACATAATAACATTTATTATCTGTGAATTGTTTTTTTGTAGAGCAAATATCTTACCTCCCATGGTGAACACGATTTTTCCATTTTGCTGCATTCCAGGGGAAACCGCAATAAACGCGTTGCGCAAATTACACATTTCTCGTCGAGTAACTACACACTCCACTTAAAACTCCATGTATTATAAGAGCACTCTCCGGGTACAGTATATTGTATATATACATATATATATATATATATATATATATATATATACAATACATACCGATATAAGAGGACACTTTAACGTATTTATTCTTACGATGCTTACTGAAACAATTTACGATACTATATCGTATAATCGCATACGACCGGGAAGAAAATGTACCGTTCGAACGGGAATACATTTTGAACGTGAAACATAATTTGAATTTACATACGATCTTGAAATAACCTTAAAATCAATGAATCTGTTAAAGAAAATATTATTTCGCTAGACGAATATAGAGCGAGAAGAAAGGATAAGGACGTACCGTGTAACGAAAAACGTTAGTTTAGACAACGCTCTCCATTACAAGCTATGATGTGGCTACTAACAATAGACAGACGACACAAGATACCGCAATAGCGATCTCGATTTCAGTCGATTGTTTTGCGGATGTCTTTCCCGTTCGAAAACGATCGTGTTACAGAGAAACAAATCGGTACATCCGACCGTTGTCTGACATTGTCCACTTCTATCATGGCGGGGTACGGCGGGGTGGTGGTGGTGGGGGGTTGTGCTTCGATAATCGCAATAAAAGAATCGAATCTCCGTCGAAGTTTCTTGCTGGAGGGTTAGTCCCCCCTGAACGTGAAAAATCGGTTGGCCGATGGTCCCACGATTAAACATTCGTATTGGGAGGTCGGTTGGCCGTTCTCTCTTTCCGGAGTTTCTCGCGAAACTCGCGGAAACAAATGCGGTTGGCGAACGAATCGCGAGCGAGCGAGGAGACGCGCGAATGTCGGCAACGGGACGGTGTGTGTGCCGAAATGCTTAATTAACGCGAGTGGAGCCTCGGTGGCTGTTGGACGACACCACCAATCGCGTGCACGCGAGTGACCGAAAGCTCCGCCCACCGAGAGAGCCCCGTTGCCCTTTTCCTCGTGACTACCGGCCACAGTACGTACGCGAGCGTTCACGGAGTGTCATCTCGTTCGTGTCGGCTTCGCCTCTATCGAGACGAAAGTTTTCTTCCATTCCTGCGGGTTACAATCTCTCCTATCGAGAACAACAACGCATCCACGAGCGATCCTTCCCGTGTTCTTCGGTGATCACGATCGGATCGTTTCCATTTCTTGCTCGATCGCGTCGCGTACCTCGCTTTCGTTCGAAAAGCGCGGTTCACGTCCCAGCTACGCTTTCGTGCGGCGAATCAAGTGCTTCGCATCCGGGACACAAGACCGAACTGATTCTCTTGCTTCGTGTGCCGCCTCACGAGGCCCAGTGATACAAGCCCGTCGCGGTAAAACATGTAAACAATCTCTGCACAGGTTGATAGTTGAAAAAGAAAACGGAACAAGGGTAGAACGTCCGCGGTGACTGGGTGCGAGAAGTAACAGCGATCGGTTCGATATCACGGACGACGTTCGATTCTCGATCTGTCAGCCTCGGGATCAACCGCCGATGCGAATCCTCGATCGATATCGACTATCGTAAGAATGCGTGGCTGAAGCCGGGGACACAAACCATCCTTTCGTCCTTTAGTTTCTTTTCGTGATTCGAACAAGAGAAAGATCCACGAAAGCTCAGCCAGCCATCCAGAATTCGACAGGAAGATGCGGCCCGTACTGACAACCTTCTTCCTCGTACCGTTGCTGCTCGTCGCGTGGCAAAACGGCGCGCAGGCCAACTGGTGGTGAGTCCGTACAACACGATTGTTTATGCCCACCGCGTTCGGATAAGATCTCCGCTCTGACCGTGTGCGCCTTTCAGAGGCTGAATCCTTTCCCCACGGCTCCTGCGATTTTTCCACGGTACGGCCGCCCCCCCCCCCCTCCTTCTTTCGCGAATTATTTAAATGGGCCGCAGAGTGTATCACCGTTTCCACCGTTCCTCTACCTCCACGGTACGTCCCCCGCGCTGAATACCGGCGTTTAGGCCATTGAACGTCTTTTTACTCCCGAGACGTTCTAGAATGCGCGACATCTTTTGTTATGCATACCGTACTTTAACCTATAACATACCTTTTATATGCCACCAGACAAGTATCCTCCACTTGAACCGATTGTGACCGTCTTATTGTATGAACTACGCCATTTCTCTCCCCCCCCCCCCCCCCCTGCTCTATTGTCCACGTAGTTTTAGGTTCATCGAAAGTTCTGTTGGCTTCTCTTGAAGACGATCTACTTTCGGGTTCGAGATCTTCGTTAAACGATTTTCGCGCAACAGTAAACCTACCACCGTCGGTCAAATGACAGGTTTCCGGTTTTTTATTTGATTATTATTGGAATTATAATGATGCTTTCACTGGAAATGATTATACACATTTTTCTATCCAAGCGTGTATTGTAATAGAAATCATAGAAAATTTATATAAATTCTACGATGTCGTTTTTATAAGGCAACACATGCCAGCCATTTTTAGAGCTCGGTAGGTTTAGTGTGTTAAATGTGGGTCAGTTTTTAATTTGACACGAATAACGACGTTCGCGGCCATGATCCTCGGCTACGTACTCCAAAGTAATCCATTTTGGAAACTTTTATTTTCGTTGCAAATTTTACTGTCTAGTACTTGTAAAATATGTGGGAGAGTTTATTAAAACTTTGATGATAAGTAATTTTCGGAGAAGTATATTTACCGCACATATGCTTCGTATCTGTTAACACTCATGTTGCAAGAACGAAGGCAACTATGAATGTACGGGTTGAGAACCATATTTCGCGAAATAGTTTAGAAACAACCGAAATTACGAAAATATTGTGAGGGTTAAAATAATGTATTTTACGTAACGAATCTGACTGTGTTTTAATACATCTTTTAGGTAATTTTTAATCTATTATTCTATAAAAAATGGTATTGTGTGTCAAAAATGAAAGTTAACTAACTAAACAGGCAGAGAAAATAATTTAAACGGTTACAAAAAGGAAGGTTACCATCCAAATATTGGAATTATATCTATAAATACTGACTTACAATTATCGAGGCATGAATGCACATAGTGGTACTTTAAATAGAATCAAGTTTGCTAAGGTTTAAGCATATTTGGTCTCCATCAACGTTTGAATAGAAACGGTACCTTCGAGTCCTTCATGAGCTGAAGGGCGAAGACACAATCCATACGCGCCGCGGAACACCTTCGCCGTTCAAATTTTGCATACCTCGCCTCCGATCAAGATATATTACGCTTTCGGGGCGCCGGAGTTAAAATTTCCCGAGAATTATGCAAATCTCCTGCGCGCGAATGTTAATCCGCGGGATAAATGATTTCTTCGGGTGCCGGCGAACGGGAATATCAAAGGTGGAGGGAAACTAGTTAATAATATCGGAGACATGCCGCACAAAGTGGGCCGCCCGATAAACCCACGTCCAGCTGTGCGAAAAGGAGTGAGACATTAATTCGCGGTAGCCGACGATCGAGAACACAGGCTCGCGCCGGCTGGCAATCTCGCGATCTACATTTGTCCGATCAGAATGTCCGCTCGCGGGGAACTCGACTTTCAGTCCGCTGATAATTTCCTCCGGGAGACGCGTGGCGAAATTGTCGGCCTCTTGGATCTGGCCGCGCGCCATGCCATTTCTGACGGGCCGACGAAATTGCGATCGCGGTAAACCGGTCGAAAGGGCCACGAACAGCCAATTATTGGATCGCCTGGAAAATCCGGAGTGGCCTTTTAAGGGTGGAACCACCGGTCAATCTCGGTCGATTCGCTATTACACATTCATAAACCTGCCGATTTTTTTGGACGACGGTTGCTTCTGAAGATTTTATGGCAACCATAACCAGATCCACTAAAATATTTACATAATTTCCAATCCACTTCTTTGAAATCGATGATGATCTTCTTCTTGGACTCAATATTTACAGCTAAAAAATTATTTGCATTAATTGCAGGACACAAATGAAAATTTTGTTCTTTCTTCAATTACTTAAATATTTTAAAAATGTCCATTGCTTTAAGTTGTACGCAGCCATTTTTGTCATAAATGCATCGAATCAGGAGTCTACTCATAAGCTTGCTGAAAAATTGGAATTTTCACCCTCAAGGGTGGAGTCTGTGAGGCTCGCTAATAGAATTTGTACTGAACCATAAATTATCATGGAATTCCTCAAGGAATGTTTGCTCGGTTTGCAAGTATTTTACAGAATACAGTATAACGATACATGTATAACCACAATCGCATTACATACGTATGAAAAGCCACGAATTCTTCAAAGAAATGTACACGAGAAGACGGATACATCTGAACAGGTTCACTAGAGAGTTAATTGATACGATTTAAATGTTTCCGCGAACCGATGATTATCTCCTGGGAATCGTTTTTCCCGCCGCGAGCCATAAATTGAAAAATGCCGTTCTACTTAGCGCATTCGTCAACTTTTCCCGGGGACCGATTGCGCCACATAGATTAGCTTTAATTGTAAGAAGGGTGCAACGTTCTGGAGCGCGGTTGGCTCGCGATTTCGTATTCGCGCAATATCGCCAATTAATTCTCGCCAGTGTAGCATGACGGGCCGCGGTTTCCCCCGTGAAAAACGTATTTCCCCGCTAATGAAAGATTCTGTTCACCTGGGCGGTCCAGTTTCGTATGATTAACGGCGCCGCGCGCCGACTCGAATTTATATCGACGCCCCGTGATTTTGTAAGATCCCGGGAGAGATGCAAAAACGCGTAGACCGCGAAAGTCCCGTGTAACTCCCGTGTCTGATACGCCTTATAAGATTACCCGCGGTCCGTTTTTACAGGGCCGCCGACGGGTTCCCGCGGCGTAAGCGTTTATTTTAGCATTTGAAATGCACCATTGCGAAGCGCTCTCGCGAATATCAGCGCGGACGCGCGCACCCGGAGCCTCGATCACGTTTCCGTACATAGAAAGGCACGTATGTACGGAGGATGATGACGAAACGTTCGCTCCGAAGGACAATTTCCTACAGACCGTTCCACCTATTGTTCACCGACACCGTGCTGCGACGCGTTTTACTCACACGATTTACTTACTCCCGCGCGTCCTCTCGATACGTATCCGAGCGGATCGTCGCGAAGGCGTCGATGCTAGGAACACCGTGCAGCTAAAACGACACTCTTATACTCGCTCACACGCAAATTATTAGGTGAAAAAGACTTCTTTTTTAACGCTTTACCTACCGGAATTATTTATATAATTGTGCTGTACCAAAAGAAAGCATAGAAATTTTCTTTCACATTGGAATCTTAAATGAACCTATTAGATGATGTTTTTGAGGGAGATTTGTCAGTTCACAATGAAAATTGCTGTCTAGCCATGTACCATAGATTTTTCTAAATTATGCAATAATCACCGGTCGGTAATGTGTTAATATTGTTCTTATTGTATAATCTTTTGCTAATATTTCAGTCTTTCCTAAGCAACCTCTCACTCAGCCACGTCATTTACTTTCTTAACCCTTTGCACTCGGAGCTATACAATATTTTAACTCGAAAATTAAACATTTCTTCCGACCTAGAATAATTCCATTCTGTATCATTTTTTTCATTTTGTGGATATGAAACTGATACAACATCACATACAATACTTAAATGTTTGGTAATTGATTAGATACCAATATATTCACAATAATCTAAACAATATTTTATAGCAGTGACTCTGAGTCGGAGTCGAACAATTCCTCATAAATGCATCTGCACAATCTCAATGATCTTTAAAAATGTACTTTAACAATATTAGAACCCGTCATTTCATCATAAATGCGTAAAATCCGCAGTCTAATGATGTATTTTAACATGCCAATTTCGGTTTGTGTAACAAAATTACTCGGTTCGTGCGGAACTATTTAGGGTTGCTATTCGGAAGTCACGTGTTAACTGACTCCTGTTGCAATTCGCACATGAATAAATCCGTCGAGGGCAATAACGTTCGGCGTTAAGTAATTGATTCGACACGTGAACATTTAACCCGTGGAAGAAAGTTAATAACAGCCAAGAATTCAATCAAATCAATGGGCTGCAAAGAATGGTGGAAAGCGATAAAGCATGGAGGCCCTAAAAGCTATTTATAAGTGAACGATTTCACCTGGTGTTGCCGCTAAAGAAACTGTAGGTGTAGCTTTGCTTAGAGAGTAATGGTTGAGATTGGATTCTGTGCTCGACTTGCCAAGAATGGGCTCGTGAAGTGCAGGTATTCCAGAATGTTTGCATAATTGTACATGTACCACTTGCGTCTTTTCTCGAAACCCGCTGGCCTTAGTTGTCACTGTTCGTTACTTTAAAGTCGTAGATCAAAGCACGGAGATTAGTGTTAATTACGATCGTACCTTTTAACGAACGAGTGAACGAAAGAACAAGTGATTTTTTGAGAAATCTTTTCAAGCAAATGCGCAGGTTCATTACGAAATTGTTACGGGAGCGCCTTGAATTACGAGAACACCTTTCACGAAAAATTATTCTCGAAAATTGACTTTAAATATAGAGACGTGGATGGGTTATGGAAGTTAGCTATCTTCGCTAATGATAGCAATCGAATGCCAATTTAGCAAACATCCGCACGAAGCTGCGGGTCATCCAAATATTTCTCAGAAGCGGTTCTTTCTAGGAGAACCGATATAATGACGGTTATTTTCCGATGCTGATAATATTGTTACAGTTACGATCAACCATGAAATCCGATGCATTATGTTTGAATATTTAATATCGGAAATTAATTTTCGTGGTAGAGTTAGCTTTTGAAAGATAAAATTCGAAATTTCTGAACTTTTCCAAGATTTTCAATTGCAGCAGGTAACAGTCGCCCTTTCTCGAACAGTCGAAGCGTATTTTTTCAATTGAAAAATTATTGCTCAGCCATTCGACTCGCTCGATCATTCGTGTTCAACGAGGTCGATAAACCGGGACGGTAATTCGGTTTCCCTATCGTTAACTTATCGGGCAAAACGACGTCGAGGAGCCGTTTCCATCGGAACATCTTCATCGCTGTAAAAATGTAACGTGTAACGTGGGGGATTAAATAAAAAAAATGAAGAGCTCCACGATTGTATGCTGCTAATTAATGCGTTCAGGCAACGATTACACCCTCCACTTTTTGCTCAATTCTTTTTGAAAGCTTGCTAATTGATCGTTAAACCATCAAGAATCATCATTATGTGAAACGCTCGCTTTATTACCGAGGAAATTTGTGCTTTCGAACAATTCTTTTCATCAAACCTGCTACGTTCCTGACCTCTTTTTCGACCAATTTAAACGTATATTTATGTAACGCAAATATCCATTTTGTTATTCACAAACAAGGATCGACGCATTTTGCGAGTGTTTAAAATTTTCGAGTTGAAAGCATTTTGCAAGTGTTTAAAGATGGCTGCATAGATTTTTTTTTTTTTCCAATCGTCACAACTCTTCTTCGGCAACCTGCAATCAAAATTAAAGGCTTTACAATGATGTGCCAAAATTTGCACAATGAGGTTGACGATTTATAACATTGCGCGGTCTGTAGAAGGCTTGCGTAAAATTGTCTGATTCAAAGTCGCACCGATAGACGAAGAATCCCCTTCGATCGAACTCGTGAACAACAGCGTGGACGATCAGGGAAGCCCCAATGATTGCTATGAGATACGCCGCGGCGCATAGTGGTCGATGTTTCGATTTTTCGAGATAAAAGGAAGCAGCCTGTATTCAGGAATTCTTCAGAATAAAATTGACGTTCAGTCACACGCTCGGCATAGCACGTGTACACGTTTATTATTTGCACGTGTTATCTTCACCTTCATGAATACAATTCACCTGTGCATCGATATATATTTGAATTCGTGTAATTTTTAAAACATATATATATATAAATCTATCAGGTGTACAAATTAATTCGTGGCTCTCATAATTATTAATTGCTACTTCGTTTTATTTCCAAATCGTTTACTGGGATCATCGATCGCCTGTAAAAAGGTACAATTGTATGGAAAATAATGGAAATTATTTTCAAGACTTGAGTATGTTTCGGCTGTTTGTGAATGAACACGAAATAAATCAACGCGAAGCCACGAATTAATTTGTACACCTAATATTAATGCACGTGTGACTAAATACACGTGTACCCGTGCACTTAAAACGACACGTTCAGAACGATGACCTCTAGTTTGAAGCAGTAAGTAGCGAATCTCGGCTCGATTTTCGAGCAGAATCGGCGACGGTGCGCCTGCACTTGGAGAGAGCGGTCTCTCTTGGCCGGTGTCGACGCGCCCCTGCAGGGCACGACTTTTAAAACGAGAAGGCCGGGCACGTTGACGTTCTACGGTCAAGCACGATTCCACTGGCAGATTTTATTTCCGACAAACTGGTTCCGCGGCCGATTAATCGGCCCCCGCTGACGGGCCGCA
Source organism: Lasioglossum figueresi (assembly GCA_028455805.1). Lineage (NCBI taxonomy): Eukaryota > Metazoa > Arthropoda > Insecta > Hymenoptera > Halictidae > Lasioglossum > Lasioglossum figueresi. The sequence goes on from CM052193.1 coordinate 6,647,970, forward strand.
GCCTTCCGGTGTACACGTACATACGCTCGCCTCCTCGGCTGTCGCTTTATCTTGCTCGCGAAGATGAACACGCGACGCGCGAACTCGAAACGCTTAATAATTCACGCCTAGTCACGCCAGTTTCCACGCGGCTTTCGGCCTCCGAACGATACATCGTGCCCGGGTTCGTTTCGACCCACTTCTTTCACCCCGCGAACGATCGCCGGTGATCGTTCGCGATTTCTCGTTTCACGTGCGGCTTGACCGTAAAACTGTCCTCGTTCGTCCACCGCGAATCAAGCACGATTGAATCGAATCGTACGCTACTCGTCCGGACGCTGATCGCTGTTAATTTATTCGAGAGATCTAATCTCGTGCCATCGTAGACCTTAATCCCTCCAACATCCTGAATGATCCCTAAGACGATTGATTCGGTGTGAAAGTTTATTGAGGTTTAGTATCGAATTAGTACGATGTTTCGATTGTCAGATAAATAGAAGAAGTTTTACGTAGGATACAAAAGTATAAAAATGTCAATATTGAACCATTAATTACATTTACGACCTCGCTCAGCATTCAATACGTCGATTCGTCACAGTGACGATCACCTATAATTCAGATAGTGGCCGAGATTTAATTATACCATATCAGTGAAAACTTTGTACTTTGTGGCATTCTGAATTACCTAAAGAAAGCGTACACATCGGTATCAAAACACAAATATAACATTCATTTAGAAAAAAATATAATTGACTCCATACAAACTTCACACTTGAAACAAATCAAAAGAAACACACATTGTGAGTATAGATACGATAAAGCGACAAAAATGGGGATACACATTTTTTAAATATCAATTAAAATGAAGATGTTATTAGAACAGTATAAAATATTATTTAACTGATAGGCAACACGATCGAATGGCTTTCCGTAATATTTAATTATTAAAATTATACTATTCTAACTATACAAACTTCGCACTTGAAACAAATCAAAAGAAGCACACATTGTGAGTATAGATACGATAAAGCGACAAAAATGGGGATACACATTTTTTAAATATCAATGAAAATGAAGATGTTATTATTAGAACAGTATAAAATATTATTTAACTGATAGGCAACACGATCGAATGGCTTTCCGTAACGTTTAATTATTAAAATTCATCGGTATCCATAAAAAAAAAGAATGTAGGATACCTAATGAGGAAGAAAACTTCTCGTTTCAACCCATTATATTTTCAGATAAGTTGAAGCGTATATCGCGAGAACGCCGGCATGCTTTATGTGCGGTCAGGGTAATCTCTCGTTGAAGATCGCGCAGCCTCGACTGGCTGAAGGCGAAGCGTTATGAATTTAATAGAACACGGTATGTTATTATTTATTATTTCCGACTTTTCGAGGGTACACGCGCAGAAACGAATCTAATGAAGCCGCGCGCTCGCGGTTCCACGCGATCGGCCGATAACGGTTCTATCGGTGAAATATCTGCGCGCGTCACGTCGACGGTCGGCAGAGTGTAAAGCTTTCTAGCCGGGCTGTCGGGATGAAGCAATATTTCGACGAAGCGATAAGCGGACAGCCGCGGAGCCGAGACACGCGTTTTACAATACACGGTGTTACAGTTGGCCGGCGCCGGAGAACGCACCGCGTGTAACGGTCTTCGGCGAAAAAGAAGCGCGAGCGCAGCCAGCCAGGGTCATTAAACAAAACCAGTTTGATATTAAAGAGTCCTCCTCGCGTCTAAATCCGCCGCACGAGCACCGTTCACGTCCGGACCGATATCGGGCCAGTCCTTTCAGTCGCGATCACTATAAACAGCTGTGACGAGAGCTGTCGACTAGAGTGGCGCCGGAGGATCCGGATTCGACGATCTACAGCTCGACGAAATCCACTATGCGCTCATCCATCGATTTATGCGGATTATTCGCTACGTTCGCTTTTCTTTATCCAGAAGAAAACCGAGCAAAAAGAATTGTCTTTCCAATCTACCTTCCCCTTCTTAGACGCCATTTCCCTGTCGTGCATGTGCTACAATGTCACGTGACTAATCCGGTACTGGCAGAGAGAGGGGGTAACTTTTTTCCCTGATCTGGTCACTCTGCTGCAGAGTCAAAACTTGTCGCAAGCATTAAATCTCTCGAGGTCTTGCACAAATGGCATAGAAGTTCGGTTCAAGCGACAAAATTAATTTTTAAAGATAGGGACACATATTGTTCGTGAAACGCTCGTTTGTAACAAAATTTGACACAGAAAATATAATGGTTTGCCGTGAGCAAACAAGTTTCGCTATGACTACGAGAACGTGGAAGTCTTCTTCGACATCGTTTACTTTCTGACGAGACGAAACAAAGTTTGCATTTACTGTTAAGAAGCGAAGTATGTTTTCTGGATATCTACCGAATGAAGTCGCATTTCCACATTGGAATACTTCGGCAATGAATATTTATTCTTAGAAGTTTACGACATCGGCGTGTAGGTGCGAGAACGATAACGCAGCAAGTCAATACCGGATCGGTTTTGATTGCATATCAGAAGTTTCGTGATATTAGATCATAAAACTAATATTTGCAGTTTTTCTCTATACTTTCTGTTGCGAACACGAATGTAGGGGAAAGTAGAATAATTTGACTCGGAATCTAGATTGGGCCTAGTTTATGATTCGCGGTTAGCTATTTCTAATATGCAAGTATTTATCGGTTCTACTATCCTCTATTGCATCCAGCGGAGATACAAGTTCCGCGCGAACAAAACGGGTACTTTTAGAATCGATAAATTAGGATCGTAAACGCAAGAATTTAATTTACGGTTTAATGTATGCTTTTTTAAACTTATCTATCTAGTACGAAATATGATTCTTTCTTTTTGTGCTGAATCACTCGATGCAGCTTGCGCATGGTGAAGAATTTGAGATCAAATTCCTCATGAATATTTTTTTAACGATGCAATTGCACAGGAACGTTGCATTTAACGATGCATTTTCAGGACGTATTTGAAAATTTTATGACAGCCATAGGTGGATCATTCGAATTGTATCAATTTTCGTTTACATATTGTTGAACCCATTTATTGAGGTCGATGTTAATCCTCTTATCATACTTGAGGGAAACAAGTAATAATTTACCAGGTTCAACAATTACCCTAATACATTACCGACCGGAGATTATTGCGTAATTTTTCAAAAATCTATGGTACATGGCTAAACACTTTTTAATGGAACCTTTAATAGCAACAGCAATTTTCATTGTGAACTGACAAGTCACCTTTCATAAAGTCATCTGATAGTTTCACATTCAAGATTGCAATGTAAAAGAAAATTTCTATGTTCCCTTTGGTACTTATGGTTTTCTACCCATCGTATTTGATGTTAATAACATTGTTAATGCTTTCGGCGCAAGGGTTCGATCGTTTGTTACTTAATTTACAAAGCCATTTTGCAAATTGCCAAAGTAATTCCGACGTTTCGATCTACATTTAGATCATCTTCAAGGGTTACTAGAATTGCGTCTGTGAAAGATTTGCTCTGTTATCTATTCATAAATTTCAAAATATTCCTAATTTGTATTATAAAAAAAAAATGTTCACAGAGGCAATTCTAGTAACCCTTGAAGATGATCTAAATGTAGATCTAAATGTAGATCTAAATGTAGATCGGAACGTCGGAATTACTTTAGTAATTTGCAAAATGGCTTTGTAAATTATGTACCAAACGATCGAATCCTTGCGCCGAGAGCATTAACAATTTTATTCCTTTGGTACAGTACAATTATTGAAAATCCTATTAATAGGCTTTCGGTAGGTAAAGCGTTAACGCGTAACGTTTCTTTCAGTGAGAAATTGAGATAGACGAAGTAGAAGAGCTGTCGGAGCTGGATCGTGAAAATTTTACCGTACAAATTTTAGTGCAGTAGTGTCTCGCTCGTTGCGCGAGGTGCAAGCGAGGTTCTACTGTACAATTTAAGTGGCCTTTACCGTATTTTTTGCGCGACCGTGGCAAAAATTGAAGAGGGTGTACGCAACGTCCCCGTTCGTCATGAAGCCGAGTTTCGGCGTCGGTGGGCTATCGCCAGTCCGCGTCTAAATCCGCCTCGCTATCGGGCCGGACGGATATATCGGGCCAGTCCTTTGAGTCGTCACGATCACCATAAAGAGAGCCGAGTGGAACGATGCGTATCGTAATCGTAAACCATCGTGGTCGGTTTTTAGTGCGCGGCTCTGGAACAAAGGCGGGGGAGCCGAGAGGATGATCCGCGATAAGACGCGCGGCCGGTGACGTATCGCAGCCCCGACGAGATTTAATAAAAGCATCTTTATTGCCGAACCATGCGAATCGGTCTGTCTCTCTCGGGTCTCTTGCACGCGCGCGCGTGTGCAACCATGCGGCCGATCTGTCTTTACGACCGAGCGATTAAAATTCGTATTAACGGCAAGCCACGGCGACCTTTCCGCCGTTAAAAGACACGCGAACGACTCGAGGAAGAGAGACCTCGCCCCGCGAGGGTCGCCGATGCTTTATTTCGCGAGCTTTTATCCCGTTCCCCGTGCCTTGACCGTCGTAAGTCCGCCCATGGACATCGGAGAAGCTTCTACCGGTTTAACGCGCGGTCGTAACTCGAGCAAACGGGCTACCTTCCCATAGATCCGATCGAGGGATCGTTGGAACGAGCGTCGAAGGACGAAGGCTCTCACGGAACTTACGTCGACGAATTGCCTTGCGTGGCCCGTCGGGCCTCCGAACTGCGAATTTCTCAGAGATTCTACGCCGGGATAAGCTCGCAGGACGACCTTCGCGCCAGACGCGGGATCACTTCGCAATAAAAGCCTCTATTTCGCGGGTATCTTCCGTCTGTCTGGCAAGGTCGTGACCGGCACAGTTTCTATCGAGTGCACGAATTAATTCGTTGCCGCTCCGAAATTTGTTGTTCATTTGCAAACCACCAAAACACATTCGAAAATAATCCTCGTGCGTCTACTCCAGCCTACAGCTAACGAATCAACAAATAAAACTTGATATATATATGCATAAAGAAAATATTAATATAAGAATGGGTATATATTTTTTCATTGTTCACACGGAGAATAAGAATGTGGTACACCCTCCGCATTAGCTGCAGCCTTGAAACGTTCAATTTGTGCTTGTTTACGAATCGTTTTCGCCTCCCCGGTATAAAAAAAAGCACCGAACTATACATGAGTTTGCCGACTCATAAAAATAGAGAGTATTGGCGATAGCAGGTTTCCTTGTGCAACACTCCCTGTCCTTGGACCGAGAGCAATAGAACTGGAAGTCGCGATGGCCGTCTAAAGGTTATAGCAACTGCGTGGCGCGATCTGATAAAGGATGGAATGTCTTTTTTTTTATTAATACGTCGAAGGATGAAACTGTTATTGTTGATACGGTCGTTCGACGTCTGGAAGACTTTCGTTAACCTTGCGGAGATCGCCATCCTAAAATCCACATTCGTACGACTGTTTCGCAGCGAAATATGTTTTTTAAATTTTTTTCTATGTCTAGTAACGATTCACTGTTAAATTATCCTCGAGAACATAAGTCCGTTTAAGTATCCTAATCATGATTTACCGCACTGTATATGAATTTCAATATGTAGATAATTTTGATATACGGTTCGGTCAATGTTTGAATACTTTTAGGAACCGCCACGTAATTACCTAATTTGTAATTTAAATATTACTTAACAGCCGTTCCTCTCTTCGATTTCCGGCATATTTATAAAAACGTTTCTCGCGTGTTTCTCGGATCAGCAGATACCCCTCTAGGGTTAATTAGAAAAGCATCTTGATTTATGTTCTCACGATAAAATGGCTGCCGCGCTGATGATCGGCGCGCCGGCATCTTGGATTACGGCATTTCCGACGAAATATGTATCGCATTAAAGAAAAGTCCCCTAGCAAAATCATGAATCGGAATACTCGTAGCCTAACTGTCGTCTAGTCCAGCCATTAACGCTAGATTTACGAACATTGATTCCTTATCTGCGTTTACTGAAACATGCATAAAAAGCGATATTACACACGGCCGTTCGAAACGAGAGTGTCCGTGGAGAAATGAATCAGGATACGAATTCGCGTCGTTACATCGATCAAAGTCAGCATAACACGACTGAAAAATAACATTTATGATTTCTGCGAGCCGTGAAATCGACGGGTTCCGTAAATCTTGCGTATGTTCGAAACCGGCGCCTGGATTTATTGCAGCAATGTGCTGATTGATACAAACGTAGGGTAGCTGTGAATGAACACTTACGATTACAAACATTTATGATGTTCTCATCGTGTTGACACTTATACATACAGGCAATTAAATGTTCACAAATGTCTAAAGAGTTCTTCTATTTCTTCGGGACTGACCGAGCATTCTAGGGATTTGTGTGCGAAATGAAAAACACGCTGAGAAGATCCAATGATTTTAAGAATATGAATATATCACTTTCGACTGATCAATATTATTGAAGAAGAAAAGACATTTTTATTTAGTAACCTATTCGACACTAACTACTAATTTACTTAGCAGTTGTTCGAGCGACATCCAACGTATTCAAAATATTCTTATTTTGACGTGGCTCAACGGTCCTATGATTTCTTTGTTTGTACTAGACAGCGGATTTGATGAGTTTATGACAAAAATGTGTAGGTGCAATTCAAAGCAGTAAAAATATTAGAAGAATTTTTAAAAAACTGTATATTATTTTCAACCTATCGAACAACAGTTTCTTGCAATTCAGGTAGAAAATCTTTATGCTGCCTAAAGATCTGCTGTCTAATAAAATTATCGTTCACTGTGATACCTCTGTTCATTCATTGGTCGCTTGGCCTACTTGTCCTTGACTTCTGTCAGATTTTTAATACAAAACTACAAGCGTCAAACAACTGCGCGTCGATCCGTCGTAGATGCGATCCAGAAACAAATTCGTTGCGAAACCCGGTGGAATCAATAACCCCGGTTTTTCGTGAGCGACGAGAGAGCTCGTTCGAAGAAGTCTCATTATCAGCGAGTACAATTTCCCGGCGGCAAAACAATTTCTTCCCCGAAGAACACCGCGATAGCAACCGCGGAGCGTTGCGGAGGCTGTGCAGGCTCTCTCGAGCCGGCGAAAAACAGCGATAAATCACGGCCTCGTAAATACCGGCGGCCAGCGAACGCATTAACGAAGTCAATTTCCCCCCTTGGTCGACGGGGCCGATCTCAGGATTAGATCGCGGCCGTTGCCGACGAGCCCCGGGAACTCGTAGAAAGCAAACGCGAACCGCGGATTCGCGAACATACCTGAAAAAAAGTTGCACACGCGCGAACGCCCGCTTCTCGCCGCTTTCTCCTCGTGACCGTACCCGTACGCCGCCTCGTCTGCGAAAACAAAAATTCGCGAACCGTTTAAGGCAACGCTCCGAGGAGGTAATATATGGTAGGACCTCTGACCCTTACACGGCCACCAGCCTACGAAATAATAGTAATAATGGTAATATCTTAAGTGCACGAACGTCCGCAGTCTAGTTGCAACCGAGGGCTCTCTACCTGTTAGGAAAATATATAACGTTGAACAACTGACCGGAGCGGTTACGATGAACTCGAATAATGTATGGCCACTTTATTCTGCAACTGTACTATCGATTCCGGTTATGGTTCGAACATCGGTTCCATAGAAAAATGAAACTAATCGGCCGCCTTTGTTTTAGAACATTTCATTTATCTGGGTGTAATTCAGTCGTTCTATTAAGACAATGCAGTCGAAGACAATGATGTCCGTTCCATTCATTCACGCTTCGGATGCTTGCCTCGACAGCCTCAAACATTCTATAAAATTAGAGTTAGAGAATTTATTCGATGCCTCTGTCGTTCATCTAGCATTTTGCAGATCCATTTCTCTGTCTCCCATCTCTGAATAAATGAAATGTGAAAATCATGTTTGTTATTGAATTTATTAATTCAAAGATTTGGCGTCGTGCAGAGACAATGGCTATTCTAAATGCCTAATTCTAAATTCAACCTATCGCTGGTGTCGTAGCGAAACAGAGTGTTACGCGAGGCTAACATATTCTAGCAGAGTGGAGCGAGAAAACCAGATAAAAGGGATACAAAAGCGGCGGGTTTTTCGCAGCGTCTTCGTTCCGTCCGGATCGTGGATCGTCTTCTCGTTGGGATCGATACCGATCTCACGGAAGAGACCCCCGAGAAAGCAGAATCGAGATCGCGATCGTCAATTCCGCGAGCGTTCAGGCTCGGCGCCTAGACAGTTGATAAGGCCGTCTGAAAAGCTGCTGGCTATCGTAACATTGTGACACGCGGTGCCCGATATCAAGCGAGGAAAGCTGGATTATCGAGCCGGCTCGCTGCCGGCCAATCGCCACGGCTCCTGGTGGTACGTGGAACGCGACAAAAACCTAATAGCATCCTGTTTTGTTTAGTACGTATAGTTCTCGTTTTACGTGGCGGAGGGAAGAGGCTCCTGGCCTCTTCTACGCGCGGCTTCTTCCTCTCGCTCGAAGAATCCCCGACAAAGGAGGCCGCCGCAAGCTTTCGGAGCATGCCTTCAGGACTTCTCGGGGCAATGTTTCCTTCGGGGCCCAGATATATTGTCATAACGAAGAGGTTGGGTCGGGCTACGACATACTCTCTCATTTTCTTTTTTCTTCCCTCCCTTCTTTCCCTCTTTCTTCGCTTTCTCGCTCCATCTCCCCTGACTCTCCGTCTCGGAATCTCTTCTGGCTCTCGTTCGCCACGGCCTCCATCTTCCTATCTCTCTCTCTCTCTCTTTCTCGTGTTATTTCGCTTTCTTTCTGTCGCTTTCTTCCACCTTCTCTTCCTCGGCATCGCCCACTCTGTCCCGTCACAAACTCGCTCCTCTCATTATGTGCGAACCATTATTCCTTCCTCTCTTCGCTTTTTTTTTCTCCGGCTGATCCTCCTCGGGATGCGACAGACCTCGGGTGCATAGTTTTGTACTTCGGTTATGTTTACAATGGCGATCTCTCGCTCTCCTAGTTTTCCTGGTTTACCCTGTCTCCGCGAGCCGTTCCTCCTGCTTTTGTTCGCCGCGTCTCGGATCGATCAACCCGGCCTTCGATCCTTCACTTGCGTGCTCTCCGATCGACAGACTCTATCGTAGTAGCCCCTAATTGACCGGGTAGGTTAGCCTGACTCGAAACTCGGGGATACCGCTTCGTTAGCCGTCGGAGCCTGCAACCGTCTCGCGAAGAATAAGACTCCGGCGACTGGGTAAATGAAGTAGTTTCACCGTGCACCAGTTTGGTGTGCGATCTTTTTCTTCGTTTTAATTAATTCTGTTTGGTGAAATTTAAAAGACGACTTCGGTGTGACACATATCGAAGCGCGTGTCGCTGTCGAAGCGAGTTATTGCACAACCTGATGCAGACACTGTTTCAGGATAGATGAAAGTAGCTTAATTGGTCCGGCTACTAGATTAGACAATTTTTGTAATAGACCTACCAATTATGCAACTATTTCAAACAAAGTTTCTAAAACAAGCATTGGTAACTGTATACTTTTCTGCTGTATAGACAGCCTGTATGTTCAACCTCTCAACACTTCATCTACTGAAAGTTTATTGAGCTGTGTCTGCAACACGTTCGATCGTTTTAAATAATAATTACTATATCGATTACACAATTTTCTGGATTATGAACGAAATTGCTGTCGCTTCTGAAGAGTTCATTGAAAGAATTCTTGAAAGAATTCAACGTCAACTGTTCGGTCTCGTTCTCGTTCAACTATTATATTCATGAGGAAATTCTCAACTGTTGATCATCGATTTGAAAAGAATTGTTAGAAAGTTTATTGAACTTTGTAATACCTCGTACCGCAACTTGCACAACGGTCCAATCTCGAGCTTGCTCTCTTTTCCATGCACCGGACCCGTTAAATTAGTCGGTGGTTAATGATGGGCTCATAAATAAGTATGGGGTCGCCGGTGATCCTGCGCGGCTAATTGTGTAATTTCGATTGTTTTCCTAGTCGAGGGTTAATCATGTTCACGTACCCTTCGTTGCTAACACGAATCGATGGCGCTACCGTTGGTTGGCGCCTCTAGCACGCGGCGACAAACATGGCGGATCGTCGAACCCGGAAGCCAGCAGAGCAAGAACACTCCCAGGTCGATCATCGTACAACGTGCAGATGCTGGTCATTATCAGCCACGCGTGTCTGAAATTAAACGATGCTTAACCTCCGTTGCGGTGGCATTTCTTTGCGAACGCGTCAGGCGACCCCTTATTGCCGTTAATTGCTTGTCATTAAGAAAAGGAACAGGTTCGACGCGCGTATTCTGCTGTGTGGAGTGTTGTTACACAATCGGGCTGGTCGCAATGTTTACTTGCACCGAACCATTCTTTTGCGGTTGGACTGTCAAACCAATCACTGTAATTACTGTGCGAAATCTTAATTTATTGTTCGTTACACTAGACTTTCGACTAGTCCGATAAGAAACACTTTTACTTAAGAAGGAAGAGTATTAGATCCGCAATCAGTTTTGTTGTTCGGTGTTTAATAGCGAGTCTCCAAGGTAATGTCGTAACTCCAGCTCCATGTAACGAACGCACACCGAAGCATGGCGGAGAATGTACCACTAAAATCGTCGATATTTCTCGGGGAGTTTAATCGAAGAAATAGCGGAACTCGTTTCGGAATCGCAAGCCCGTGGTATCGGTTTCGCGAGTGCGCTTTCCGCGAAACGGTTTTCCGGTATTGGTTAATCTCTGGGACGTCGATTAGGCTAAGTGGGTACATTATAATTAACGCAGTAAATATGTGATAATAAGACACGGAGCGATAACATTATCATAAACGACGGTGGTATCTCAGCCGGGCCGCGGGCTACGAACGGAGATGACGGTGGTGGATACCGGTCGTCACCGGACGATGGCAACAAGAAAAATCTACCCCCGCGGTGAACCGTGACGTTTTACGCGGCGCGACGGAACCGGGGGAACGACGACGTTAACTGTCGGATTTCGATGAAGACCATAAAACTTGTTCTGTGTCGAACCCGTTTCGCACACCCTCGGCCCGAGAATCCATTAAGGCGTACGCGGCGGCACGTCACGTCACGCGACGCCACACGTCGTCTCGCCGATTTGTAATTCTCTTTGGCCGGAGCCTTTACCGACAGGATCCATTCTCCTGAGAACGCCGCGGGACTCGTTACACGCGCGCAACAAAAAATCCGCGAAAATTGCACCGGCCAACGCGATCCGGCTACTTCGGATTTTTCTGCGCGCGACGACCCGGCTTTCAGAGTGCCGCGAGCGAAAATCGCATGAACGTGATTATCAATGGCCACCGGCGTCTTTCACCGGAGTTTTTCAACGTTGTTGCAACAATAGCCGACGTTCCACGATTATTTGCCAAGCTGGTTTCTTAACCTTTCTTGACCCACCGCGCAGGGATGAATAATTAACCCCTTGTCGTACCTTTTCTCTTTTTCGCAGTTACAGTGATTAGAACGTCTTTATGCACAAAAAATACATTTATTTTAAAGCTTAAGTATTGATTACAAACGAGACAAATTTTACTTCATCTAAAATGAAACCCGTAACATTCATATTTGTTAGACTTCGTTGAAAACCTTCATCGCGAGACTGGCTCATGAAAGTACGGCGAGGGGTTAACGAAATTGAATAAGTTGAAATAGTAGTTGAAATAATGAGCAACATTTGTGCTTGACGATTGCAAATTTGCGAATTTTTATGGAAATACAAATTTGCGCGTAGTAACCTATAAAAATTGGAGAAGAGGAAGACGCTGATACTCCTCTCGGGGATTCTATTGTGCTCGCAAGACGATTATAGCTGGTTGAAAGACGGTAAGATAGTCAGTTTCAGAAGACGAAGAATGCGTAAGATCGTGAGTCTATTTATGATCGATAGGAAGGAAGCAGTCTGATCCGTCTTTATTAGAAATTTCTGTGGCAAATGGATTCAATCCGATGCCAACATTCTTCCCCTCTACCCACGCACGGTCTACCGCAATATCACGTTCTACCCCGTGTTCGTTTTCATCCCCTCTTTCTCCTCCTCATCCCTCGGTCTCCCTTCTCCGATGGTTGCTCGCTGCTCCGCCGCTTCTGTTTGCGCGTGTGTACATATATACGCCACCGCTAATTATTTCGGTAAGAACGCACTTTTCACCGCGTAATTAACCGGCTCGCGGGCCGTATTGCGGGAGTAATACAGGTTCTCACCGTTCCCCCGGCATCGCCGCGTGTATATTGACTTAGGAACAATGAGTTTATCGAGGGTAGTGGCACACCAAACTTTTAATTATGTTGTTTGGACTCGAGCGGCCCGCGAGCTGATTCAGCGAAACCCTGCTCTGCGGTCTGCGAGTTTCCGAATTTCCGAATTTCAGAGCTGTTTCGGGCTTGTTCGGGCTTGGCTGATACGTGCGGCCTGCGAAACTCGCACCCTCGTGATTCTCATGCCCTTGGTGCTTCCGCGAAAATTTTTCTGTTTTCTGCTCGTAATTTTTCACCTTAAACCCCCAAAAATCACTACCTCGATTTAGAAATACGTAAATTGCGGATTTTATGCATTTGTGAGAAAAATGGGCGTATGTAATGTGAGACAGTAAAAAGATCAAGTTGTGTATTTGAATCGCTCGTAATTGTTCACCTCAAACCCCAAAAATCACTACTCCGATTTAGAAATACGTAAATTGCGGATTTTATGCATTTGTGAGAAAGATGAGCGTATGTAATGTGAGACAGTAAAAGGATCAATTTGTGTATTTCAATCGCTCGTAATTTTTCACCTCAAACTCCAAAAATCACTACTCCCATTTAGAAATACGTAAATTGCGGATTTTATGCATTTGTGAGAAAAATGAGCGTATGTAATGTGAGACAGTAAAAGGATGAATTTTTTTGTGTATTTCAATTGCTCGTAATTTTTCACCTCAAACCCCAAAAAATACTACTCCGTTTTCGAAATACGTAAATTGCGGATTTCATGCATTTATGAGAAAAATGAGCGTATGTAATTTAACACAGTAAAAGGATCAATTTGTGTATTTCAATTGCTCGTAATTTTTCACCTTAAACCCCAAAAATCACTACCTCGATTTAGAAATACGTAAATTGCGGATTTTATGCATTTGTGAGAAAAATGGGCGTATGTAATGTGAGACAGTAAAAGGATCAATTTTTGTATATTTCAATTGCTCGTAATTTTTCACCTCAACCCCCAAAAATTACTACTCCGATTTAGAAATACGTAAATTGCGGATTTTATGCATTTGTGAGAAAAATGAGCGTATGTAATGTGAGACAGTAAAAGGATCAATTTGTGTATTTCAATCGAAACAAATAATTTTTATTTCATGTTTAAAAATATGTAGTTTTCGCACAAATCTCAGTCGTTCTAGTTCTGCAGAGGGTTGAACCGCCATCGATGACGACACAGTCCCAATGGTCTTTTTGCGCCACAGGATCGCATCTTGATCAAGTTTTTAATAAAGTGATCGCATCCGCCTATTATTTAAAAAAGAACTTACTCCGATGTTGATATTTGCAATTATGCTTCGGTTATTATGTTCATGTATTACCGGTCTCATTTTCGTATAAGATATTCCGCATGAATTGGTGCAACGATGTCGAGCTACCGGTGAATAATGTAGTCGTATTAATAGATCGGAATAACTTCATTCGGAACGTCTATAATAACCTCTCGTATTATTTTAATTTTCCGTAATATATCCATACTGGTCGTATTAAATTAGAAATACACGAATCTAACTATGTAGATCGGGACGCCTATATGGAAATGAATTGTGCCACAGAGCAGGTAAAAAGAAAACGACGCATCTGTACGAAGGTCGTTGGGCAAATCCGTTGCATAAATATTTGCAAATACACGCATCTGGCGGCTGGTGAAATTATTTATATATTCTCCGATGGCTATAGGTTGCATTTATTTGAACGAGTACTGTTTGACGGATCATGAGAACGTGGAAAATCTTTCTTTTCAGGGGTGGTACGTAAATTTGAAAAAATTGTGACGCAGAACTCATGACTATTTCATTACATTAATGTTAATATTTTATTCGACATAAAGTCTCTAATTAATCCCTACTTTCGCGTATCAGTTTGAAAATTCTATTATTTAACAATTGCTCTACGAGAACAATATTTTCAGCCGTTTTTGGACACGGCGAATGGTTCTACGAAGTATTAGATGCGTCTGTGTATGAAGACCATCGATATGCCCATGAATTTCATCGGCACCATAAAAAGGGACACCCGTATCGTTCGAATGTAAGCCCGGCACCCTGAAAATCGCCTTCCCATTCGATCGGGTCTCTGCAATGCTGGAAAAGCTCCCTAAAAATTCGCGCACACGTTTCACAGCGTCGAGTCGCAGACTATCGGCGACGCACACTTGTTGAACGCGTGGTTTATCTTCGGCCATAGATCACTCAGGGCCCGACGTGTCTTCCTCCTCTCCTTTCGTTGCCCATCTTGTTGCACCTTGTTGCACCAGCACCCTCCTGTTCCGTTAACCTGGCGTGCAGTTCGCGCGGACACGCTTCCGGAAAATCCCAACGCCAATAACTCGACCAGTTTACGGTGAATCTCTCCGTTCCACGATACACACCGTAGCGAACACGCTTGTACAATTCAGCCATCGATTCTTTGCGGCACCACGAACCGTCTGTTGTCCCGCTAGATCCTTTTTCTTCTGCCGGGGTCGCTCAGATACCGAGTACGCCTAAACAAAACCTACGGAGTTCCTCGAGATACAAAATGGCACGATTATCGATACACTTTCCTGCGAATGTTCAACTACTTTCAAACTTTATTATTCACGGCTGAGAACTTCTTAAAAAATTATTTTACAGCATGGACGATTTTCGTCTTAAACTACGAGGTCGCCATCAGGAACGGTATCCAGGGATTTAAAATTCTTCTTTATCTTTTAATCATTTTTTGTTCATAAACAGCGGATGCATTCGTAACAAAAATGAGTAGCTGTAATAAAATACTGTTATATTGTTTTCAATCTATCAAACATATTTTGGAGGAAATCAATTTGAGCAGAGTTTGAACGTTTCTTCTCGTTATTGAAATTCTTATAGGTTTGAAGATTAAAGTCTCCCTTTCTGAACGCAGTCGTAAAATTTGATGCACGATTCTTAGCCGCCGTTTTATTATACCTTGAATAGAAAGTATACCGCCTCCATTAGAATAATCCAAGATATGCCACGAAGAGATCGCCGGGTAACTGTGCCTCGTGTGTGTATGTTTAATGCATGGTATATTTATATGAGACGATGTCGTATGTAAAAATACGGCGGATTTCGCCAAAAATCCAATGATACAAATGCGGGTCCATCGCATGGTGTCTTAGTCTGACTTCAAGTTACATATTCTAGTGGCAGCGGCGGACGTTTCGTTCATAGTGCAATAAAGCTGAAACAAAACGTAACTACGTGAAATTGTTTGTGGTCGTTGCTGTAATTTTTAAAATGTGAAATCTAAGATAAAGAAGCTTGTTTCCTAACAGAGGAGTTTAAAAAAAAAACAATTTTTACTGTACTTCTTAGCTGAAGAACTCCTCATAATCGGAAGCACGGTTCTAAATGATTTTTCAAGAACTGACATCGAGGTTCTCTTCGTCTCCGCGAGCACCCAAATACTTGCAGCCGAAG
Source organism: Lasioglossum figueresi (assembly GCA_028455805.1). NCBI lineage: Eukaryota > Metazoa > Arthropoda > Insecta > Hymenoptera > Halictidae > Lasioglossum > Lasioglossum figueresi. Next base: position 6,663,624 of record CM052193.1, read on the forward strand.
GTTTTCGCAAAATAAGCAACGTCGCGGAAAACGGGACCCAACGCAATCGGTTCCACAATTGAGGAGGATCCTATCGATGCGAGTTTCTCGTATTCTCCCGATTCCACCGATTCTTCTTCTTCATGCTCTCACCGTTCGCCCCTGTTTCGCGTGTCTCTTTTTTTCCGAGAGCTGTTTCATTTTTATTCCATCCTCTCACCCCTTCATCCAGTCGGCCCTCCCTGTCTCCGTGTGTCCCGGTATCTCCGTTGGCCATAAATTACCGGCTCTCCTTTTATTTGCAGGAGCGCCGAACTTAAGTAACTAGATCCGAACTCGGGTCTGTCGAGGGGTTAAACGGCCCCGCGCTTCCTTATACGGAAGGCTGCGATGCAACGCGCGGAGTTAGGCGAGTTGGGGATGTTCGATTTACCTCGAAGACTCGATTCTCTTAACACGTCACCCGTTGGATCGTGATAAATCCTTGCACAGCAATTTCAACTTGTGAACTAACAAGTCAGCCCTGGTAACATCGTCTAATCGTATCGTTTGTGATTATAACGTAAAAATTGAATATCCTATTAATACCGGTCTTGGTATGACCCTGTCGTTCTTCGTCATCGTCTCCGGCGAATAGCGATAGTGTATTCTTTCCCTAGCCATCGTCTGACGGACGAACAGTACACGCGTGACACAAAGAAACAGTTGCCGCGCACCACTTCCGCGAAGTTAGAATTTCCACTGAGCTACATTCCCCGCGTAAACAAAATGCAACAACAAAATGCAAGAAACAAGGTTCGCGTGAAGAACGGGCATTTGATCGGGAGTGCAACGAGCGAGAAACTGGTCTGTTTCTCTCTCATCCGGGAGAGGACGTTGAAGGAGGTCTGAAGTCCTAAGAGGGGGCACGGGGACGTTAATTAGTGGGGACGCCGATCAACTAGGAGTAGGATCGAAAAGAAGAAGCGGGGAAGAAGTAGGACAGCCCTGTTCCATGGAATCGAATCGGAATCGAACAGCCCCAGAGCTGAGGCGAGCCGAGGCAAGCCGAGGCAAGCTGAGGCAAGCCGCCCACCCCATCGGGCCACACTCTCATTCCGAGCAGATGCAATTGCGTTGTCCCGCGGGGGCGAGCGTGTCGCACAGCCGGACCAAGGGGTCCAATAATGGCGGACTGAATAATACAGGGGTAGGGCCAACGGGTGGGGAACGAGTCAAGTCGTTGTCGCCGCCATCTTCCTTCTCTATTCATGCTAAATTTCATGCTCGATCCGGACCGTTCCCGGAAACCCTCGCAATGGAAACGGGATCGACGGAACCAGCGCGGATTAACGGACCGTCGCGAATCTGATTTTTCAGGCTTTCACCTGAAGTCACACCTGAGGGGGTGTCTTCGTCCGAGCGCCCCTTTTCGGCGAGGCGCGAGCTTTGCTACCTTTATTCTCCACCGTTTGGGGACGAATAGCGACGCATTACTATAGTTGCACACGAATCATTTAAAAATTACTGAGTTGGTTTAGATCGAACTGTTAAACAAAAAGAAAAAAGGTTCCTTACATACTCCTGATTCTTTGTAAGCAAGCTGGATCTAAAATTTGAACTCTATTTTCAAAAACATCGTTCTTATTGGTAATCTGTCTCCTGGAATTACAAGAATGATCACTAGACTGCGGATCTTTATGCATTTACGGCTTCTGAAAATTTTCAAAAAAGGATGGAATATAAAATTGGACAGAGACTACTACCACTGAAAATAGCATTGTATTTTATTCGACTTTTAGAGGAAGGAAATAAATACTGGAGGAAAGAGGAAGAGAGAAGATGCATGATGTGCGAGAGATACCTGGGGACTTTAAAGCATCTGGCAGAGGACTGTAACGAGACGGAAAGAACAAATTTAAGTACAGAAAAGATAGTACAAAGTAAAAGAGTGAGAGAAACAGTAAACTGGCTTAGGAGTGTGGAAGCAAAAAGGAAAGAAATAACCAAAAGAAAAGAGGGAGAGGCAATATTAGATGTAAGATAATTGGATAGATTAGAATAGATCAGATTAGATTAGGTTAGGTTAGACTAGATGAGATTAACAAATGGCATAGGATACGGATGAATGGGTGGAAGAATGGATGGATAGATGGATGGATAGATGGATGGAAGGATGAGTGATAAAGAAGATATGTAAAGCCAAGCTCAATTTCTTGGCCGCGAGGCCGAAATTAAATAAACTACTTACTTTTATTCCACTTTCTTAAAATTCGTCCGCAAAAATTGAAAATTCTGTAAACATTCGCAGTCGAATGATCGCGAATGATGCAATACGTGGTTTGAATAAATTGATAAGTATTCGAGCAACAAATAATTTAAATTGAATGAAGCACTCGAGCATAGTCCACGTTCGACATTCACAGATTAATCTCGGTCCCTTTCGCAAAATTCCGAAAAATGTCTGTAGGGTATGCAGATCCGAGATCTCGCGCGCAAATTTTCTGCCATTCTATCGAATCATCTGTGTCGGTTCGCTGGCCACAAGGCATTAATTGATCTACCGTTTTCCGATCGCTGCTCCTGCGATCATTAATCATGGCTTCTGGGTGCGTGTGCTGTCCACACGAATATCATTCGAACGATTCTCCGGCCAGCGTCGGGATGCAAAGACGCACTGATACTGACGCGTGTGTACCCAGGTAGTACCTTGTTCACCTGTCACGGTTCGCCGATCGCCAATCAAACTTTTAACCGGTCAGCTGACCGGAATAACAGCCTCGAAACACGTTTCGGTATCAATGCATCGTTGAATGCCGATCGTACAAACTATATTAGCGGATCATTCACTGAACGCCTCGACTCGGTTTGTTCCCTTTGATTAGCCGCGGTTGATAACGAAATGGCCGCATTCCGTGGGCGTTTCTTCGCCTTGCAGCGGTTTCTTGCACGATTTTTACTGCAATTTCTATGGCAAATTTCAGTTAAATTTGACAATTTTTCTCTTCAGGACTGGAACTTGATGTTAACTTAACTCCTTGCCTTGCAATATCGTGTCTGACTCGTGATGGAGATTCTGAACAGATTCTGATAAAAATGTATGTTAATAATTTCCTATAAACCGAAATAAAATGTTATTTTGGTTTTGTTAATATACAGGAGAACATATAGGCATCCAATTTATATTAATTTTCTCCTTTTTTTAGGAAATTACGATCTATAAACAAGTTCTAATCACTGAAACCGTAAAATAAATCGTATAGAGCAAGATGTTAATAAAAGAATTAAGATTAGCTTCTATCGAATCCTGATTGAAATGACGTAAGAGAGTAATCTGTTAACAGTAAAAAGAAAACTAGATCTCGTACAAAATACATTAAAAGTTCCGACATATTTGGATTTTTTAACAGCATTCAAGCTGTTACAGCTGCATCAATTTTTCAGAACCCTTTCATCCCCCTCAAACATGTTTTTCAATATTTTTGAACACCAGTTCACGGAGTCGGACGAAAGCAAATCGATGTTTCGAATGTTCAGGCGACTCTTGGCTTTACCAGAACGTGTTTCCACGAGATTCTGAAAGACCGTGGAAGATTTCTGGCGTCGCGTCGCGGAGATTAGAAAATCGGAGAGAATCCTAGCTTAGATATTCCACGGTGGTGAGTTTGCTCTCGGTGTATCACGGGGAGGGCAGAGAAAATCGTTGAGAGTCGACAATCCCGTGGCCTGACATAAATTAGTCGTGGGTTAAATCCCGGCCTAATCCATCATAAATAACTCCGCGCAGATGCGCGCGTGTATGTGCGCGCGCGCGTACAGGGGCATCCCGTCCCCTAAATTATTTCGAAAAGATCGCGACCCACGTGCTGCATCACCCCGTTCACGTGTATCTCTCTCTCCCTTCCCCTTTCTCTCTCTCTCTCTCTCTTGGTTCTCTGCGTGTATGGCCGAGTGCTTAACCACCTGCCAAACGTACGAGGATTCTTTAATCCCCATTGACAATTTGTCTGTCTCTCGCTGCTTGAAACGCACAGATACCTTGAAAAATTCCCGTCCGGTGCTCGTAAATCGTTCAGCCCCGCTCGGAACCTGCTGGTCCTTCATTTTTAACCTTTTCGTCGCGTGTTCCCTACAGTTTTCAACAATCGAGGAAGATGCTAGCCTTTCAATTTTAGCCCCTGGTAACGTGAGTTTATTCTCATCAGAAAAATTCCTTTCGATACATCGTTGCCCGTGTTTTATGCATTTATGATCAAAATGAATGGGTGAAATACATATGCTGAAATCTAAGCAACATTATCTAAGTCATTGCACTTTATAACGTACTCAGTTGTCGAGGTTGTTGAGGTCTCATTAACACTAAAACTACCGAGCCTTAAAAGTAACTGGTACATGTTCCCTTATAAAAATGACAAGATCGATTTTATTTAAAATTTCTGCATCCCCTATTGTAATACAAAGATTCCTTATGATATCATTTTTATTATTTCAATAATTGTAAAATAAAAAATCTGGAACCGGTCTTCCTGATATGCTGCATTTCCATGCTCCAGATCTTTCAGCAACATTTAGGGGTGTGTTTCGATGTTATATATAGACTGCGAATCATTGTGCAAAATAAAAAATGTTCGCGTCGATTGCAGGACACAGTAGTCAGATAAAAATTGTATTCTTCTTTTACCTATCTGATTAAGCTGAAACAAATACATTGATGTCCTTAAATATTTTAAACATGTCCACTGCTTTAAAGTGAACGTGCCCATTTTCGTCATAAATGCACAAAATCCGCAGTCTGGTTACGTATAATGAATCAGGCCAATAGACAACGGGAATTTTTTGGACGACATGTATAACAGGTCCCTGATCTATACATATAATTTCTCTGGACCTTTTTATAACATTTAGAGATACGTTTAGAATTGAACTTTTTTGGACAACCTGTATAACAGGTCCCTGATCTATATAATTTGTCTTGGCCTTTTAAAACCATTTAGAGGTGTGTTTAGAATAAAACTTTTTAAGAGACCTGTACAACAGTTAGGTCCCTGATCTATATAATATGTCTGGGCCTTTTAAAACCATTTAGAGGTGTGTTTAGAATAAAACTTTTTAAGAGATCTGTATAACAGTTAGGTCCCTGATCTATATAATTGGTCTGGGCCTTTTTAAAACACTTTTTAAAACCTTTGAAAAACGTTTAGAACAAAACATTGAGACGAGGCGGGGACATGTTTCGAGTATCGATGCACCAGATCGACGAACGGGGGTAACTTTTCGGTCGAGTTGTATAACAGTTAGGTTTCTCGGTTGGTTGATCGGCCACGTGAACGGGTCACCGTTCAATTTCAATTCTTGGTCCGAAACTACGGCCGGTTTTTAGTGCACGGTTATTCGACAGATATTGCCGGGCCGCATAGCGGCGTTCTATCCTCTCGGTTAGACGCGACGTAAACTTCATCGATATCGTCGCTCGCGCTGTACCACCGCGATAAACCACATCGTCATCCCCGTTATTAACGACGGAGAATGTTCACGGCGTAGGCATATCCCGCCGCCCCGACATCCCGAAGGAATACGATTCATAAAACGAGTGCGTGCGCCGCGCGTAAAATCAACCCCGATAGTAACTTTCCGAAAACGCCGCTCCTTTATTTACGATTTAAACGGGGACGCGAGTATATTTGATCCGCCTACCATCTACCGGGTGTACTGCAGTATTCGACCCGATTTTCGTCCCAAAAAAGGTCAAAAAGAAACCAATCGTTCACAGCAGTGCGGTTAAACGTTCACGTAGAAACATTTTTCCTTTAGCTGAATTTGAAGTTTTATCAAATTAAAGCTTTTGAATCATTTGTTTCCAACCGACCATCAAAAGTGTCTACGGATTTTCTGTATTTATGACAAAAATGGGTATTCGTAATTTAAAGCAGGGGGCATATTAAAAAGTTTTAAAGGCATCGGCGTATTGGCTTCAGCTTAATCAGATAATTTAAAGAAGAGAGACTTTTTTATTTCGCTCTGGTGTCTTGCAATCGATGCAAACATTTTTTATTTTGCATAAAGATCCGCAGTCTACTGACGTGTACAGTATTATAAAAGTAATAAAATTAAATTTATTTATGTTTTGTATGTTTTTAAAATAATATATTCAATAAATTCCCATGAAAATACCTTTACAATTTCATTTGACCCCCCGTGGTAGGTTTAGCGTTAATAGAAGGAAAACATGACAAAATTGAACTTGTTTCGATTTTGCACAATTTGTGGCGTGTGCTTGAATCACGAAATTCGTTTAACAATTGAATGCATCTTACGTGAAACAAACAATTTGAGACCGGTCTTTCTACTGACAGTGGTAGACAGTGTTGATCGGTACTTTGATTCGTTCTCACATACCGAGTGTACTCCGAACATGGTGCACGAAGGAAGTATCTTTCAAGCAATTCTTGAAATCCGTCGAAATATCACAAGTTTTGAGGACACCCGGTGTAGACGAGGCGCATCATGCATAATCGAAACGGAGAGCGACAACTCGAACCACGAAGACGCAATGAAACACTAGATCGAGTGTCCGTAGGTAATTCCGAATCGTTCTTTCTGGCCGATAAATCGTGTCCCACTCGGTCGAGGGATCCACCCTGTATATTCCCGCACGCAGGCGCGTTTACGCGTGTTTCGCGATGCTAAATCTATCCTCCGCATTCTGCTCGCGTCCTGTAACTCACCCCGGTCGCGCGGCGGCTGCACCTCGGTTCTTTAATATTAATGGACAAGTTAGTGGACACCCTCCTTCCCTGGGTGTAATGATACCACCGACAAACCGCTCTCTCTCTCTCTCCCTCACCCTCTCTTTCTCTCTACGTGTCGTTGCGAATGTGACGCGCGATTCCGCGTACGCATTTATTTCGTCGGATCCGAAGAGAGAGAGAGCTCGAGGAAGGCCCTCGACGCCCGGCGTCGCTGCGCCTCCTTCTACCTTTTCTTTTATTAGCTCCTTCGCGAAACACTCGAGGGATATCTCGACCACCAGAAGCCCGCGAATTGAATTATTAACGGAAGTCGACTCGTTGGAACTCGCTACGTTGGAACGCCTTTTTCAGAAAATTTACGGCGCGTCACTTGTCGCAATCGCGCTTTTGTTCCAGCTCGGGACAACGAGTTGTAGATACCCTTTCGAAATTAGCTCGCTTCGGAACAAATTTTGGCGCAAATGCTTCTACAGCATCCTCAACACAATTTACATGTTTTCAGATAATTTACGGCGTGTCACTTGTCGCGATCGCGCTGTCGCTCCGGTTCGAGAAAATGCGTCGCGGAGATGCTTTCGAAATTCGCGAACTTCAGAGCAAATTTTAGCGCAATCGCGTTTTTCTTTAACATTTTTCGCTTTAGAACCGCTGAGGATGCTGTAAACTGTTGGGCAAACTACAGTTGCTAGTTTTTTTCTTCCGAGGAGCTACTGGACCGAAGATTTTATGCATTTATTGCAGGTCTAGAGATCATTGTAATAAAAGATTTAGCGGTGATTATTGGGGGTTGTATTTCGTTTATATAGGATTTTATTTACACAGGAATTATACAGGATTGTTTATACAGGATTTTATCTAACACTTTGTTTAATGTACAAGCGAGACTAACTCAAAATTGAAAGTCTTAAATTAATTAAAATCCGCAGCTAGCTCCAATGGCAAAATCCCACCTGGAGAGTCCTAGATCAATCTGGAGTCAAGATACTCAGATCGGTTAGTACATACATGGTACTCGATCCACAGATTCATCACTTTAGGACCTTGACATAAGAATTCTCTAATTCACCGCGTCTAGATTATACTTTTGGATCCAGAAATTGATCAATGTTGTAATCTTGAACTTTCGCATTCAGAGATCGTATTTAGACTCTGTAGATGACGGTCCATGTATCGAGAAGTACCCTAACTTTCCACATTTCGGTTCGAATCGAATCTTTGTCTTGGAGTGGATTAGTTCGAATTTTTCAGAGAATCCGCATCGAGTTCCCAGTTTTAATGAATTCGATTCGAATTTGAATTCAAATGAAACATTCGGTGTCGAATACTTTTGTTTCTTTATCGACGATTCTCTCTCGTGGTTGGAGAAATAATTACAACACGATGCATCGAACAATTACGCATCGATATTTACCTTGCCAGCCGATAGATCGTTAATATTCGTTTACCTAATTGCATAATACATCAAGGTGGACGGCACTCGTCTTAAATGGCCCCACGTCGCGAGCGAAATGACCCGTATTTATTATCGCCGTCACTATACGGCGTTCATGAAAGAAAAGGGAAGCAAATAAGTAAATAGGGTCGAGCAGAATAATTGTGTGTCATACGTGAAAGATTATCGTTTATCCCTAAAGCGCGGGGAAAATAAATCTGCCGGTGAATATTTATGGACACGCGCACACGGTGCAACTTCGTCGCTTTTGCGAACGCTTCCAAACATTTTCTGTACTTCTCTTCTCTTTTTTTTTATTCCTCTCGCGAACACTGTTGCTAATATCGCTTGAGTACCGTAGATGACCAGCAAGGTAGATCTGAAAGCGTAATCGTGTCATCCCGCGCGCGCGCGCAAGATTTATCATCGCGAGTATATAAATTAACGCAGGAAAGTTTAAAAGAAAAAACGAATGAATCTACAGATTTCACGGCTCGATACGTGCAATCATGCGAGGAGGATTTACTGTGGCGGAAACCTTATTAACCCCCCGACTTCATTATTTAACGCCTCTTAAATTATTAATCTCCCGTTAAAACTGTCGAGGACCGATGAAATAATTCGCGAGATATTTTTCGCGATTCCTGTGATCTTCGGAAGCGACTGGGGTAGTTTCGTTTGATAAAATAAGTGACGCGGAAGACAAAATTAATTATTAAAATGGTCGATTCCATGAATGTCCATTTATCTTGTCCTATGATCCATTTAGTTTTTCTTTCGTTCAATCTCCTTACTATCTAAATTGTACCAACTCGATTTTGTCACAAATTATATTATTAAAATGGTCGATTCAAAGAATGTCCATTTATCTTTTCTTATGATCCATTTAGTCTTTCTTTCGTTCAATCTCCTTACTATCTAAATTGTACCAACTCGATTTTGTCACAATGACATCAAATCCGTAATTTAGTTATAAACATGTCATTGAATTATATCGAATTTTCTAGCAGTCAGTTTAACTCTTGCGTGGTCAACCGGATATCCCCATTTACCGTATTTATTTCAACAATTTGTTAATGTTCCTCTAAAAAAATATTACCAAATTTCTCTGAATGTCCATTCTCTGCTCGCCAATATATTAATTTATAGTCTTACAATGAGAATTTTTGCAAACATGTTAAATACAGAAAGGTTTTTAATAATCTATACATTTTGATTGACGCAAGTGTTAAATCATTGGCTCTGTTCGTATTCCAACAAGAAGACCAACATTGATCTCAAACACGTGTACAGAACAATCAAATATAGCCATGACCACCATGAAATCGTTAGACGTATCCGTCTCGCGAGGGTTACAGTATTCGGATTCTGGTCTTATCGAGCTGCAGATCGAAATCTTTGGATCGCAGTGTCTATTACCGGTGCGGATCCTGTGTCATCGTTGGGAAAGGATCTTCGTCCGAAAACGGGCAGCCCGTATCATCGTACTGACGTGTTTTGCTGCGAAGAATCGTCTTGCTCAGATCCTATCGCGATCGTCTCTTCTCGATTTTCCAGGCACATTCGACTGACCGAGGATGATCCTCACGATCCAACCGAACCGAGCCGAACCGATACCGACCGAGAGAGCGCAATGAATCAGATTTTCATAGGTGAACGAGTCGAAGGTATTCGTCTTGAACCATCTATCCTACTCGAGTTTTTTCCCCGGGCCCGGTCTGACCTGACTCGATTGCGATAGTCGAAAACGGACCAACAGGATGTTCCCTCCTTTTTCTCGAACGAGAAGGGCCCACGGTGGGACAGCCAGGTAAAAAGTTAGGCCCTTTTTCTTACCGGAGCCTACTGCCACCCTTTGAGGACTGCTAGCTCACGCGATAAGTAAATACAAATTCTTTTCCAATGATAGGAGCTGGTACAATATTTTCCTTCCATCGTACCAGGGAATGAAGAAGCAGACAAGGCCGTTAGAGAGGCTAGTCTATTGCCATCTAATATCAGCAAACCATCCCATGGTAGTTTATCAAGTTTATCAAGTTTATCAAATTTATCAAGTTTATCAAGTTTATCAAAGTGGAATTAAATAAAATCTTATTTTCAGTGGCAATAGCCATTATAGATCTGAAATAAATAAGTTATACCAAATTCTGTCGGATTTTATATTCCAGTACTTTTTGAAAATTTTCAGATGCCATAAGTAAATGGATAAAACTCTGCAGTCTATTTATCAGGCGCAAAATACTTTCGATTCGCTAAAGAAATGGAACGTTTGTAGCTCTGGGTTAAAATGGACGCAAGTACGGCCATTCGAGGGTTAATGAACGAAAGAGAAGAATATTTTCCTTCGGGGACTGACCGCTCGCCACATTAGCATATTTTTAATTAATGCTTTTCAATGATCCTCTCCCCCCTCCCCAGATTTCGATAATATTTTCGATTAATTTAACGAGTTTCAATAATAAGCCGGTGCACATTGTTCTCGACGCTTCGTTTAGATTTCTGAAGGTCTCGATTGAAAATGCAAATGATCCAATTTTCATCAATTCGGTAAAATATCAAATGTATCGCAATGAATGGTTCCATGTTAGAGTTGAACCTTGTATAATGTACGAGTTAATTGAACCGTGTTTCATTGTTCGGTTTATATTAGAGTCGAGTGATTAAATTGAACGTTTGAATGAAGACATGGTACGAAAATTGAGAACGACAATTTTGTTGCGCGTTCGTTGGTCAAAGAGGAGAATGCTAAACGCGAACAAGTATTGACTAGCAATAAAATAAATTAATTAAATACCCATCTGCGCGAAGCCCTTATGCACGATTCCCAATCATCGTTCTGGGGGGGGGGGGCATAACCGTTTGAACCCTCGGAAAGTGTAACCCTCTAAACCTCGCATCGTCCGCCTAATTGCTACACTTATATCGCTTCTATGAAACTGTACTTGAAACAACGAAAAGTAATTGGAAAATTTATAAATAACTCCATCGAAGTGTATAAAAAAATCAATGTATTATTAAAAACTTACATTACGAACAGCTATATCGTACAAGGAACAGTAATGATGAAGATGCAGTAACTATAGAATAAATCTTAACTTTTCATTTCAATGGCTAAGTTACTTCGATTTTAAATGTTTCAAAGTGTTAAGAGAAGAATCAGAAACTTCGGAAACGTGATTGTCAGCTCAATTGTCAAACGAACTTGTCATCCCCAACTAAAAAGATTAAAACTAAACGAGAGGATGGAGTTGACGTGGAACATTGTCGATCAAGAGTGTGCCCCAAAGAAGTGACTCGATCATAAACAACGAGAGTCCGCGATGGTGGTGGCGTAACGGTACGAGTGTATCCATGATCATTAATTTCGAAATGGCGGGTTACGCGGTTATGAAGCAGAGCGTAAGTTTCGCCGGCCTTGCGACTGCGATCGGCCGATTTATCGCGAAAGGCAGCGCACAAAAGCGGATGAGAAATAGCGAGGAACAAATCGGGGGCCCACATTCGTCAGACAAATTGACCATTTCCATGTCGGGCTGACCCTATAGGCGGCTAGTCGAGCATGCATGTAGGTATATAGGTAGGCAGCCTGCGGCTGCCGGAGAAGCCCATTACGCGGTGCGTATACGCGTGTATATGGGGTGGCGCGGCTCGGCTCTCCCTTCTCCTTTCTCTCTTACTCTCTCTCTTCCTTTTTTTCATGGCAAGGTGATTTCCGTTCGGTTCGTTCCCGTGACTCACGGTCGAACGGAGGGAACTCGAGGAAAAGGAGGCTTCGATCGAATGCACTGTGTGCGCGGGCGATAGCTGTCCTCTTTGTTAGCGTTCGTTTCTCTGCCGTTCGTCGGAGTTCGACGAGGATGCGGGGCAGGAGAGATCGAAGGGAGCAGCACGCACTCGTCGAGCATGACCGAAGAAACGTAAAGAAAACGAAAGCGGAGGAGAGAGAAAGAGAGAGAGAGGTCGCTGGAAAGAAAACCGGAGAACGAAAGAGAAAGAGAAGGAAGAAATAATCACTCCACCCTTGGTTATACCTTCCTCTCTCCCCTGATCCTCTAACCTCTTTCTTTCTCTCTCTTTCTGCTGGTTCTCCAGCCTGTAGCCTCGACCGCTCTTCATTCTCCACGCATTGTGGTCGGCCGAGTGCCGATCGCGGTACGAAATTAACGAGAAGCGCTGCAAATCGCAGTAACTGGGGCGTACCCGATGAGAGGAACAACGCGAAGAGAAAGAGGGAGAGAGAGAGAGGCGATGCCGGAAGAAATTCGCGTACGGTTGAAGAATCGGTGAAGATTGATATATACACACGTCTATACATATAGAGGAGGGAGAGAGAGGGAGAGGAGAGAGAAAACAAAAATGGAGAGCACTCTTGATTTGCCCCGCGGTGGCTCGATTTTTTTCGTGGTCGACCTTTTGTCGAGCAGCCCCGATCCTCTCGGCGAGCAAGAAAAAAGAAAGGGGGCCACGGTGCACGAGGAGGCGGTGTACAAGAGGTGTACGTGCGGACAAGTTAGGGGAGAAGGAGAACCAGAAGCACAGCAGGGTGAGAGCGCAAGTAGAGCGGCCTGGCGAGGGGTGGGGTGGGGGTGTATGGTCGGAAAAAATGGCGAATCGCACTAACAAGCTTTCGAGCGAGCTTGTGGGAAACAAGCTCGAGGCTGCTGCCACCGTAGCTGCTGCTTGCTGCTGCCTGGCCGTTCTGATGCTGCTGTTGCTGCCACCGGCATGGCAGCTCCAGGTCTCGTCCTCGAGAAGTACACTCGAGCGGAGAAAAGCCGAGCGTGGCTGCCGCACCGGCGTGTGCTCTCTCTCCTCTCTCCTCTCTTCGCTCTCTTCTCTCTTTCTCTCACTTTTTCTCTGTCGTTGCTCTCCCCTCCCCAGGATTCTCCGCCACTCCAGATCGGGTAGCACATACGCCGTATAACGCGGCACGCTCGAGCGCTCTCGAGTATCCTCGAGCGCTCCACCCTTTCGCTCTCTCGAAAATCCAACCCTTTTTTGGTCCGCCGACCAATCGCCGGCAGCTAGCTAGCTAGCTAGTATCGCTCGGTCTACTCCGCGTTCACCTTTTTCTCCGACTTCTTTTTTTTTCTCTTCGCCTCCACTCGTCTTTTTTCGCGTTTTCGTTGCACCGTATGTCGCCACGCTGCTGCTGACTCCCTCCCTCTTCTTTTAACTCTCTCCAACCCGGTGGCCGCCGAAAGTGCGTGTGCACCACGAACGAGAGAGCACGGCCACGCGAAATTCTATTTTCTCTACCCCCTCGGGCGTCTGCGTCCCGCGAGAGCCTTCTTCGTTTGCCACTCGGCCACCGACGAGCACTCCGTGCACGATTGCATCTCGACTCGATGCACTTCCGCCTACCTGCGACCACCCTACTCCACTCGGACCCGTTCCCCGGGCGGAAGTGGTGCCCGGTTTTTGCCTCCATTTTCCTTTAAATCGTTTCATTGTTGCTCGAGAAGCCCGCCCCTCTGTGCCCTCTGCTCTCTTCACTCCTCTTCCGGGTGTATCTCGAGAGGGTGAATCGTTCTTTAACATTGCGTGAGGACCTCGCGCTGGTCCTCTCGCCAGGTCCCGAGCTTTGCCTCTTCGTTCAGTCCTTCTTCCGGATCACGCGTCTCAATTCCAGCTTTTCGGGAATGGCTCGCTACCCTGTGTCGACAACTATAGCTACGGTAACAGTCCTCCCTTGATTTTTCTCTAAAATTGCCATTTCGCCCTTTGTTTTGCGGATTGAAATCAAATCAAACACCGGTACACTGAACACGGCCCATGGCGTGCGAATCTGTTTGCGAAGATCGAAGAAAGCATTCTCTTCGTTTCCAGTGACTGTCGGTCGAAATGATGAACAGACTACGGATCTGTATGCATTTATGAAGAAATTAATTGGATGAAATATAAAACAGTAATATATTAGACAAAATTCAACAATATCGTAATCTTGTTTTGAACGTAACAAAATCGTTAAGGGATGAAATCAAGTTATTTTTTCATTCCTGTTTCCCATAAAGATCCGCAGTCCAACGATGAATACTGCCAACATAGTTGAAGGTGCCTTTCGTAAACACCTGAAAAATCGTTGAATTTTGCTTACGTCTACCTGAAAGAATTGAACTAAACAGAACAACGCTTGTACTTCAAGACTATCTGTCCACCTCCCAAAAAGGCCCGGTCACATATATCCAATAGTTATTCGAAAAAAAATCTTAAACATCGCTTGTTTTCATCCCCTTAAGGGGTTAAAGTGTTAAACGACCGTATCGGTGTAACAGCGCCGGTTCCATGCGCGGTGACTCTCAAGAATCGGAGCGCAAGCATTGTATAAGAGTACAAGCCTCGCTTTCCAACGGAAAGAAAGCTACACGAAAAAACTCTCGACTCGGCGGTACACCTTTCGTTCCCCGAAGTATCGGCGCGACGGATCGATGTCGATTTCGTTGCTCGAACGGAAACCTCGTGATCGATACATGGGGGATAATTTCGCAATACGCCGGAGCGAAAAAGATCGCGACCGCGTAGAAGTGATATGTACCAGGCGGATCTCGACGAAAGCCGTCTCGGCCGATTGGACAAGAGTACACGTACTGTCGCCGGGTATCGGTGCTCCGAACGCAACAGACAGCGAAAGTGTTGCTTCGTCATTTTACGGTCCGCTAGAGATAAGGTAATGTACCCCGATTTGATCCAATTCGAGACTCGCTGGATATTTATCCGCGTTACGGGCCGCCTTAACGGCCCCGGAAATCGCGATCGCCTGGAAAAACACGATCCCGTCCCGTAAACCGATCGCGCTCGATAAACCGCGGCCGACTACGACCGACAGCGTTATCTAAACTGTTCGGAGACTGTAAAATCGATAGCGTCCACTACGCTGCATCGGCGTTCGATCCGAGACGCGAGTTTAACCCTCTCGTCATTCTCCTTTTCTTTCTCTCTCGGATCTCGTGCGTCTGAAAAATAAATAAAGATTTTCGCATCTTCAAACGACGCGTGTCCTCGTTTCGCCTTACGATTCTTTCGGTATTTACATGCGCGGTTCGATCGGCTTATCGAAATAAGTGTTTTGTTGCCGTGGTACGCATTAATCGCTAGACAGGATCTCTATGCGAATTCGTATTTTAAGGGCTGAGTTGAATTGTAGTTTATCCGATGCTTATGAAGATGTATCGACCTCGCGAACACGTAGTCTGACAGTTTCTGTGGAACATTTTATCCGCGAAGTTGTATTATGTGTCGGTCAGCTTGGCACTTCGCAAGTTATCGAGTAATTTCGATCGAAGGACGAGTTTGAAACAGTTCTTCCACGTTATCGCATTACGGACGTGAAACATGTTATTCATTGGCGTCGGTGTAGTCGCGTTCGTCCACTCCTGAAATCAAGTCGTCGCAACATCCAATAACAGGCATTTCGTTAACGTCCTCGTCGTGCCAATTTATGGAGCAGCACGTGCATAATTTAGCTTGAATTTCCTAGTTCGTCGGCGCTGTTAAAAGCACCTTCGCTGTACGCGCGCGCGCGCGCGGATCGCCCATTTCGGGAAAACTTTTCCCTGCGAGGATATTAAATTCGCATCCCCTAATAACGTACCTTAATTCGCGTTAATACGTTCGCGCAGTGTCAAGGCTGTCGGCGGCGAAAGGGCTGACACAGGTGCGCATTATTCAGCGGGATAAAAGTTTAATCGGCGAGCTGCATGAATGAAATCTCAATTACCTGGCACCGCGCCGCGTTAACGAAGCGCAGTAACAATAACAACTACCGGTAATAGTGTCGGCGCGTTTTTGCACGTGATGAATTATTTAAAAAGAAAGTAAAATGGTGGTGATACGGGTTCGCCGCGCAGCACAAGTTCCCCTAAGAACTCCAAGTTCCCCCTTCCCTACGTCACGAATTCTTTCCTACGATTTGTTTCTTTGCCTTCGTGTCGCGGTCTTCTCCCCTTTCGGTCCCTCCTCCTCCTCCTCCTCCTCATCCCCCCGTTCTCGTTGTCATTGAGATCCACCGAGTGGAGAATGCTGGAAATGTCGGAGCGATGGCCCCGGCCTCTTCAGCGCCTCCCTTTTTTGTCCCGGGTATTACTGGTTCTCTTCCGATTCGTTTGCTCGTGGAAAATCAGGTAACCGGCGAACAGGTCCTCTTCTCGGCTCGTTCGGTTTCTCGTCTTTCGTCGATTCGTCTCGCGTCAGTCGGCCGATCGTCCATCCTGCGAATCCTCCGTCGTTCTTTTCTCGATACTGCCACGATTCTTTGCTCGCCCCCCCCCTTTGTTTATTGTTTCGCGTTGCCCCGGACACGTGCGAGGGATGCGCACCGCTGAGAATTCGCAGACGGTTTCAAGTTCACGCGATAATGGTGCGAAGCAAGGTCGGGAAGATTATCAGAGATTTCTTCGAGGTGGAAGCTTACCTTGGAGGAGTCAGGACTGGATAGTTGTGATTCTTGAACTTGCGGCCATATACTCTACTTTTAATGGACATACTCTCTGCATACTCTTCTTTATTCTTCATTAGCAACGTACCATATTCAAATTCTTCCACAGATCCTCGATCATCCGCTGAGGATGTGTTACACTTTTCTGATCTTGCTATAATGATTTTCCAAGTGTGTTCCCTTCGATAAAATTGTTATGTTTATTCGAGTCTTAACACTTTACCTACCGGAAGCCTATTAATAGGATTTTCAATAATTGTGCTGTACCAAAAGAAAGCATAGAAATTTTCTTTTGTATTGCAATCTTAAGTGAAACTATTAGATGACGTTGTCGAGGGTGACTTGTTAGTTCGCAATGAAAATTGCCATTTAAAAGTTCCATTAAAAAGTGTTTAGCCATGTACCATAGATTATACAAAATTATGCAATAATCACCGGTCGGTAATGTGTTAAACCATCTCTTATTCGTCGAATTATACGTTTCTAACCAGAACAAGGAAGACTTGTTCTTGTTCACGATATCTGGAGGTTCAACCTAGACGTTGGAGCAAATTATAGGCTAGTCTCTTCTTGCATATACCTTCCGATCTCTACTCGTATACGTTTCTTTCCCCCCCACTCGTGTATTAATTTCTTTACCAGCCCCTCTTCTATGAAGTGCTCCCTAAAACCATCTCGCTTAAGCAGACAATAGCAGTTAATCACGTTCCGCTTGTTTCGGTCGCCTTGACCGCAGAGTTAGACTAGGTGAAGCCGAGTCCGTGTACTAACGAGTCATGGTTGGACAGCATTGCGTTCAGTCACGGAAACGCGATCGACCGGAGTCGGTTTTTGTGTTCCGCGCGAGAAAAACCGAGTGGCACGCTCGAGATACCTCGGCGAACAACATCGTTGCTCTCCTTTCTCCGGGATCATTATCTTCGCGGGTAAAAAATGTTGCAACAATGACTCCGGGCGCTCTTCCTTGTATTGTCCGGTCGGGTTCTCGGTTCTAGGATCAGCGTATAAGGCACCGTGGGATTACTTCATCGAATTTCGTCGAAAAGTCACCATCGACGAACAGGAAATGCGAGGCTTCGTGAACAGAACTTGTCAGGACAAGTGACAGCATGTTCGTCTTGTCCGTGACAAATTGTTTTCCGGATCCGAGAGAAATTTCGTCGACGCGAAATCGAATCAAGGCCGCGCCATCTCGGTCAAGATAGCATTTTTCAAAGTTGAACCTTCGAAGATTGCCGCATCCCCGGCTCTTTGACGCGTCTTCGCTGTTTACTCGAGACGAGTGTAAGGCAAAGTGAAAACGCAGGGACAAAGGATTTCGTTTATCTCGGCATCTAACGCGTTACCGCTTTGTGCGGCATCGAATCACGGATGCAAGCGACACTTGCTCCAATCTCCCTTCGATGTCCTCCTCCTCCTCTCTGTCCCCATCGTTGTTTCTCTTACCCTCTCCCGTGGATTTCCGACTTTCGCGACTGAATCAAGGTAGAGAGAGGGAGATCCGAGCTGAGCCGATCCAAGCCGAGCTAAGTGAATTATTATAAGATATTATAAAGGAAGAATTTATTGAAATTTAAATGCGAGTGAATAATGATAACTTGGTACAATAAAAAAGAAACTAATAAGGAAATGATAGAGCTTTTTACAGTAAAAATATTCACTAAAAATATTTAGTGATTCTATGAAATTATAGCTTCATATCGATCGTATTCGTTGTTACTATTACATTATTAATGCTACATTATTAATGCTCTCGGCGCAAAGGTTCGATCATTTGTTACTTGATTTACGAAGCAATTTTGCAAACAACTACAGTAATTCCGACGTTTCGATCTTCATTCGGATCATCTTCAGCGGTTACTAGAATTGCGTCCGTGAAACTTATTTTTTTTAAATTAAGAATATTTTGAAATTTAGGAATACGTAACCAAAAAATACTATTCACTAGCTTTGTGATGAAAATTAATCAATTCTATAACCCCTGAAGGATGATCTGAATGAAGATCGTAACGTCGGAATTACTTTAGTAGTTTGAAAAATTGCTTTGTAAATCAAGTAATAAATGATCGAACCTTTGCGCCGAGAGCATTAATAATTTGATTCAATAAAATGTTACATGGGTTTCAATTAAATTATTAAGATATACATGAAGATATACATATATACAAATGTTCTTACCTTTGCGCCGAGAGCATTAATCATTTTATTCAATAAAATGTTAGAGGGGTTTCAATTAAATTATTAAGATATACATATCTATAAGATATACATGAAGATATACATATATACAAATGTTCGTACCTTTGCGCCGAGAGCATTAATCATTTTATTCAATAAAATGTTAGAGGGGTTTCAATTAAATTATAACCCTTTGCACTCGAGTGGCGACTCGGAGGCGCCACTAATAATTCTGATACCGGTATTAAAAATATTTGTTGCATTATTAAAGTATTTAATATGTTAATAAACCGCTGAAAGTATTGTACGAGGTATTATATCAGTTTTATATCGATAGAACTAAGAAAATCATATAAAATGGAAATATTTTAGGCCAGAAGATTCGGTTTTTAGAAATTAGAATAGCACCGAGTGCAAAGGGTTAAGATATACATATCTATAAGATATACATTAAGATATACATGAAGATATACATATATACAAATGTTCGTACCTTTGCGCCGAGAGCATTAATAATTTTATTCAATAAAATGTTAGAGGGGTTTAAATTAAATTATTAAGATATACATGAAGATATACAAATATACATATGTTCGAACCTTTGCGCCGAGAGCGTTAATAATTTGATTCAATAAAATGTTAGAGAGGTTTCAATTAAATTATTAAGATATACATATCTATAAGGTATACATTAAGATATACATGAAGATATACATATATACAAATGTTCATACCTTTGCGCCGAGAGCGTTAATAATTTGATTCAATAAAATGTTAGAGAGGTTTCAATTAAATTATTAAGATATACATATCTATAAGGTATACATTAAGATATACATGAAGATATACATATATACCAATGTTCGAACCTTTGCGCCGAGAGCGTTGATAATTTGATTCAATAAAATGTTAGAGGGGTTTCGATTAAATTATTAAGATACACATAAGTTTTATAGTAATGGTAAGACTGAAGCCGAGTCGGGGCTCACAAAGGAGGCAAACGTGTCCCTTCCTTTGACCACGCGATCTCGTTTATTCTTATCGGTTCATCTCGCATGTTCGAATGGCTGAATCGCGCGGTTCACCGTGTAATACACGTGTACGTCTTGTTCCACGGGACCAGGACACAAGTCTCGGCTCTCTCGCTCGACTTATGACTCGCGAGCACCGGGATCAGAAACGTCCTTTGTTCCGTTTCGCTGTATCGCTTGCGGCAACCGACGAACAAATCGACCGAAGAATCGGACACACGAAACTCCTCGCCGCCGTGAGGATACCTTGCCGATCTTCTTTTTCCTATTTCTCTAGAGCCTCGAGGTAGCGGTGACGTTAGAAAAAGGTCGCGTCTTTTACGGTTTGTTTCAGAAACACGAGCTTCGGAAAATATTTCAGAATGTATGACTCTTGGTACTTTAACTAGTCTTTTGTGCCATCGCAAACTGTTCGTACGAAGAGATGACATATTTGTGAATTTATTCGCTCTGACTTCTTTCATTGCTTTATTGAGAGAGGAGGGTAACGGAGAGGTTAAAGGGTAGAGACAGAGAAATACAACAGCAAGAACAGCATACGAGGATAGAGCAGTCCAAATACAACGAAAGATACAAATACGTTGGAATAGGAATGCTACCGGAATATCTGAGTAAGGAGGGTAGAGGGGACAGTCATAAGCTCATAGCGCGGGTAAGATGCGGAAATTCAGAGAACTGGAATAAATACTGGCTGGATGAAGAGGCAAGAGGATGCGACCTATGTGGGGACAAGTATGGTAGCCTAGAGCATTTAACAAGAGATTGCAGGATAATGGGGGAAATGATCAGGCTCGAGGATGTAGTGAGCGGGGAAAAAGACAGATATGTTGAAGAGTGGTTGGAGAAATTGAGGAAAAAGAGAGAAAAGAGAGCATAAATATACCAAAGAACATACCAAACCAACAAAAATGCTAAAGTTAGGGAATGGAGAGGGAAGCAATAAGTAGGGAATTAAGTAGGTTAGCGATAATTAGGATGCTAAAAGAGTAGGACAGGGTAGGAATGAAAGAGACATAGAAAAGAATGAGAGAAGGTATGGACCGAATGCGTGAAATAAGATAGTATTGTACAGATAGGCTAATGTAAACCAAGTCACATTTGTTTTTACAAAGTGTTAATTATGATTTCTTCCAACTCGTCCTTTTTATAGGTTTCAGATTGAGTATTAGTTTGAGTAAGAGTCTCATTGAGAGATTGAGTAATCTGGTACACGATAGAACAATCACAATAATCCTGATCTCAATTTCACTAAAATACGAGTAACCTCGAGGACTCACAATTTTCGCCCTTTGCGAAAATTTTTGTAAACAGTAAGAAGATCTTCCTCGGAGAGCTAGATTGTGTATTAAAGTCTGAGACTTGATCTTTCGTTATGTATACAATGAAATTGTTCGTTTGCAGTTTCAGGAATTAGATATATAATTCAGATATCGTTGGTTTGTGAGTTTCATTAAAACGTTTCGAGGAGCCGCGGTCCGGGGCGAAAATAAAAATCGAATTAATCGAAGACACGGGTGAACGTACGAGAACCTGGTCCCATAGATTAGAGAGCAAGGACACTCTGGAGTCCACGAAGGGGTCCAGTTCCCGGGGTTCGCCACTTTCATGGTTGTCAAGTTCCCGGTCGCGTCCCGATAAAGTAGCGGAAGTAATTTCACGGGGTACATCCGATAGATAAAATTTCGTGGACACGGCGCGGCGGCGATCCCATCGAAAAAAAATTGTAGAGTAGGCAAAGCTGCGAGGCGAGAGCTGCTCTCTCGGAACTTTTCCGCCGAGAAGGATCGATCGATCGGCTCCGTCCGGTCGCTCGCTTTCTTCCTCCCCCGTCCCCCCTGTCTTCTTCGAAGTCCCCCTTTCTCTTTCCAGAAGCGGTCCTCCTGCTCTCTTTTATCTTGCACGCTTTATTCCAACTTTCCGCTACCTTTCGCGTCTCCGATAGGATGGAATCGTTTCGTTCTTTGGCCCTGATGCCCGGCAACGAGCGAAGAGAGAGAGAGAGAGAGCGAGAGACACGAAGAGAGGGTGGCAGAAGAAAAGGAACATGGTACAGAGAGGGGGAGAGAGAAAACGTGGAGAAGTTGGAAGAAGCCAATCTCAGAAATGAATATGACTCCTGCAAAATTCACAGAACAATCCGCGGGCCGCTGAATGCGGCTTGTTTGTCTGTTTGTTTGCGCGCCTATTCCCGCTCTCATTTCTATGCACGCACATCGCCGGCCAGCGCGTGCATCACCTATACACAGTGCCCGCTTCCGGCGATCCACGGATCCCGATACAGCCTCGCAGCTTTTCGGCAAAACGGATCCAGACCGATCACCGCGAAACTCGATTGTTCATTCAACGGCTCTCCGAACGCTCCACACGGATACCTAGCCGCGAGCACTCTGCTGAACCACTCGCGGTTCCTAAAACTTGAAAGAAGTTTTCTGAAGTACTAGTGTGCCTGTAGTGTACCGTGGTACTGTAAAGTGTACGTTTTTGTCACTGCAGCGTTCCATTGGTAACTCGAATATTTATTAAGCCTGTGAAACTTGTTTTTCTTCAAACTCTTGTGTACACGCTTCAACCCCTTGAAGCCGTCGAAGACGTCTAAGATATGGCATGTATGTCTTATGGCATCGTACACATTGAACTAATAAAACATTGCTTGATATTAACAGGAAGTATTGCCAGTAACGTGTCCATTATCATCACAGGAACGCATTTGTTTTGAGCTCGCACGAATAAATTGTACCTTCGATCACATTCAATTTAATTCGTATGTCGAGGGGTTAATGAAAATTCGTTGGGACGAGACTCGATGAAAAATGGTCTTTCGTAGATGGGCTACCGTAAACAATGAAATCCACGTATGAAATATATCTCTGCAAGAAAAGATCGTTATAAAGACGTTTTTCACCATGAAGAAGTGTCTCGCAGGAAGAAGTCACGCGTACGTGACAGCGGTCGTGGACGACGCGGTCGATCGTTCGTCGATCAATCATCGGGTCCCCAGGGTCTCTCACGGAGTTCCCCGTAGCAATTAAACGGCAATAGTTATTGGCCGAGCGTGTATGCGCGCAAGAAGACCGTGGAATCTTGCGAATCTTATGATCCGGCATCTGCCCTCGACTGCTGCGACTCGGCCGCGCCGGAGAAAAGTCAAGGAGAGACTCTCGGAGCCGGAGCACAATTCCAAGGAAGACCACTCGGCGCAATCTACCTCGGAAACTCCTCTCCTGGGACGGAACGAGACCGCCTTTCTTTTATCTTATTACATCGGGCATCAGCGTCGTCGATTCACGTCGTGCGATCGCTTTCCGTCCCGATCCGATCTGATCCGCGTTCGTGGAAACCGCGCTATCAGGATATGCTCGCAATAAGATCCAGGTTCACCAAATTGGACGTGTCTTCCTCGGCATTCCACTTCTTCAGCTGTTCTATGAATCACTATGGGTCTCGTCGGGACAATCTTGCGGGACGTAGAGAAATTTCTCCAGAAACCGTGTCGATGCAATATCATCCGATTGTCGAAGTTCCGGGGAATCGATTGTCACGAAGGTGGCAAGTTACGATAGTTTCAATTTTATTAATAATCCTCATTCAGCTTTTGCGTGAATAGTATTGCTTTGTATCAATCTTGTGGAACTGCTGGTGCCATGCTCGCAATTATCGAAGTTACGATGAATCGATCGTCGCGAAGGTGGCAAATTGCGACAATTTCAATTTTATTAATAGTCCTCATGCAGCTTTTGCGTGAATAGCATTGTTTTGTATCAATCTTGTGGAACTGCTGGTGCTATGCTCGCAATTGAATGTGTATTCCTCGGCATTCCACTTCTTCAGCTGTCCTATGAATCGCTATGGGTCTCGTCGGGACAATCTTGCGGGACGTAGAGAAATGTCTCCAGAAACCGTGTCGATGCAATATCATCCGATTGTCGAAGTTCCGGGGAATCGATCGTCACGAAGGTGGCAAATTGCAACAGTTTAAATTTGATTAATAATCCTCATTCAGCATTTGCGTGAATAGTATTGTTTTGTATCAATCTTGTGGAACTGCTGGTGCTATGCTCGCAATTATCGAAGTTACGAGGAATCGATCGTCGCGAAGGTGGCAAATTGCGACAATTTCAATTTTATTAATAGTCCTCATTCAGCTTTTGCGTGAATAGCATTGTTTTGTATCATCTTGTGGAACTACTGGTGCTATGCTCGCAGTTGTCGAAGTTACGTTGAATTGATCCTCACGATGGTGGACGTAGTGCGACAGTTTAAATTTTATTAACAGCCCTCATTCAGCTTTTGCGTGAATAGTATTGTTTTGTATCAATCTTGTGGAACTGTTGGTGCTATGCTCGCAATTGAATGTGTATTCCTCGGCATTCCACTTCTTCGGCTGTCCTATGAATCGCTATGGGTCTCGTCGGGACAATCTTGCGGGACGTAGAGAAATTTCTCCAGAAACCGTGTCGATGCAATATCATCTGATTGTCGAAGTTCCGGGGAATCGATCGTCACGAAGGTAGTAAATTACGACAGTTTAAAGTTTATTAAAAATCCTCATTCAGCTTTTGCGCGAATGTTATTGTTTTGTATCAATCTTGTGGAACTGCTGGTGCTATGCTCGCAATTATCGAAGTTACGAGGAATCGATCGTCGCGAAGGTGGCAAATTGCGACAATTTCAATTTTATTAATAGCCCTCATGCAGCTTTTGCGTGAATAGCATTGTTTTGTATCAATCTTGTAGAACTACTGGTGCTATGCTCGCAATTGTCGAAGTTACGAGGAATCGATCGTCGCGAAGGTAGTAAATTACGACAGTTTAAACTTTATTAATAGCCCTCATTCAGCTTTTGCGTGAATAGCATTGTTTTGTATCAATCTTGTGGAACTGCTGGTGCTATGCTCGCAATTATCGAAGTTACGAGTAATTGATCCTCACGATGGTGGACAAAGTGCGACAGTTTCAATTTTATTAATAGCCCTCATTCAGCTTTTGCGTGAATAGCATTGTTTTGTATCAATCTTATGGAACTGCTGGTGCTATGCTCGCAATTGAATGTGTCTTCCTCGGCATTCCACTTCTTCAGCTGTCCTATGAATCACTATGGGTCTCGTCGGGACAATCTTGCAGACGTAGAGAAATTTCTCCAGAAACCGTGTCGATGCAATATCATCTGATTGTCGAAGTTCCGTTGAATCGACCGTCACGATGATGGACGAAGTGCGACAGTTTAAATGCGCTGGTGATCCTCAGCACAGTGATCCAGCTTTTGCAAGAATAGTAAGATAATTGTTCCAGTTTCGGTCATCTTAAACGTTGTTATTATAAATACGATTTTCGTAATGTTTTACAAACTAGGAAGTATCGTTGTGGTCGTTTAAATGTATAACAATTTTTCAGAGGATAGAGTCAACAAACCAGACGATGGGACTCTGTGAACATCTTTATCAAAGCCCAATGTTTCGTGCTTTGCATTATTTGCACACTGGTAGAAGCAAAAAGCGTACATTTCCAATATAAACAGAAAGACTTTTATAAAGTCGCGTATACCATGAATGTGGAAGGACCTCGCGTACTCTAGAGATTGCATTATCAATTCAAAAATTTCCCCGGACAAAATCATTTTCATCGGATCCGCACGAGCGAAACCAAAATGGCGACCGAGCGATACGTTTCGGAACGTCGCGTCGGCGTGTATGTGAGCCGAATATTTGCAGAGTCGCATGGAGGAGGAAGAGGATCGAGATTCGATCCTCTTCGAGGAGAAGGAAGAACGGGAATCTCGATTCAGCCGGGATTGCCTCTCGAACAAGGCGGCGCGGCGCGTTTAGAGAGAACGGTCTCGCGGGATGGAATGCAGAAAAATGTTTCCGAAGCGTCCGCGGATATCTCTCCGGCTGAAATTGTTCCAAAACGCGTCGCGCCGGATCGGCGAAAAGCATCGACCTCGAGGCGGGCTCCCGTCATCCTCGAAGCGCAGATAAACGATTTTACGAGCGTTCGTGGAATTTCGATCGGCAAAGGTGACACGGCCTTTCCGCTCCCTTTTACGCGCGTCGCTTCTTAACATCGTCCATTTCGTCGGCTTCTTCGTTCCTTTTTCCCCTTCGACTCGTACCCCGAGGGAATCCGGCGGGATGCGCCTCTTCTTGCGGTCCCCTATACCTTTTGTATCGGTGCCTCTCCTCTTGGCGATCGTGCTCTTAATTATGATATATTTTCCCTTTACGGAGACTCCCGAAGCGAGCGAAATTATTTATTAACTATTAGAAGACGCGCGTAGTTCGAACTAGACGAATTCGGACTCCGCGAAGTATTTCATGCAAACTTGGTGAATATTCAAGTGCGCCAGAAACATATAAAAATCGGCGACCGCTGTTGGATTCGGCGGAGAGATCGTGTCCTTAATTGTGATATATTTTTCTTCTACCGGGATTCCCGAAACGAGCGAAATTATCTATTAATTATTAGAAGACGCGCGTAGTTCGAACTAGACGAATTCGGACTCCGCGAAGTATTTCATGTAAACTTGGTGAATATTCAAGTGCGCCAGAAACATAGAATAATCGGTGACCGCTGTTGGATTCGGCGGAAAGATCGTGTCCTTAATTGTGATATATTTTTCTTCTACCGGGATTCCCGAAACGAGCGAAATTATCTATTAACTATTAGAAGACGCGCGTAGTTCGAACTAGACGGATTCGGACTCCGCGAAGTATTTCGTGTAAACTTGGTGAATATTCAAGTGCGCCAGAAACGTATAAAAATCGGCGACCGCTGTTGGTTTCGACGGAGAGATCGTGTCCTTAATTATAATATATTTTTCTTCTACGGGGATTCCCGAAGCGCGAGCGAAATTATTTATTAATCGTTAGAATGCGCGCGTAGTTTGAACTCGTCGAATTCGGGTTCCACGAAGCATTTCATGCGAACTAGACTGGAGATTTTTACGAGTACGATTCTTGATGAAACGGTTCGCTACAATCGGTGCTAAGTGAAAATGTGGTATTCCCTGGTGAATATTCAAGTGCACCAGAAACATATAAAAATCGGGGACCACTGTTGGATTCGGCGGGGAGAACGGGCCATTAATCAGCGGGAGAGCCGCGGCGAGTCCGGCGAATTCCAGCGATGCTAAAAACCTCGTCGACTCCCATTACACCTCTCCGCGCCGCGAGAGAAAAGGAAAGAAACGGCTCTCACGGTAACGCATTACACGATACGGCCTTTTACCGGGTCCGGGAGTTTCGTGTTATGAAAGTTATTCGACGTGGACCCGATAACAATTTGTTCCAATAGCTCCCGCGGCCGGAATTAAAAACCGATAAAATTCTCGGTATATCCGGCCGCGCCGTATATCACTCTCCGCCGCGGAATGGCAGAGGAATATTCGTTAGGGTGGATTTAAATATCCCTCTTCCACTTGATCCTCCTGGTTCCCTCTGTCCCCCCCTCTCTAGCCCCCCTCTGGGTCCCCTCTGGCCGCCATTCCGATAATTCTCGTCATACGAGCACCCCTACCACGGCAGAATAGCTTCGCTCGCGCGCGATCGAGTAATCGCTAATGGAAGGGATGAGGCGGTCGCGAAATTCACTAAGCTAATGCCTGCCTGCCTGCCGACCAGTTCTGAACCTATTTCCGATATCGGACGGCCCCGGCTTATAAAGTTCACCCGCCAAAACGACGTGCTTGACTGACGCACGCTCCGACCGCTCTCGTTCGCAAGTATCCCTTATTTCTGAATGCCTACGAGACAGAAAGCCCCGATTCCTCCGGCGAGCCTCATCCAGCCGCCCCATAAGCGTTTCACCTTCGCCGTCTTCTAATAGCCCAGCGCGCTGCTGTCGGGAAAGTTTTAAACCCTTCCCAGGCTTACAGCGTCCTCCCACTTCGGTCGTCCAAGAGCTATACAATTTTTTCGAATTTCCTAAAGCCAGGCTAACGAACAATCTCGAGCCTTGCGGTTGCCGATCTATGGGAAGCGTCAGACATTTTCCGAATGGGAGCGCCGATGATCAAAACGAAGTTAATCCTTGCGTAGTCAACCGGGTACCCGTTTACTGTATTTCTTTCAACGATTTGTCAACGATCCTCTAAAAAATATTACAAAACTTCTCTGGATGTCCACTCTTTACTCGCTGGATATGTTAATTTATAGTCTTACAATGAGAATTCGTGCAAACATGTTAAATACAGAAAGGTTTTAAATAATCTGTACATTTTACTAGGGACATATTACTTTTGACCTGTTAAAACGATTAAAGAAAGAAAGCAACTTCAAAGCGGCTCTGCTGTTTCTTCCAACTGATGCAGACAATTCTTATTTTGCATAAAGATCTGGAATCTACTCGCGAGACGACCCGTTTCCTCGTGTACTTACCGCAGAGCCCAGGATCAACTGGCCGAAATGAAAGGAGCAAATCGCCCATTTTGTACCGCTTTGTATCCAATGAGATACCAATGGCTGTCGAGGTCATTAGCCCTGGACTCGGAGAATCGTGCACACGACTGGACGCATTTGTCAGCCGAATAACTGTCACGTGACAAATTACACCGTCTGCGATTTTCGTTTCTGCGTAATTCACACCGCGCAACACCTTCGTTGCATCTGGGTGCCGTCGGGATGATCTCGTCTACGTGAGAGCTCCATTTGCTCTCGGGATCGTCTGTTCGGTATAGCCGAGTAGAGCCACCTATGCGTGTATAGCAACTCGCGTTCCAGGACGCGTATTAAAGCACCGGGGCTAAATCGCGTCTATTCTCGGAAGGTGGAAGTCCTCTTTCTTATGACCGCAGCGCCGGAGCGAGGAGAGATCGTGCCAAGGTATCCGCGACATTTCATAAACACGAAATCAATTTTAATCCTCGGCCTGTCTGTGGCTCCCCTCGCGGCCGAATGGAGCTTATTTATAAGCACCAGCCACTTCCTGCACGGGAACGCGGCGCGGGTCCTTCTTGTCTCTTTGAGACTCGCGAGACCGCCGCTAATAGACGCGATGCGTCTCTTCGCTGACTCCGCTCGCGATTTCCTTATCGCGATACTTGGAAAATATCGGGGTAACTAGGTGACTGTGACGTGGGCGAGAATAGGACAATCGCGAGAAGCAGAGTCGGTATTGTTATTACGAAATGACACGTGTGAGATTTTTAGTTTTTCTTGTTCACAACACGTCTTACGCGTCAATCTTACAGATCTTACAGTATCCGTATCCTAAATAATATTCGTTCGTGCTACCGTTGCATTCCTAACGGAAGAGCATATCTTACATAATGCAAACTAATTAATACCCACAACGTATCGATAATATTAAATTTTTTATAATTATTTAAAATCCACCCGATGCATCCGATGTTACGGACTCAATCAATAGATGAAATGTTCTACCCGAATCAAGACAGACTGGACTGAAATAGAAATTGATTTTCTTTCTTAACGTGTTTAATAGTTTGGAAATAATATAACAGTGTTTCAATACTTTTCTAATGTTTTCGCCGTTTTAAATTACGCCTACTAATTTCTCTCAGAAATGCAGAAAATCCGGTATCTAGCAATCGGCGACTCTTGAGAATCGTGGGCCTTTGAACTCCCATGACACATCGAATACGCGCCCTTTGCATTCCTGAGACTCCTGGAAATCTGGTCTTCGTCGTTCCTAAGACCTTGAGGATCTATAGCTGAAAGACCTTGAAACGGTGGCCCTTTGCATTCCGAAAGGATTTGTATCTTTTGCATTCCGAACAGCTTTGGCCTCGCAGCTCTCTCTCTCTCTGCTCCTAATGACTTCAG
Source organism: Lasioglossum figueresi (assembly GCA_028455805.1). Lineage (NCBI taxonomy): Eukaryota > Metazoa > Arthropoda > Insecta > Hymenoptera > Halictidae > Lasioglossum > Lasioglossum figueresi. The sequence goes on from CM052193.1 coordinate 6,693,185, forward strand.
ATTACTGTACTGAAAACATGTACTCTATGAGTATTTTCTTTTTATGCGAGGCCATTCTGCTGATCTGACAGATTGCATCGGCTTCTATGCACTCGGTAACACCTGTGCCACGTGTCACGGACTTTGTTGTCTTTCCGACAGAATCTGAGGACCCAATGGTCTCTGCCACATGTTCTACGATCTTGATATTCCTTATTGCGGGATGAATGAGCCCAGCAGCTTCTGTGAGATGCTGACACTAATTTGTTCTACAGTTCTGCCAATCTTCTTACCAGACTTTTCGATTTCACTCATTCTAATTAATGTATCAATTAATCGAGCATAGAATACGAAAGAAACTGATCGTGCTCTAAAGTAACCAGTCAATCTTCATGTTAAATTCTGATAGTTTCATAGGCTCCCTTATTCTAAATAACCTATTGGTGTATAAATCAAACATTGAATACGAAAGAAACTGATCTTGCTCTAAAGTAACCAGTCAATCTTCCTGTAAAATTCTGTTAGTTCCATAGGTTACCTCATTCTAAATAATCTATTGCTGCATAATCCCTCATTCTAATTAATGTATTAATTAATCGAGCATTGAATACGAAAGAAACTGATCTTGCTCTAAAATAACCAGTCATTCTTCATGTTAAATTCTGACAGTTTCATAGGCTACCTCATTCTAAATAACCTACGAGTGCACAATCCCTCATTCTAATTATTGTATCAATTAATCGAGCATTGAATACGAAAGAAACTAATCTGGCTCTAAAATAATCAGCCAATCTTCATGCCAAATTCTGTTAGTTCCATAGGCTACCTCATTCTAAATAACCTATTGTTGCATTATCCCTCATTCTAATTAGGGTATCAATTAATCGACCATTGAATGCAAAAGAAACTGATCTTGCTCTAAAGTAACCAGTCATTCTTCATGTTAAATTCTGTTAGTTCCATAGGCTACCTCATTCTAAATAACCTACGAGGGCATAATCCCCCATTCTAATTATTGTATCAATTAATCGAGCATCGAATACGAAAGAAACTGATCTTGCTCTAAAATAACCAGTCGTTCTTCATGTTAAATTCTGATAGTTTCATAGGCTATCTCATTCTAAATAACCTACGAGTGCACAATCCCTCATTCTAATTATTGTATCAATTAATCGAGCATCGAATACGAAAGAAACTGATCTTGTTCTAAAATAACCAGTCAATCTTCATGTCAAATTCAGATAGTTTCATAGGCTACCTCATTCTAAATAACTTATTGGTGTATAAATCAAACATTGAATACGAAAGGAACTGATCTTGCTCTAAAATAACCGGTCAATCTTCATGTCAAATTCTGTTAGTTCCACAGGCTACCTCATTCTAAACAACCTATTGGTGTATAAATCAAACATTGAATACGAAAAGCAATTGATCTTGCTCTAGAATAACCAGTCTATACTGTCACCAGTGAACGTACGACGCCGGTACGGTATAATTGTATGAATTGCACCGATCAGCGTGCAAGTCGACGCCGGTGCCCGTTCTCACAATTGCCCCAATAACTTATCCGAGCGTTCAGAGTCGGCTCAGAAACCTTCAGAAACACTCGTATCGTCAGCTTCCCCGTTTCCCGGAACAAATTCTCCCTATACGCTGATTAATGGCGACGTAGCTCTCACGATGCTCCCCGGAATCCGCAGAGACTCGTGCAGACCACCGTGTATCCCCTGTATCACGGTGTCCCCTTCTAGATCGCATACGTCTTCGTTCGCCGACCGATTGTCCCCTTACCGTGGCGAGTCGAGTTTCGTGGTTTCCGTCATTCACCTGGCGTGGTGGTAGTTGTGCCCGGTGGCCGGTGCCGGTAGAAAATTTAATTAAAGCCACGCGTGGCCGTAAATTATCGGTCCTATCGACAGAATGGATGTATACGTGTATAGACGGTACACATATAAATATATATGTATATATATATATATATTGTATATGTATATATACGTGTATATAACGGGTGGCAGCCGGGTGGCGAAGAAACGAGCAGAGCGAACCGAACGGAACCCGGAGGAGAGAGGGCGAGAAAAAGAGGCGAAGGAAGGCGGACAAACGGGCGAAACACACCGGGGCAGAGGAAAGTGGAGGGATATACATCCACCGTGTGTATAGTAATACATTCGGCGTGTTGCGGTCGCTGTTAGCACCGTTAAACTAGCCTTTACTGTTCCGGCTGGGCCTTTGAGCCTCGCCGACTACGTGGCCGCGTACGCTGCCGAGGGCAATAAAACGCGTTCACCATAAAACGGCCTCTCGTCTCTTCTAGGCTGCCACGCACGGCCTCGACCATGCCCAGCCGCGCCGAGCCGCGTGTTCCACGTACGTATGCGTACGCCCTGACACGCATCGTCTGCGTAAGCACAACCACGTCGCACGCTCTGCACACGATGCACACCGGGCACCGATGCACATCCGGCTGCACCCGTTTCTCCCGATCTGGCTGCGCTCCGATGCCACGCGAAAATCGAATCCGCGCGCGGCGACGCGACGCCGAATCAAGACTCTCCTCGTTGTCGGTATAAGTTTCGCGAGAACGGCCAAATGGCAGTCTCGCGTGAAAACGAAATAATAATATGTTCAATTTCAATGTCTTCTTAGAACTTCTTTAACTTGTTGGACAATAGCAAGATCATTGATCACGCTGCGGCGGAGCTGTGAAATGCATCATCGAATCTCGTAGAAAACGTTCGTTATTTAAGAATTTAACTATCGATACGATACAACGTAAGTATCAGGCTGTCCCATACGAAATGTCGAATTTTTAACGATGACGTTAAACAATGCACGTCAGAAAATACGCGCCATTGTAATCAACGTGTTCTGTGAATGAATTTCAAGTTTCTTGATTGTGTTACGATAGAATTATTTGATTGACATCTACATTCTCGAGATTTTTTGCCATCGACGATGTATAAATAGTGCGTTGATCGATCACCACATTTTGATCCTGCATAAGTGGGCCCGTTGGATCGGTATTGCCCAACAATCTAACGCAGAACGAAGTAAGATTGAAGGACATAATGGAGTACTCCATTCGCAGTAACGAAGGAGAGTGAACGGTCCGGCAGGTTCTTTGGCGTAGAAGAATCCTGGAGGCGAGGACGAGGCTCCCGAAATCCCCAGACGACGGTATCCCGGCGCCGTTTATCCTTCTTTACGAAAATCCAGTTCGGTTCAGCGGAGCGTGGCCGTGCGTGGCGTTTCTCCCCCCCTCCGGTCGAAATCATGGTGTGTCGTCGCGGGCGAAACGATATCCTCCTTCGCGGAGGACTCGGGCTCTGACGGTGACCCCGAGGGCGGCGTAGACGTAGGTGTGCACGGACCATTGAGCCCTTGGCCCCAGGAAAGCATCCGGGAAACTCTGATTAGCTTCCTCGTTTTCTTATTGGAAAACTTTCATTGCGGCTACATGGCCCCGCGTCGGAACGGCCAGAAATTCCATCTCGCCACCGTGGGGGGAGGACGGGTCAATCTACCAGAAAATTTCTTTATACTTTCGCCCAATTACCCCGCTGTTTACCCTCTAAACTTGTACCCCGTAGTCACGGCGAAACGTCCGAGAAAAAAATGTTGAATTCTCTGGATCCGCTTATTCGCGAGACATCCATCCGGAGTATTTTGAAGTTTTTCAAATTCGGAATGGTATTATGGCTTGAACATCTGCCGATCCCGATAGTTTACAGTGTGTCTTAACTTGAAAATTAAACATTTCTTCCGACCTAGAATAATCCCATCGTATATGATTCTTTTCATTTAGTAATTGATTAGATACAAACGTATTTAATAATGTAAACAACATTGTGAATATCGATACAGCAATTTTTATCGGTGATTCTGATTCATCCCTAGACTGCTAAGGGTTAACATTGCATTAACACTGGTTTCATTTAAACAAGTAATTTGTTAAAATTGCTACACCTCTTCTCTCCTTTTTAATTACACGCGATTGCTAAATGCATTGTCTGTATTATTGCGAAACAATAATCGTCCAAAGGATCAGACAAAGGACACGAAGGATTCGAAATGGAGCTGTACAAATTGAATCGAGCCGTGCCATATCCGATCTAATATATCCATAAAGATAAGTACCAAAGAGAATAAGAATTTTTCTGGGACTCTGGAACTCGATGCTTTCCGTGGACAGGCGGTGGGCCTAATTCGAGGACGATGATCGAACCGCCTACGAAACCAGGATGCGACCCAAAAAACAGCAATGATTATAGCGAAGGGTCCACGTGACCGTGTGTAAACCGGCGTCATTTCGAGCCACACCTGACGCAGAACGGAAACGGAGAGGTTAATGTCTACGGGTCTCGCACACAGCCGAGCCGAGAAGACCGTACTTTCAATTTCCGTTCGCGCCGCTCAAAAATGACCAGCCTGTCGGACTAGAATCTCAAGGCTAGCGAGTCGGCCTGATAAATTAGGGGCAGATAACACATTCTTCTTCCCTTCTTTCACGCTTATTCTTGTGTATATACACGTCTGGTCCCTCGGGCCCGTTTTTTTTTCGAACCGGAAATCCCGCGGTGTCCGGAGCGATGGAAAATTTCAGAGCTGTTCGTGGCAACGGGAGGTGTCGCAATGACCGGTGCGACCGGAAACATTAGGCAGGTAGTACCAACCTGAAAAAGTATACAGAAAACGAAAACTACGGCGTTCTAATGCGATGGTTCGCTTTCAACGCGACCACCGTTGCAGGAAGCGCGCGATGATTCATTGCTCGATATTATAATGGTTACGTCGTTAATTTTGTCAGTATTGTACGTCCGTGTTTAACCTTGCTCTTCGAATCTGTCATTTATTATTTTTGACGCCGAGCCGCTTCGAGGAAACTGGAAAGTAATTGCAATTCAACGAGATGATGGAAGATCGACCACTGGACCGGCGTACGTTTAACTCGATCGTAAAAGATGCTTCAACGGGTTGTACTGAATTTGCTTCTTAACAAAACGATGAAGAATTGCCGTGCTCGAGATCTTTTATTATTGCTACGAGGAGACGCGTATTAAATGCTAAGCTAAAATTAAGGTCTTGGCCATCAAGTCCTATTAATTTTACGTAACAAACGCAGTCGAACCAAAGAAGAAGCTGCCAGTGTCAATGTGTACAGAAAATTAAAGTTGAACTATAATAATATCTGAAAATTCGAAGAAGTTCGAATTCAATGAAGCATACGTATAAAATATATATTAAATAATATAATTGTTTGTTGAATCGAACCGCAGAAAAGTAATTCCCACGAGTTACAGAAGAAACTTGAGAACGGTTTTCAAATCCGATTTCCCTCGAGAAGCAGAGGTTAAACGCGCGTTTCTTGTCCAGTTTATATGAAGGACCACCAAATATTGTGCGCGAAGTTTACGATCGGGATCAAGAGAGTTTCTTTGAGACCGTCCGCGGGTTGTAAGATTTAAAATGTCGCGCGGAAGCCGCTCGGTCCTTCGCTCGAATTCATAAATACTCCCCGGGAACGCGCACTTCTTTCGATTTATACGTGAGGAAGGATCAAAGCGGCGTGGCACGTACGCTGAGAATAATCATCAGCCGGCGAAAAGATGTTTTACAGCCGCGGCCGATAAATTTCGGTCGAGTTGCTGCTCCGCTCTCTCGGCCGTCCCTCCGGGGATCGAAGAGAAAAATAGATGCGCGTCTTCCTGTAAGAACGATCCATTATATCGGTGGTAAATATTCATCTGTTCGTTGCTCCGCTTCCTGACAGGGTCCGTGAAAAAATTTCTGCGCCGAAAGAAGCGCGCTTAAAGAAACATTATCACATTCGAGAATCTCAAAGGATTGTACATAATTTATACAGTTCTACATATTTTTATAGAACCATGATCACCTATATTTTTTAAAAACATTTTAAATGGTTGCGACCACGAAGTTACTTAATTCGAATTTTTATTTTTCGTATGGCATTTAAAACACACATACGTGCATTTTGAAAAAATTTTAAATGATTGCGACCACAGTCTACTTAAATGCGTTTCAGATTTTTGATCGGAAAAAATCTTGAACTATCATATTTAAATATGAAAAAGCCTCTTAATTCGCACTTTCATTTTTCGTACGGCATTTAACCAGTTAACTGCGTTCGTCGTGTATACACGTCGATCCAGGACAATAACAATAACCTTTTCAAGAATTAATTGTTAATTTTTTATCAAATAAAAATGTAATCCTTCCTCGTTTTTCGTAAAATTTATAATAAGACCATTTGCTCTGCGTTCGACGTGTATACTTGTCATTGCTTGATTTTAACTCCGCACTCAGTGGAGGATTTTTAAAACTAAATTTCGCAGTTAAGAGTTTAAGGCACGCATACGTAGATTTTGAAAAAATTTGAAACGATTGCGACCACGGTCTACTTAAATATGGATCGGACTTCATGATCGGGAAAACACATTTTTCTGCACATATTGTATTTTGAAAAATTTGTTTAAAAGATTGCGACCCTGGTACGTTGAACTGTGTGCCTTGAAATGAAAGTGATATTATGCGAAAGGCCCTTAATTCCGATATTCGCGAAGAGTACATTGTCCGCGCGGGAGGATCGCGTGTTTGCAAGTACGACGATATTGAGCCTGTAAATCGGCGATTAAAAGGAACGACGCTGCAAAACGTTCCAGATCGAATATCATTTTTCACGATCGAGTGGCGGGCTGCGTATCGCCGGGGGAGAAACGGAACGGATCGGATCCCCCTAACAATCCCGCGGAGATAATTCGTGTTTGTGCGCGAGCCACGATGCACCGTGGTGCATAATAGCGCGCTGCATCAACAACGGTGTTTACGTTCTGCCGTAATACACAAACAGATGTATCCCGACGCGGAGAGCTTCATACGTCGGATCATTTTGCACGGACGATATTTCCGCAAATTAACCCTCAACCCCGCGCGAATTATCCGGCCCGCGGTGCACGGGAATCATTTCTGCGACTGCTCATTAAACGGTAATGGAAAATTTAGGCTGATCCGTTTGACTTTCATGAAGTCACTTAAACCCAGCCGATCAGAAAATTATGCATTAGTCCTACGGAATTAATTGATCTGTTTGCTTTGAATACGTTCCGAGCCCAATTTTCCCGGCATCAGTCGATAAGCTGTTTCACCAACAAATGAGAAACGGGAAAAGCAAACCGAAAGATGGCCCTTTTCATTTTCTAAATATCAAATGCGAATACTAGATTGCGAAATAAAAATCGTCGGTATCCACTCCTTCTTTTACTAATTCTAATCGATGAAATGTATTGGGTCGATATTTTTAAATCTTTCCAATGTTTTATATTTTATCTACTGAATTTTACCACGAATGCATAAAAGCCGCGATCTAGTAGTTTTACTTCCTGATATTTTTAGTTTACTATTCGCTTTCCTGCGTGAAAAGCAGAACGCGAAGTGCGAAGCATTTTTCATACGGAGAATTAAAAGAATTTTCAATCTAAATGAGATTTTAATTCTAAACGATAATTGTAAAGTGTATACCACCTGGTAAATACAAACGGGACTTTGTTTAAAATATGTTCGAGGTATTTGACATTTCAAATATATTTACACGCATCAGCAAAAACGGTCGAATTGGAACTACGTTGGATAAAACAGGTTCTCCGAGCGATCGTTTAGATAATTACAGCTATCGTTTCCCTTAATCAGTACCGCTAATTTCTGCGACAACGTTTTTAATCCCCATTAAATTTCTCATAAATTCAGAACAAGAAAAAAAATACAGATACAAGTAATAGAGAAGCGAGTTCGGTTAATTACAGAGATTATCACCCACCTCGCTCACTTTAACGACTATAAAATACGCGGTAACTCTTTACGTACAAGGTGTACTAGAATACGCTTGTAATATTTGAAGATACACGTATATACATGTATTTTCGAAACGAACATCTGACAATGTATTCAGCAAATATCATTATTAGACTGCGGATTTTATGCATTTATAAGAAAAATAGGAACGTACAATTTAAATCGGTGCACATATTAAAAAAATTTAAGGACATCGGTGTACAGTATTTTATCGATAAATGTCCCAAATGTCTGGCCGACAATTGTCCCAGAACTATCCCCACTCCTGCGAGGTGTACCCCTTTGAGGGGCCAAGAAGCTCGAGAGATCTCGGTCGCCGAGAAGTATGACATCATACGGCTCGGGTATAACGGTGAGACCACACTAATCCAATGACAAAACTTTTTTATTTTTCATTATTTTTTTATGGACCTTTCGCCAACATATTCGTGGCATTTTTCTAACGAACACGATACCAAATATGATATAATTCCGATAATATTGACTTGTTTAACGAACGATGAAAGTTTCGAACGCAAGGAAGAACAGCGTATGGGAAGTTCTTTGAACTGTGCCGGCGCGCTGCGACTCTCCGCGTCTCTTTCTTTCCCATGCGCTGTTCTTCTTTACGTCGAAAACTTTCATCGTTCATTACACAAATAAATATAATAGGAATTATATCATATTTGGCGTCATTTTCATTAGAAAAATGCCTATGTTATGATATGTTATGTTATGAATAAACTTGGAATAATTTTATCGGCGCTATGGTTTCGATCAAATTCTACACTATACAGGGTGCGGTACCTAAAACAGGTCACCTGAATAAATCGCTTGCTTTTGAAGATAGAAAAAAAAGGATCAGACCAAACTTACTTGATATCGAGAGGCTCGTAATCTGATGTCATTAATTTTTTTATAGGTGGAGACGTCAAGGAGATACGAAGGTCAACTCTGTTTTTTTAAATGGAACGGTATGGTTTTTTATTTACATTCTGATAATGTGTTTCAAGACGAATACAATGACCTATTATGAAGGTCATTCAAGGTCACGCAAGGTCAACTGCAATAGAAAATACAGTGTGTCAAAGCACTCTTCGAACACTACGACGATTTACATGTAACATGTTATTTACGTATTCACTGCTACTTCAAGTGTTCAAAATGACGACCTTGAACGCTGAGACATAATCTAAAACGTTGCAATACATTTTCACTTAATTGTTGATGCAGTGAAATGTGGAATGGGTGAAATTTGTTAACCTTATGTATTCGCAACATACTTCGTCGACTGATGCCACTCTCGCGTTCAAGTTGCCTCGTACCAACATGTGGATTTTGTATTACACTTGCTAAACTGTTTATCGTGTTTCCATCATCGGTTGCTTTTTTGGCTCGAGCGCGTTTTTTCTTATCCACATTTCCAGTTTCTCGAAACTTTTTTATAATGTTTGGAAAGACAGAAAGCGAAGGACTATTACGATCGGTAAATCTTTCAGCATACACGCGTACCGCTTTCCTCATAATTCTATGACATTCACCATAAATGATAACCATTTCCACTTTCTCTGCTATCGTGTAACGCATTCTTGAAAATTGAACACTCGGATTGAATATTTCGAAGCCGTACTCTAGTCGGTAGTCAAACTACTAATAACATTTCTGGATACAGGTAAGCATACAATGCGATGGTATGTTTATTTATGTTCTGCGACCCTTACCAATACTTAGAAGAGCAGTATGCCAACAACCAGAGAAGACACAAAAGTATTTGAAGAGTGCTTTGAGACATTTTATTTTCTATTGCAGTTGACCTTGCGTGACCTTGAATGACCTTCGTAATAGGTCATTGTATTCGTCTTGAAATACACTATCAGTATGTAAATAAAAAACCATACCGTTCCATTTAAAAAAACAGAGTTGACCTTCGTATCTCCTTGACGTCTCCATCTATAAAAAAATTAATGACATCAGATTACGAGCCCCTCGATATCACGTAAGTTTGGTCTGATCCTTTTTTTTCTATCTTCAAAAGCAAGCGATTTATTCAGGTGACCTGTTTTAGGTGCCGCACCCTGTATAGCTATTTTGTAACACTCAAACGTTTTCGATTCGGATTTGAATCTGTTACGTCGTAAGACCACGTTTGCTATAGAATTGTTTTCTATTAGAGGAACAGAAAGGTGGTGGTGTGTCCTAGACCAGCTAGAGGACTCATCGGTAAGGCTATCTAGCGGGCCCTGCCTCAGACACAAGTGTCGGAAGACTTTTTGAGGAACGTTATTAATTGTTATGTTATGTTATGTTATGTTGGTCAAAGTCCTATCAATAAATAATGAAGAATAAACAAGTTTTGTTATTGGATAAGTTATGTTTACACTTCTCGGCGACCTCTAGAGCTCCGCTGTCCTTTTCTACGTTCGGCAAAAGTCAAAGAATAGTATCCCTGTCGGATAATTGTCCCTGAGCAGACCCGTGTTGGGGACAATTATCGATAAAATACTGTATTAGTTTCAACTGTACAAGATAATTAGAATAAGAACGATGTTTCTATGTGGACCCTATTTTTTGCAATTGATGTAGAAACATTTGATTTCGCATAAAGATCCGCAGTGTAATCGTTACATATCGTCATCGCACCGGTGCAAATGTTTGATTTTGATGATTTTGATGAGAAGCCCCGGGCCTCTTGCCTTATTAAAGACCATCGTGATCTCAAGTCGGTTTTTGAAGTGTTCGGGTACCAGCGAGTACCGTTTTCTATAAGCAATCATGCAAAATCGAGAGCGGAGAACCTGTTCACGAGGGCAATATTTTTGTCGGTCGGCTATAAGGTATCATCTCCGAAGGAGCGTTTCGTGAATTCAAGAAACGGTTGGAAGAAGCGGCGCTGCTTTACAAAGGAAGCCGCCAAGCCGGGTCCGTTTGCCCCGCGGAGGTAATTGTCTTCTTAGCCGCGCGAGAGGGCACGTATTCCGCGTGCAAACACGCCGAAGCCGCGTACGATCGTCCCACGGGACAGAGCAAACACCCGCGGCCAGGCTTGCCAACTTTTCGTCTCCTCGGACACTTGTTCGACGGGGCCAGACACCGTTCGCGATCGTGCCCGACTCGCGAAACTTGTGAATTCCGATACACTTCACCGACTTCGAGTGTCCTCGCCGCCATGCAGATAGTCAAATGTTTGCGTACTAGCTCGTAGCTACCACCTAGACACCGACATGTGTAAGGCCGACGTGTCTCGTAGGTAACGATTCGGTAAGACACAAAACCGGCAAGGCCGTAAACCAGTCCTCGAGGCTCAGTCTGGGCCTTCGGGATCTCGTTTTGCTCGAGGTTTGCCAAATCTGTCGGCTCGGCGATCTCAAAAATCAATGTGTCCTTTTTTGGGCTAGTGCACTGTTCCGTAAAGTGTGGTTCGCGTACCCCTGGGAGTACATGAAGAGTTTGGAGGGGGTACGCACCGATTATAGTGCAACAATTCGTACACACTGATTATAGTGCAGCGGGAGTCTACTGTTGTGTACAAAGGATGTACACGCCTGCTACTTAATACATTACCGATTAATACCGATTGTTCTTAACGGGGGATACTCAGTGTTACGACAGTTATAGAAGGGGTACACAGATGTCGAAACTTTGGGAAACATTGGGCTAGTGGATCTCTAACAATCTAATTTTAAAAAGCTGAGATGCAAAGTTGAAACATTAAGAGTTTGAAGAACATTGTAACATTATTCTGGATTTTTTAAGGTGGTTAAAAGAGAAAATAAATTTTCACAAGAAATGAAAATTTATCTCTCGACCCTCTTGAATTTGGATTTGTAAACCTGGACAAATAATTCTGTCCCTCATTTCTGAAAGACGCGGCACTCCGCGTGTGAAAGGACTCTTAACAGTTTATCTACCGAAAGCCTAGGATTTTCAATAATTGTGTACCAAAAGAAAGCATAGAAATTTTCTTGAACATTGCAATCTTAAATGATAGTATCAGATTACGTTATTGAGGGTGACTTGTTAGTTCACAATGAAAATTGCTGTTGCTATTGACGGTTCCATTAAAAAGTGTTTAGCCATGTACCATAGATTTTTCAAGATTATGCAATAATCACCGGTAACACAGGTAATGTGTTAACACTTTACCTACCGAAAGCCTATTAATAGGATTTTCAAAGAAATTCGAATTCAATGAAGCATACATATAAAATACATATTAAATAATATAATTGTTTCATGAATCGAACCGCAGAAAAGTAATTCCCACGAGTAACAGAAGAAACTCGAGAACGAAAAATTGCTGTTGCTATTGACGGTTCCATAAAAAAGTGTTTAGCCATGTACCATGGATTTTTCAAAATTATGCAATAATCACCGATCGGTAATGTGTTAACACTTTACCTACCGAAAGCCTATTAATAGGATTTTCGAAGAAATTCGAATTCAATGAAGCATACATATAAAATCGAGTGTCTTTTCAGTAGCGATCTTTAAATATATCTTAATACTTCGGAGCTTTATAGTGTTAGATTTGGATGAGGATTAGAACCAATATAAGATTGAGATTGATTTTCACATTATCATTCTTATAAGTATCATAGACATTTTAATTTTTAAAGCTTTCTTTTTACCTTGTATTAACTTAACACTTTACCTACCGAAAGCCTATTACAAGGATTTCCAATAATTGTGCTGTACCAAAAGAAAGCATACAAATTTTCTTTTACATTACAATCTGAGATGAAAGTATTAGATGACGTTATTGAGATTGACTTGTTAGTTGACAATGAAAATTGCTATTGAAGGTTCCATTAAAAATGATTTAACCACGTACCATAGAAACTTCAAAATTAATTAATCAAGATTTTCTACGAAAGATTGTACACAGCTTCGTCCCCTAAAATCGCATGGTTCCTGGAATAAAAAATCGATTTTCGTCCCGAACGACAATCTTTCCCAAGTTCCCAAGGTTTGCTCTTTCAGAGCCGAAAGTCGTGGAAGAGGCGCGTTTTCGCATGGTGTACTCGGCGTCTCGGCGCTTGGTATTCGCGCATGTGCCAACAGAGAGGTACACGGCGGTCGAGAGCGGCAAAAGCCCATCCACTCGAGCAAGTCAAAGCCTCTGTTCCTCCTGTTTGTCGTGTCTTCGCGGTCCTCTCTCCTTCTGCGGCTCGGTTTGCCTCGTCCCGGTTCGCGCTCTTCTTTCCGCGCGCGTTCTTCGGCCCGCTCTTCGGCCCGCGCTCCAGCCTGCCTCATCCCGCTGCTTCGCGAGCCCGATCTTCCGCGGCGAGTGGGCGGCGGACGGCAATTAGCATACTCGCGTGATCAAAGCGGCGGGACACGTGCGACAAGAATTAACGACCACCAGCGGGACGACTCTTTCCTCGCAGCGCACAGCCAGCGAGCGCGCGCGCGATAAATCGCGCTTCCGATCCCTCGTCGTCACCCGCTAGCAGACCGCCCACGCGTCCATCCTATGGCTATCTACTCGGTTCTAGATGAGCACCGATCTGTTCGTTTCCTTCCTCCATCTCGCCAGCAAATTCTCCATTATGTTCTCCGTACTTGCGTTCTCCACGCCACTATGTATTTACTATCTAACATTAGGGGGATGCATTAATTCCTGTCGTCTTTCGACTTGTCATTATTTTTATAATATGGTTCCTCAATTGTTCGAACACGTCGAGACACAAGGCCGTTCGAATAACAGAGGATCGGTAACTACTCCCACCTCCGAGTGCTATTTGTTTCGATGAAAGAGGTTCACTCACAAAATTGTTTATCTAAAGATTTCAAAAACATCTACTTTAGAAATAGGGAATATTCATTCTCTTCAATGTGTAACTGAATGTCGTAGCAAACGTTGAGTGTTGTCTTTAAATTATTGGGTGTGAAGGGGTTAATCTGAAAGGGAGATATATGTTTGATGAAACGCGGTGGTTGAATTTTTACAGAAAACAGCAGCACACTAGTATAAATAGTTAAAACTAGTATAAAAATGACGGTGTACATTTAAAGTACGAAAGTTCATCCCTTAATTACAGCCCACGCAATGTTAATATAATGGTATTATCCGGACACAGCATGTACCTAGTCGTTTCTCGAAAATTCTCGTTGAAACGAAAGAAGCCACTTTGGGGTTGGTACATTTATCACATTTGGGTGTTAAACGGTTAATCTGAAAGGGAGATATATGTTTGATGAAACGCGGTGGTCGAATTTTTACAGAAAACAGCAGCACACCTCTCACGGTTTCCTACTTACGGGGTGATATTTACAACTAGTTTAAAAATGTCGTTGTCCATTTAAAGTACGAAAGTTCATCCCTTAATTACAGCCCACGCAATGTTAATATAATGGTATTATCTGGACACAGCATGCACCTAGTCGTTTCTCGAAAATTCTCGTTGAAACGAAAGAAGCCACTTTAGGGTTGGTACATTTATCCGTATGTAACCCCTTAAACCATCCAGACCCCACTAAATAAGAATTACGCCACCGGCGTCGGCAGCCCCATAGAAATTAGCTCGAAACACTCCATAAGATCTCCGGCTGCCCCCTTGGTGGACCATAAATTCGAGATTCAGCCTTACCCCCGGCAGTCCGCGTCGACCCCCATGAAAACCGACGGGGATATCAGGCTGGATGCGATGGCGCTGGTCGGAGAGGTTTCGTGTACGGGGTCGTGGGCGAAAACAGTCGGTGTTGGTTCAGGCGTTGGTTTTGCGGCGGTTTAAGCGTCGTTCACGCGTGAAACAAGGAGTCGTCGGCGACCGTGGCGGGATCTTAACGCTCGGTTAGACAAACGTTGTCGGCGGTTGCATTAGCATATTGCGATTTGCATTTTGGTATATTATCGGAGGGTCACCCCTCCCTCTCTTCCTCCTCCGCCAACTATACCGTTGTGCTGCCCCCTGCCCCCCAACTTTACCCCCTCAACCCGCCGGCGTGTTTTCGGAGCGTGTGCCCGTATTGCCCTAAAGCGTACAACCCGATGCGATGGGGCACGCGACGAGCAACGATACGCGTCGATCGATCGATTCGAATATCAGATTTACGTATCCATAACGTGATTAAATTCCGAGCTGACGGTTTATGGTTAATTTATACTCGGGGGCTCCTCGATAAGGAAGGGGTGTCCCCTATCGGCAGCCACCCCTTGTTTCCCGTGTTTATTGTCGTAACTCGCGGTTAATTCGTACGGATACTTGCCGAACCTCGATCCTCGATCGAAATCTTCCCTTCTCTTACCCTTTCGGGCGATCCTCTCCGCTCCCTGCGTTAGAAATACATGGGGGAGTTCTTCAGGAACCATAAGATTCCTTCAAGACTTACAATATTTGGACACTTTTAATCCGCCGTTAGTTACGCGGGGTCTCACAGACCCCACAGATTTTAGATTGATTGTAACATTGCAACAACGCGTGACAGCGAGTCGGGCCTGAATGTATTTAAAAATTTAATTTCGCGGATCTGCGTTTTTACTCTGAAAAATGACAAGCCTCTTAAGCAATACCTAATCTCATATTCAGGAAAAAGGTATTTATTTCTATAATACAATATATTATTTCGGTGGGTCTGTGAGAATTGATAACTGTGATAATTTTTTAAATATAGGATTATACGAGCCTGGATTTTTTTACGAAGTTAGAACAATTAATTTTCGGAATTTCAGAGATAGTATTGAATGTGGATATACAGTGCATGCAATATAAGAATGCGAGAGTGCAAATGTCATAACGATGTTAGTTTTAAAGATATGAATGTTTGTAAGGGAGAAGGACATCAAGTGAAATTTGCTTTCATTCTATGCATTTGTGACAAAATTGAGTAAATAAAATTTAAAATAGTAGGAAGATTAAAATGTTCAAAGCATGACACCACAATATTTCCAAACCATTAAAATTATTAAAGAGAAGAGAAATTTTCTATTTGGTTTCTATGCCTTGCAATTATTCAAGAACATTTTGCATAAAAATCCACAGTATTAACGATTAAACCGTCTAAAGGTTCTTAACACTTTACCTACCGGAAGCCTATTAATAGGATTTTCAATAATTGTGCTGTAACAGAAAAAAGCATCGAAATTTTCTTTAACATTGCAATCTGAAATGAAACTATTAGATGACGTTATTGAAAATAACTTGTTAGTTTACGATCAAAATTGCTGTTGCTATTGAAGGTTCCATTAAAAAGTGTTTAGCCATGTACCATAGATTTTTCAAAATTATGCAATAATCGCCGGTCGATAATGTGTTAATATATGAAACTGTTCGTAGAAGTTCCATTGTCCTGCACGCTGTTTCCTAGCACCGAGAGAACGGTTTGTGCAATCGGTGTGCGCGAAAAATTATATTATTCGCCGCGGCATCGCAAAGTGTGGTTCTCGATTGAACGATCGAGAGGTTATCAAAAGGTTAAAGCACCGTTTTCCCGGTAAATAAATGTTTTCCAGTGTACATGTGTACCGAAGCGAGGTCGGAAGAAATCCAGTGGAAAAATGATGGCGCAGCGAACGCGCGAGAGAACCCGGAAGCTATTGGGATGCAAACACCCCCTGACTGATCATCATACAATGTCGAATCTGGTTACTGACAACCACGCAGGCCTAGCGCCAAATTGCACTTCCCAGCAGTAATATTACACTAGCAAATGGGACTTTTCGCGTGAGTAGGTGGTTACGGGAGATTCTCTGGATTACTATACAGCCGGCGAACGTGGCTCGTTTCCTCCTCGACTGGCGAAGTTGTTAGCAAAAATTCTGCTTGTTACTGTCGCCGATTACCATTCAACTTTGTAGACAATCCTAACACGTTTTGTCCTAAACTCCTTTTATTTTATTCTTGGCGATTGGAGTACAACATAAGTTAATCTCACAGATTATTATTTGTGCAAAATAAGAATCGTCCACGTCGATTGCAACCGACAGAAATTAAATGAAAATATAGTTTCTCGTTTAATGACTGCGATAAAGCAGTGTACAATGTAACACGAAGAAAATGTGCTTTGTATTCTGAGTCACTGATGAATATTTTATCGTGAATTAATAATGTAGAAGTAAAAAGGAATGGTGGAATAAAGTTCCCGCGAGAATCAAATATGAAAGTGAGTCATACGTGCGTGCTATCGAATCAAGCAGGTTAATACGTCCGTCTACGACTGACTCATTCTACTTTCAAGAAACACCGACGATATCTACGTTTATATCTACATTGATTTCATTGTTATCTGAAAGCTTTCGTTCTACGTCTCTTACGTATATTCACAGAAAGAACAATTACGTGACCGTTTATTCGTATCGTACGGTACATTAATAAATAGACAAGAGTAATTTCGAACAATAAAACAAAAAGTATCGATACATTTCTTACAGCTTCACACGACCACTAAACAGAGAAATAAATTCCTATGTCTTGTAATTAATACAATTCGAATGTGGCACGAAGATCCGCGGTCTGTTAATAAATAATTCTGCACAATAAGCGGCATGAATGGCAATAATCGTGAAACGAAGAGCGGCTCGCGAGAGACTTCGTTCGCTGCTAATACGAGGCGAATGCTTTTAATAACTGGAAAGAAATTAACTTCAATCGCTTCGCGCTACGCTCCAGATACTTTCAATACACTCGGAAGGGTTGGGGACAAATTCTACTGGCGAGGGAATTCTTTGCACTTTTTTAGAGTAGAAAGAATTAGAAGGCTTTTAAGAAATGAAAAAGCGCAGACGATAGGGAGATTAAGTCTTTGAAGCACCTGGGACGGCCGGGCACAATGAGGAAAATGAACCGTCTGCCTTCTACAAGGAACTTCGGCCGCGTAATAGTATCGCTGGACCGTGAATTATTTTCCACAGTGGTCCTTTCGAACATAATAAATCGTGAAAACCGTTGCTCCAGATTTCGACTCCGTTTTCATTGTTCCGCGTCGAGTAAACGATTTACTGTATCAATCTACAGGCTGTCCCAAAAATGTCGTCCAACCAAGGGGCTGTTTCCGAGGTCGTTTGAAGTGACATTAGCAAAAATGTTCGCCTTTGTCAAGAAGTTATTAACGAAAAAACACGGACCAATCAGAGCACGGCCACGTGCGATTGTGGGAAGAGTCCGGCTCGGTGGCAGATTTTGCTGAGCGTAGCGTTGGTGTCGCGCCGTGGTGAAGCAGCGAACAAGAGACGGAGCAGAAATTGATTTAATTAAAGCTCGCGTGGCGCGGTTAGCGTTGATTGCAGATACAAGTGAGCTTTTCAACTGTGTTCAATTCATTGATAAAACATCTTATCTGATTCTCGCAGCATTTGCGATCCACAGAATAATTTTCATTTTCCCTTTCTCCTGCGTCAACTTCGTTCTTCGCTTTACAGCAACATATTTCTCGGTTAGTCGGAAGAACGACAACGATATTATTATTCACTCGGTTGTTGTCGTTATTATCCTTCCGTGACGAAAATCAGCCTGTGCACGAGCGCCGCTGAAACTGGAGCCATTATTCGCGACTCCGGCGCCACAGGCAGCACGACACCGTTCAAACAAATGCAATATCGAGACTGGCAAGTATTTCTAATTGTTTTAGCCGGTTTGCACATCGTTCCCAGCGGGGTATCGTGTTACACGCGGCACGGCATCCTGCGCGCGTGGATATATTTAATTTAGCCGGGTCGACCCTGGTCCGACCACCGACGATTCGTCGCAGACGAATACCTCGCTAATTACATTATCCCGTTGTTTATTGTTCCGACGTTGCCAGTGAAAATAAATCCGCGCGCGTTTTTTAATGGCCGATCGCGAAAGAGGCCGACGACTGCCACGCGTGGGCGTGCAGATTCGCAAGGGTGGCTGGTCGACTTGACATTTTGTGCAAAGTGTTTCTCTCTACGAAAAATTTTATATGCAACACTATCGGTTGTAATGGTCTCTATTCAAATTACGAGCTCATGCGCATTGGGCGTGTGTTATCAGTTGTTTAAAACATTTCCCGATTGCCGCGAGCGTCGAGTCGATTTTATCCGTGTTGTCGTAAGCCAGTCGACGCGTATTCATTATAGTTCGTCGAGAGGCGGACGCGGCCGCTATAGCAATCACGCGAAAACACGGCGCAGTGGTTGTTGGTTCAGGCCGTGGATCGCGGCGGGTTAAGCGCCGTTCACGCGTGAAACAAGGAGTCACCGAATCAACAAGGGATCACGCTCGGTGATTTTTGCTGAGCCGGCCGCGATACGCTTAGCGGCCTCCGCGGTCAATAACGCGGTCTTCTGGCCGCCTGCTGCGATATTGAGTCGAATCGATCATCGATATACGAGGTAAATGACCCCCATTACCGGACACATGTTCACTGACGGTGTAGCTCTTTCGTCTTAGGGGGATTTCCCGATTTAACGGCGGAAAAAGTCGATTGCTTTCTCCCCTATTTTGAGCCCTCGCAGTCCCTACGATATCCTTGTCAAATGATTCATGACGAAAATCAGGATTACCCCTTTAGATACGGTGGATCTACACTGTACCGACTATGACTATTTCAAAATTAATTACACAAGCTCAGATTATTATAATTAGACTGCGGGTCTTTACGGATTTATGAAGAAATTGGTTGCGTGAAATTGTAAAACAGTAAAGGATTAGAAAAATTGAAGAATATTGTAATGTTGGTTTTAATTAAACCAAGCCATTAAGAGATGAA
Organism: Lasioglossum figueresi; assembly: GCA_028455805.1. Classification (NCBI taxonomy): domain Eukaryota; kingdom Metazoa; phylum Arthropoda; class Insecta; order Hymenoptera; family Halictidae; genus Lasioglossum; species Lasioglossum figueresi. The sequence goes on from CM052193.1 coordinate 6,712,682, forward strand.
ATCAATTTTCACTTTATTCCTGCTTCGCACAATAAATGCAGAGCATTTCGCATAAAGATCGGCAATCTAATTATAATATTCTTTCGTGCATTATCGTTTGCTTCCTAGAATTTCAACATGGCCGTGGAACATAGACAATCCGAATCTCCGAAAGATTATGGTAACATCTGTTAAATTATACACATTTCTTTCGCACGAAAAGACATATTTCGATAATGAAAAACGAAATGAAACTTTTAAGATTCTTTAACGATAACTTTGTTTCCGGTCTTGCGGACAAATTGAGCGTAACAGGAAACATTGAAATGCCAAAGCCTGTCATTTATGCGAAAATTTATACGCCGTAGATTTTACGCTTCCCCGCGGGTACGAATGTGTAAAATGTGCAACAAGACAGAACTTCGGCGAAGAGTAATAGCGCTTTTACTTCACTTTTAATTGAACTCGCCCCTTAAGCAGTGTCGTAAACGTTTCCTTGACTGTGGCTTCTGTAAGAAGATTTGCATAATTGCCCACGGTTTACTCGCGAACGACATTGCACGTTGAAGTATTGCGTGAGCACGTCCGAAATCGGTGTAACCCGCGTGCAGTTTGTCGTGTCGCCGATCGAGACGGTCACAGAACTGCTTTAACAGCTCCTTTGCTGGTCGAGCTACACTTGAGAGGAAAAATAAGTACGAGGTCTAAAACACACACTATTTTCAAGACCCCTTCCGTGCGAATTCTAAAGTACTTTTCAAACGACTTTACTTAACATGTGGCAACGACTTGACGTCGATGAGAATTGTACTAAAATTTATTAACCCTTTCGACTCGAAGCAATTTTAATCCCAAAATCAAGACATTTCTTTCAACCGAAATCAATCTTATTCTATGTAATCTTTTTTACATTGTGCGCGTCGAATTGAACCTGTTTTCTCATACAACAGTTGAGCTTTTTACAATTTATAGAATACAGACGAATTTAATAATATTAAAACTGTTCTGAATAATGGTATGGCGAATTCTAAGGCGCCTCAGAGTCACCATTCGAGCGCAAAGGGTTAATATTTACAGATTAGCCCTTACCACTCGAGTGACGCCTCTGAGACGCTATTAAAAATTGCTGTACTATTATTTAAAATATTGTTTACGCTATTAGATATGTCGGTATTTAATCAATTACTAAAGATTTAAGTATTGTATGAGGTATTATATCGATTCCACATCTACCAAATTTAAAAAATCATCGAGAATGGAAATATTCTAGGTCAGAAGAAACGTTTGATTTTCGAGTTAAAATAGCTCCGAGTGCAAAGGATCAATGCATCAAAAATTTTCCATAAATTCTATGAAAAGTGGTCAGAAGGGGATGTTTGGTCCGATTAAATAAATTACTTTGATTCCACAAAATTTGTAAGGTTCCTCTCTGTTTGTTTAATGTGTTCTCACATGAATTATCAAATTGTATACATTAGTTTTTATAACAGTTTTTCAATTTTGGTCAGTCAACGCTATTGAGCCGAATTATTAACCCCTTGCCGTATACCTTCTGTTTCACAGTTACAGCGATTAGAACGTCTTTATCCCCAAAAACGTCGTAGAAGAGAAAAGAAAATTGATATTAAATATTTTTAAAAATTCATTACAAACGAATCAAACATTTTATTTCATCTAAAATGAAACGCGTAACGTTCATATTTGTTAGTTTTTGTTAAAAAAAAACCTTCGTCACGAGTCTGGCTCGCAAAAGTACGGCAAGGGGTTAAGAAAGTTTACCTGGAATGGAAAACAGTGTCGCTAATTCGCCAAATTTCTCGGTAACACGCAAGGGTTGTGTCTCTGCACGTGCAGAGCCGTGAGAGAGCGGAGAAGATAAAAATTTCGATTTTTTTCAAACCGTCACCCTGGTTTCTCCCCTTAATCTTGTACGAGCTGCTGTTGCGCGTGTTCAGTCTGAAATCTTTAATCTCGTTAGCGCTAATTCCTCGGACTATCTTGTTAGATTCTCTGGGCGCAAGCCATCAAGCTGGCCTTTTTTCGCGTAAGGAAATTAGCGAACCCGGTTCGACCGACGGGGCTGTTCGCTTGCGGGGGTGGATATGAAAGGGTGGCGACCGCGTGATCTACGCGTTTCTGCCGGTCGAGCCACGTTGAAATCACTGGCCGAATTCCGCGTTCCCCTCATCCCCCGCGCTCCTCCACCCGTCCCCACACGGTTCTCGATCGGGAAACGATGAAACGACATTTTCCGAGAACCACCGAAGAGACCAAGGAAAACAAACGCGGCCGATAAGGCGGTCATATTCCATCCACGAGGGAAAGATAAGTTTTATGACATCCCCATTACCCCCGGAACCCTTTCGTGCAATCTGTGGACGCGAGACAACGAGACCACAGGCCTCTCGGGAATTCTATTGATAATTTTTATTGTCCTCGAATGATTTATGTGCGGACCATTAGGCCCACCTCACCCATGATTGAATTCCTTCCACTTCGGGGTGAACGTCTCGCTTCTTCGTATCTTCTTCGACTCTTGAAGAGTCGAAACTGGTCTGCGTTAGCTCCTGACGAAGCTGACCCGGATTCCTGTTAAGGATTCCTGTTCTTCTTCGTTTCAATAAACTCTTAAAGCGAACCAAATTTTGTTAGAACAAATTCTCTCACGAGTTGCAAAATGGTTGTCACGCTGATTATTATAATTATACTGCGGGCTGTATGCTTATGACAAAAATGAGTAGCTGTAATTTAACACTAAACCCGGTTCAAGATTTGTTATTTTTCAGATATCTAGACTTTTACAGATTTTTTATTTTTATAGATATCTTTAGTAGAGCACGCGTCGCAATAGGGGCCGCGAAAAGTTTAAATAAAATCGATCTTGTCATTTTTATAAGGGAACATGTACCAGTCACGTTTAAGGCTCGGTAGGTTTAGCGTTAAAACAGCAAACAAGTTGGAGGAGTAAATTGAGGATTGTCGATACATCGTTCTCGCCGTAGTGAAATTATTAAGGGAAGACATTCCCAAACGGTCTCAGATTCTTGAAACAAACGCAAAAAATTTGTAAGAAATTAGAAAGAAGAGTTTCCTGTTGTTGGCAAATGGGATTGCCCCCCCCCCCCTGGCAAAGCACGAAAAAAGCGGAGCGCGATGAAATTCGTCGAATTCGCGAGTCGGATCGAGGATAGCGTATCCGAAGACAGGGCCGAGAGGTAGAAGAATGGGGTGGGGGTGAAAAGGTAAAGGGTTAGGTAGAGCGGGGCAAGTGGATGGCATCGAAGCCGAGAGGTACGGGTATTCTCGTAAACGCGGAGACCAGTGGTACTCTATTTGATATCCCAGGGGCACGGGGGTTTGTGGAGGGGTGCGTTACGTTGTGAGGGGGTGCATGGGGGCAGGGGATGATGCGGTGCCCGCACTTTTAGACTCGTTGCTGGCAAGCATAGACGCGTACGCGCGCGCATCAAGAGCGAAAAGGAAACAATGATGGTCTCGTGGGAGGAGCCGGTGCATCCCCTAATTAAGATTGGCCTTGTTTTAAGCAGCCCGCTGAATGATTCGCCTCGGCTCGATCCCTCGAGGAGACCCGATAGATCGGTCGCGTTACGATCGACGTGCTCCGTGATGCAATCTTCCGGTTCCCTTTTGTACCGAACCCCTGTTCCACCCCCTCGGCCCCCGTCATCCCCCGTACCCTCTTCTACAATCGGGTTCGCCGCTACCCTCTGCGGCTTTGTTGCGCAATTTTTCTGGGACGTTAAATTCTTGAAAAACGGAGGAAGGAGCACCTTTCGTTTGAATGGCAGACTGAACGGATCCGCCGCTGATCGGTTACGCAATCCGCGTTGCGAGAACGTTGTCCCTATCGTTCCCGACGAGAGTCGAGATTCGGAGCGGGCCCGCGCGTGTCATCGCGAGGAAAACGGAGCCTGCACGGGGCAGGGAAACCGGATAATGTCTCCGGGCGAGGAAACAACGGGCTGATATCGATTATCGTGCAACTTACGACTCGTTAGGCTCGATGGCTCGCCGCTTCGCTGCGGGAGCCACTCGCGTTTAGGGTGCGCGATCATACCGCTGCGGATTTTCATACGATCTACAGTTTTTTTTCTCGAAACGAACCTTCTACGTACGATCCCTGATGCATCGAAGAAGATTTAAAAAATTTTCTCAACACAATGTACTTCCTCCCTATAAGTTACGCGAAGACGCGTTAATCTTTTTACATACTAATTGACGTTTTGAAAGAATGGATTTACAGTACAAAAGAGTACAACGAAAATATTTGATGAGTATACACACAACTTCACGATCATTTGTTTTACTTACATGGATTATCTTCAACAAATACAAACGTGTAAGTTAGAGAGAATATTTCAATTGAATTCTCCGACATGTTTCCGACATCTTTTAACAGACGCCATACTCTAACGACGATGGAATGGAAATTTAGTATTATTTTTACCTTCCGGGAACGCTTAGAGTAGTAAAAACGTGTTTCTGTTTAATACTCGTTGTAGAAACTCGGAAGGCTCTGGAAAAGTCGAGAAGGCGTGACGGTAAACATTTTCTCGCGCGATTTAACAACCCGACGCTATTTGGGAAACGATAAGAGGGTTTTTGAAAGAACGCAGATCGAAATTGTCGTTCGTCGAAGAAGACCAAGCGCGAGCGGCGGGTTAACGGTGCTCGTAAAACCGCCCGCTATTTATCCACGTTCCATTCGAAGGTCGGCATTCGTAAACGAACTTGCAGACGCTTCCGGACGAGCCTTCGCCAGACAACCTGACGACCGATCGCTCTTTCGTCGCGTATCGTCTACGTTTACGGTGGCACTCGATGGCGGACGTTGTCTGATCCTCTTCATCGGCTGTCGTCGTTGCCATTGCTCTTCGTCACTGGAACCGAGCGATGAGTGAAATCGGTACGGTGGCTTAAACTCCGTGAAACTTCTGAATTACGGGAGCTAACTCTCAGTCTGGTTAACAGACATTTAAAACAACTAGTCCTGCAAATATTATTATACAGGGTGAGTAGGGAGGAACGGACCAAACTCCAGGAACGGATTGTACACAGGAAAATAATGTAAAAAAACTCATATGTTCTTATCCGATTTTCATTTTGTTTTTATTTTTTTAATTTTTATTTTTTCAATCAGGAGAACAACAGACGCCCTTCAATCCGCCCGTCAATGGCGGTATTTTCGAACATTTATTAAAATAAGACTACGATAACCGAAATGTTAATGTATGAAATTTTGTTTAATTGTAATCACGCTGTAAAATGAAAACAAATAAAAATCGGATAAGAACATACGAGTTTTTTTACATTATTTTCCTGTGTATAATCTATTCCCGGAGTTTGGTCCGTTCCTCCCGACTCACCCTGTATATGTTAAAAAAATGGACAAATCTAATCCCGGGTCTACAAAGAATTATGATTTAAAGTACAACTTAAATCCTGCAAAAGTTAAGATGTTAACTAAAATATTTAATGCTGGTCTAGCTCAATAAATGTTGAAGATGTCAAAGATTAGCAATTCGGTCTCAGCGTCCACATCTTAACACATTACCGACCGGAGATTATTGCGTAATTTTGAAAAATCTTTGGTACATGACTAAGCACTTTTTTAATGGAACCTTCGATAGCAACAGCAATTTTCATTGTAAACTAACAAGTCACCCTCAATAACGTCATCGAATAGTTTCATTTAGGATTGTAATGTAAAAGAAAATGTCTATGCTTTCTTTTGGTACAGCACAATTACTGAAAATCCTATTAATAGGCTTCCGGTAGGTAAAGTGTTAAGTTAATCCAAGGTAAAAAGAAAGCCCTAAAAATTAAAATGTCTACGATACTTTATAGAATGTTAATGTGGAAATCAATCTCAACCTTATATTGGTTCTAATCCTCATCCAAACCTAACACTATAAAGCTCCAAAGTATTAAAATATATTTCAAGATCGCTGCTGAAAAGACACTCGATGCTCAGGCTAGATTATACAAAGATGCGAGGAGGTCGAATCTGTAAAATCTAATCCAGATTATGTAAATCCAAAATCTCAAGAATCCTGGAATCCGTTTCTGAAAGTGTCTTCTTATCAACCTACCTCCAGTTATCCGGTCACAAAAACGGTCGGCACTGCTAGCGACGATTGTTGCTCGGTGTGGACTCAGCCTCGGATAGACACCGGTGTTCTTTGACGCAGCAGCTCGAGTGATATCCTATTACAGTTTTTCCGAGACCGTGATCGAAGAACGAGGTTGTTGTTCCTGAAGGTTGAATGGTAGTCGTCGAATGAAGTGGCCTGAGTGCTCCGAAGAAAATTGTTCTACTCTCTGAGCTGTGTCGGCTTAATTGTGCGCATTACATTTCAGTTTCGTATCTTCCTCCGACAAAGAAATCTAGATGCACAGTATCGAGACTGTTGGGTAATCGTAGCGCAATCTTCTGTGGATGGCAGCGAAAGCAAACTGCAATGGGACTGCTGTCGAAGCCAGTGACGCCTATAATTCCAATATGGCCGCCATAATTCCAATATTCTATGACACAGCTTCCGCTACACCATAAGATATTAAATCTTTACATTAATTCTTCTCAACTAGAATTTGTTGGATATGATGTAGAATTTAACTGCAACAAGCAACTCAGAATTTTTTCAGTCTTTTCGAAATCCCGGAACAACAGAAAATCAGTGCTGCGAATTAAATACGCGTTGCATAGTCCTCTTCAAAAAAATGTCCGGCGAGGGGTTGAAGAATGGGTAAATTTCCTTAAATTCTTTGAATTTAACCGCAGAAGGTAGCTGTCTGGATCGAACGCAGTGCCTCGATCAGTGAAATTGATCTGTAACTGTTATTCCGGGAGACTTGGAACGGCGATCTGGTGTGATCCCTGTTGCGCGGCAATAACGAGCGTGGCGTCGTCACCGCCGGTGAATTAATTAGTCGGAAGCAACAGTGGATAAACGTTGGCAGAGACGTGTTCCTTCCTTCTCGTTCGAAATTGGCGAACAGAGCCCACGAAACAGCGTCGCGTTCCGCGCAATCTGTCCCCCGAAGGCACCCTCTCGTCGAAGTCACCGATGAAAGAGAGAGAGACGGAGAGAGAGAGGGTTCGGGTGGAAGTGAACAACGGCCGAGGTATCGAGGAATGGCCGAGCAAAGTACAAGGGGTGGTTGTTGGTTCGGTAATCGATACTAATTAGAACGAGGCGAAGTTTCGGTCGGTGGCAGCCCACGCCTCGACTCTCTCGTAACGCACCCACACAGAACAAGCCTAACCCCCGACTAACAACCGACAGTGTGCACACGCACGGATCCCGGTATTGTGCCCTGGGTAGCGTGTTGGAACGTTGAACCGGTATATCTGCCTACTTACCGGGTTAATACTACGATGCACGACGTATTGTGGGCTTTCGGGGATTTATCCCCTATTATAATGTCGGCGGTGAGTGTTCTCGACGTAAATGGGCCCTATCGCTGTCACGTGGACAAAGCGGCGGGCCGACGTGGTTATGACGGCAACGCGATACCTCGTCGAATAATAATAATAAAAATCATAATAATCATAATCGTCGCCGCGCCGGTACCACGCCGGTACAGGCTGAGACCGGCGATGATAAAGGCGCAGGAAGGCAGGAGGCTGGCAGCAGGCTGCCAGGCGGACCGTGCACACGCTTCGTCTCTCCTTCTTTCTCTTTCTCTTTCTCGATTTCTCTCTCCTTCTCTTTCTCTCTCTCCTCGGCTTTTTCCACTTCTCTTTTCCTCCCCTTTTTGAATGGAGAGGCAGCCGAGCCCTCCCGCGGCCCCGGATACATCATCGGATCTGAATATGGATTTCTTTCTTTCCGACCGGCGCTTTGTCAAATTATTATTCCCCTCGTTGCCTCCCAACCCTACCCTGTTCCTTCATCCTCCCTCTCTTTCCTTCCTTCTCTGTCTCTAGTTCGTTCTTTCTCTATTCCTCTCCTATTCCGTCTCTCTTTCTGGTTTTCTTTCTCAACCCGTATGCTCCGTCTCCTGGTCTCTCTTTCGTTCTGTCTTTCCGTCTCGTTTCATCTTGCCAAACCACCGACACCGGTCCGCCTTATTCCCTAACCGTCTCGACTTACCCTTACCACCGCGGCCTCGCCACCCCACGCACAAGTGCACTCGAGTGTCGCATCCTTTTCTTGCATCCCCTTATCTATCGCGACGTCGACTTCCTGCCCCGGACGCGCGGGACCATCCCCTCATTTGTCGAACCTTCGATTCCGGTCGTGTCGAGGGCGATCTCCGCTCTTGTTGCGCCACCGACGGATTGTCCGCCCTACGATCAGCCGAATTAATTATGGTAATACCGTAATGCCTGCTTAACGGGCCCCTCGTTACTTTCACGGCTTCGGGAAACGGGCTTTTTCTTGCGCTTTCTTCTCGTGGCCGGTCTTTCGACTATCCTCGTTATTCTTTGACTAATTGTTTGTCACTAATGCGTACTTTATCAGCCTCTACGATTTCTTTCTCGTACGTTCCTTCCAGTTTCTTCTTATACATTATGTATTAATTTGGTTGCCAAGAGCATACCTAAACCAACAAAAATGCAAAAGTTAGGGAATTAAGTAGGTTAGCGATAATTGGGATGCTAAAAGAGTAGGACAGGGTAGGAATGAGTGAGACATAGAAAAGAATGAGAGAAGGTATGGACCGAATCCGCGGAGTAAGATCGTTTCGTACAGATAGGTTAATGTAAACCAAGTCACATTTCTTAGCTGTAAGGCAGAAATAAAGCAAATTATTATTATTATTATTGTTAATTTGGTTGACAGTATAATAGCTAAACAAATCAAAGGAGAAATTTTCATTTTATTCAACATTCACTCAGTCCTGCCTTGAACCACGCGGGTCTAGCCGGATCAATTTCGAACGGACCTTCCAACTTCATTAACACCTATCATGTCACCACCTCTTCCTTCGAATTTCATCGAGAATGTTCTTAGCCGACTCTTAAAACAACCTATCGCCAACCTTCATCTTCCATTTATCTAAAACCTAGCTACCCAGATCAAACCGAAAGCGTCGAGGATCTGAACGAATTCATTAGCACCTGTCACGTCATCACCTTGTCTTTCACATTTTATCTGAAATGTGCTTGACACTTTACCTAGCGGAAGCCTATTAAAGCATAGAAATTTTCTTTTACATTGCAATCTTAAACGAAACTATTAGACGACGTTATTGACGGTGACTTGTTAGTTCACAATGGAATTGAAGGTCTCCATTAAAAAGTGTTTAGCCGTGTATCATAGATTTTTCAAAATTATGCAATAATCACCATCACACGTCTAAAGTCGTTCAAGCGCAACTAAAGTATTGAGCATTTGAGTGACTCTTTCGAATTCGATAACATCTATCGTCTATTCTAGAATGTCCTCGAGTGAAGCCTGGACAGAGGCTACCTCTAAAATCATCATCATTAGACTGCGGATCATTATACAAAATAAAAATGTTTTGCATTGATTGTGGGAAGTAGGAATAACAGAAAAATTGGTTTCATCCCTTGACGACTTTGTTACATTAAAAGCAATATTAAGAGATTCTAGAATTTTTAAAATCTTCTACTGTTTTATATTCCACCCAATCAGTTTCTTCATAAAAGGATAAAAATCCGCAATCTGATCATCATTCTTCTTCAATTCATTCGGAGCCTTGCTACTGGGTTCAATTGAAATCCTCAAAGAACTGAACGAATCTTTCGAAATTGTTAAAACTTCTCACATCGCTAACCTCGTCTTTCACACTTCATGTTCAACATCCTCGAGCGAACCTGTGAAAAGAGTACCTCTAAAATCATGAAAAAATCCTTGCCACCCGTTGAAAACGTTGAACGTTGAAAGCGTTGAAAATCCCAGTGACTCTCCCGAATTGATCAACGCTGATGAACGTCCTCTGTAACGCTTCATCAACTGATGATATGTTCTTATCAACGTCCTCTGTAACACTTCATCTAATCCTCAACGGAGACTCGAGAGAGCCAATCGAAACCGTGGTTGCTCGCTCATTCAGGAGAAGCCAGGCAGCCCGTATCAAACCCGGTGGATCTGAATGAATCTTTCGAATTCATTAACACCTATCGTTTCGCCGGGAACGTTTACGGGGCCTGCTCTTCTTTCATCGTCCCAGACCCGAACTGTCCTTGACCGCGTTAACCGGTGGACCTTGTTGGCAAGCTTTTTCCCCCAAGGGGTAAAAGTTGTGCGGCGGTGTTCGCGCGTCGCTGGTAACCGCGTATTGATTGCAATATTGCGCGACTATCAGCACACGTTTAGGGGTAGCGAAGCCGCTGTTTGACCAATGGCTGATCCGGACGGTAAACACCGGTGTTGAGAATGATTGTTGACGGCTCGAACGTAGACGTTTCGAAGCGACGTTCGATTCGCTGCTAATCCTCCAGGAGGTCGGCCCGCTTTCGGGTCCACGACGGATTCGAACCGTGGATTCGAGTACACAAGATAACGCCGGGTACCCGGTACCAGAGGATCGTTGCCGGGGGTACGCCAATAAAACCATGTTCTCTCTATCTCTCTCCCTCTCGGAAGAGAGAGCGCTGTAAACCGTGGCCAAACAAACTCGAAATAGCTGGTCGAAGTCGGGCCTGGCCGCTCGCAGCTCTGAGCACGGAGTATTCTACAACCGCAAACAAATAATAAACGCTCCTACGCCGTTGCCCTGATAGCCGGTCGGCCTCGTTAGATGACTCATGTGATTTCCTCGCGGGACAGGACCCGATACTCGGAAACCATTCGCGAGCCGAGCCGAGCCAAGCCGCTCCTTGCGGGGACGGTTTAGAGGCCGTATACACCTACCAACCGGGAACTCGATAACCTCTCTTCAGAGATCTCTGACGGTTCGATCGATCCACGGCGAGACGATCTCGTTCGATTATATTATTTCTAGTGTTTAATCCTGACTCCGAATTCGATGCATTTACGAGAAAAATGAGTAAGTGTAACAACAGGAGGATATAAGGGATTCAAGAGTATCGGTGCAGTATCGGTAGACTGCGGATCTTTGTGCAAAATGATAACTTTCTGCATCAATTGCGAGAAAGGAGCCGAATAAAAATGTTGTTTCTTCTTTAATCGGTTTAGAATTTTTAATTAATTATAAATGCTGTCTTGTTGTTTTTAAATGGGAGTACAAACTGGTAATTCCTAGTGCCCAATCATTCTGCTGTTGAATTTTTATATGATTTTACCTGCTCATTCTTTTGGATGAATGCGTAAAATCCGCGGTCTCGATACAACAATGCTGAAAATTTTAATGTTTAATAAATGATAATACAAATAAATGGTCTTATACGTCGTGCCGTTTTTGACGCTTTGTCAATGATTGACGATTTAGCTTTGAGGAGTTCTTGGAGCATTGCATTAAAAAGCTTCTGCCCCAATTGACGCTTTTGATTCATCGATATCAAACGCCATTGGTTGACCTGACCTTGTTTTATCGCAGAGGTGAAAAATTCAGTTTCTATATTTAGAAGACCGCCTTGGACAGTCTCTGATACTTAAAATGTACTTTCAACGGCATATTTATCTACATTGTCCCTTTTTCGCTCATGCTTGACTTTTTAAATAGAAAATATCGTTCTAAACGTTTGAATGGATATTTTAAATTCAGGAGGGGATACATGTTAGTAATTCCGTCATTAATCGATATGTTGGAAGATTAAAAAAAAAAATTAATGCTAAAAAGAATTTGTTATAATTATATCTGATAAATAAAGTCTTCTTTAAATCTATGTTCGAATATAAATGAAGGAGATATAAATGTATTGGAACAGAGTGAAATATTTGTTGAATGTATCCGATATTTGTTGAGTTTCCGAGACAAGATTATGAGGAGAACGCGTTTTCTTTATGCAGCACCGTGTCGTCCATGTAAACTAATGGCCGACGATCGTTCCAAACTGTGCCCACGGGGTTGCAATCATCGTTTTCGAGACAGCCAAGGCCACACCCTTGATTCTCATTAAGATTTACCGCCTAAACGAGCGCTACCTATGCCAGGGCGGGACGGAGCTACCATCCGGACCCCTCATCGAAAATAATATAAAATGATGCGGCCACTTTTTAGAACGACGACGCCGATTAGGCACGACCGGCCAAGCAACGGTGTGCGCCACTCGACTCCTTTAGAATCTCCTCTTACAGCTGATACTTCTGAAATCCTGACGGCTCTCCTTCCCAAAGAAAGAAAACGTAACTCGCTTTTACCACATTATCCTTTAAATTCGAACTTCCTATAATTCTTTAAATACATCTTCATTTCATAATGTTCCATTTGCCATTCTTTATCTATACTGTGTTTTAAATACATTATTCATCGTTCTTTCACATTCGTATACATCCTTTACTCCATTTATTGCCTTGTGATTCATTTCATGGTCGGGCTCGTAGAGATATCTTGTTGTTGGGTGTATTTTCACCGCAAAGCTGTAATATTCATATAAGAACAGTATAATATTTCATATCTCGAATAAATTTATATTATTTCAACAACAGTGCTGAAACTAATTAAATTTACGAGAGTTTCACAAATCCAGCGAAGCTATAGGATAAATATTAATTATATAAATGAACATAAATTCAAAAGACTGGCTACATAAATACAAATAGTTATCAGTAAATATAAATTAAGAAGACTGCATATAATTATTTTGGTTACAACAAACCTCTATAATTTTACTTTCGATCTAGGAAGTCGCTTCGGATGATTCAAAGAAGTCTCGACGTTAACCCCTTGCCCTACGATTTATTTCACGGTTTCAGTGATTAGAACTTTCTTCGTAGTTCGTAATTTCCTAGAAAAGGAAAAAATTATGTCTATTCTATGCCTAAATGTTCTCCAATGACTATACATTAACAAAGCCAAAATAGAATTTCATCTCGGTTTAACCAGTTAACTGCGTTCAACGTGTACACACGTCAATCCAAATCTCTATTGCGGTGCAACATCAATAACCTTTTCAAGAATGAATTGTTAATTTTTTTACCAAATAAAAATGTAATTCTTCCTCGTTTTTCGTAAAATTTATAATAGAGCCATTTGGACGCGTAGACACGCCATTGTTTGATTTCATTCCGCACTCTGTTAGGGATTTTTAAAACTAAATTCCGCAGTTAAGAGGTTAAAGGAAATTAACAACATACATATTTATGAGACTCTGTTCAGAATCTTCGTCACGAGTCTGACACGATATCGTAGGGCAAGGGGTTAAACGAACGCGGAAAACGTAAATCTGTCTCGCGTTAAGCGCAGAAAATATTCGACAGTTGCAAAAGCAGATTGAATGCGAGGAGTCGCCGTGATTCACGTTTTACAATGAAATATTCCGAGAACGATACACAGCCAGCCCTACGGAGGAGCACGTAAGGCTACCGAGGATCACGGCAGGAGGAACTTTCGGCGTGACGAACCACCTATAATTAGAGCAGGTATTCGAGTGAAAATTATAGAGGGGAAAAGGACGAAGGGCAAGCTAGGGTAAGCGATGGCGGTGGGGAAGAAACCGGGTGAGGATTCTGGAGGGGAAGCCGTAGCCGCGAACTGGTATCGTGGACTAGCGACAAGGGAAAAGCCAAGGAAGCGAGTTTAAAGGGTCTTCTTTCCTCAAAGGGTTGTTCGACGTCGAAATTTTTCAGATTTCTCGAAAATATGGAACACGTTCTCTTATCGTTATTCCCAACCACTGCAAAAAAATACTAAGTACTGCAAATAGATAGCGGATTTTATGCATTTATGACAACAATGAGTAAGTGTAATTTGAAACAGTAAAAATATTAGAAGAATTAAAAAATATGGTAGGATCTCGATTAATCGACTTGATCGGAAGACAAACAGCCCGGATTAAGGCCCGATGGATAATCGAGACTCGAGGAAATAATTAAAATGTACACCTCCGCTGAAAAATATGTGGACACTTTGTTGCAAGTATAATTTATTCTAACAGCGCCAAATTGTACAATTTAATTATTAAAATCTCTTGAATAAATAAAAGTTTCCTCGGCAGGGCTAATATTGATTCAATCTACGATGAGCCATTAGCGTGGTTTGCTATCTTCTCAAGACAATAATAATAATTATTGGCGAGATATCTAGTGAATTTATTATTGACTGTATAAACTAGACCGCATAAAAAATTAAACGTATCGTCCACATAATTTTGTGCGGGAGTGTATATATCATAGACATAAAAATAATTTTTTTACCTATCGACAAAGGCACTGAAGAAGTTTTAAAAAGATATTTAAAGTGGGTACCCGGTTATCGACATAACGGTTGAAAAAAGAAAATTTCGAAATACGAATCTCACATAATTATTATTAAAATATATATTTTCTAGTACTTTCTAAACTAGACCGCATAAAAAATTAAATGTAGTGTCCGTATTGTTGAACATTTATATTTAAACGCATATTTGTATAAAATTTATATAATAATTATATTATCTTCCACCAATTAAACATATTAAGAAAGAAAATAAATTTCTATTTCACTCCAGTTTGTTGTAAATCATGTACAAAATTCTCATTTTGCATAAAAATCCGCTGTCTAACTATCAAATTTTGACCAAGCATCGCGATGAGAAGAATACACGACGATCCCATCGACTGATATTGCAATAAACATTATTTAAAAGTAAAGTTGGATGCGTGAATGAAGACTGAAGATAGGACTTTGAAAATTATTAAAATGATTAACCAAAGAAATACGCAGTAGTGTAGCCTCTGATTCTTATAATTGATGTAGATAGTTTTCTATTTTGTCTAGATCTGAACCTTCTATTACGATGATAGGAGTACCATGAAGTGGAAAGATAGTTCTTTGAAAATTATGAAAATGATTAACCAAAGAAATACGCAGTAGTGTAGGCTCTGTTTCTTATAATTGATGTAGATAGTTTTCTATTTTGTCTAGATCTGAACCTTCTATTACGAAGATAGCAGTACCATGAAGTGGAAAGATAGTTCTTTGAAAATTATTAAAATGATTAACCAAAGAAATACGCAGTAGTGTAGCCTCTGATTCTTATAATTGATGTAGATAGTTTTCTATTTTGTCTAGATCTGAACTCTCTATTACGAAGATAGCAGTACCATGAAATGGAAAGATAGTTCTTTGAAAATTATTAAAATGATTAACCAAAGAAATACGCAGTAGTGTAGCCTCTGATTCTTATAATTGATGTAGATAGTTTTCTATTTTGTCTAGATCTGAACCTTCTATTACGAAAATAGGAGTACCATGAAGTGGAAAGATAGTTCTTTGAAAATTATTAAAATGATTAACCAAAGAAATACGCAGTAGTGTAGGCTCTGTTTCTTATAATTGATGTAGATAGTTTTCTATTTTGTTTAGATCCGAACCTTCTATTACGATGATAGGAGTACCATGAAGTGGAAAGCCAGCTTAAGCTTGGCGATCGAGCGCAAATATTTCCGCGCAACAATTGTCGATACGCTGTAGGAGGAGGAAGGGAGAGTATGGGTTTTGCCAGCAGGTGCTTATTACGCGGCTGGCATTAAATAAATTCGATAATTGTGCCGGCAGTTGCCTTTCTATCGGAGCTATCGGCCACCCGTGAACGGATCGAACATCCCGGTGAATTGAATTTGACACGCTTTCTCTGTGTAGAACGGGGGGAACTTTCACCCGTTCGTATGAACTATTGGTACTAAAACATTGTCCCTTGTCCCTTCGAGGCTTTACACGAATTCCATTGAATCCCGTATTGACCTTCGGCTGGCAAAGCGAGCAGCGCACTTGTTAAGGGAACTGGCCAGTTGCGGTCAGCGCGAGTTGTTTCGTAACAACCGTATCACGGCTAAAAGAACCACTGAAATTAAACAGTATTCTTTCCCCCGCTGTATTGTTGCGCTCGGGCTCTGACGGAACAATGGAGCTGTAAATACTGCGAGGAAAGTGAGGATATCATTTCGACGGGGCTATTTTTGTTTTAGACAACCTATCCCTTAATAAGCATCCGTGTACACAGATAAATGGCCTGGAAATTATCGTCTGCAGGTCAGAAACGTTTCTCGGTTATTCGCAGGCCTTGTGCGCTCTTACCACTCCTTACCTAACCTCTGACCTAACTCATTCACTGTCTTCCGTGTCTCTCCTCCTAGCATGAAAAGTTCGTGCCCGATTTAAAAAAGAAAAAAAGATTTACATTATTCGTTGTCCTTATCTCGCGCCATTCCCTGTTTCGTCTCTTAATATTAATAGTTGTGGATCTTCATGCAAAATAAAAATTACTTTTTATAATTATTTTAATTATTATTTTAAATAACTTTTTATAATTATTAAGCTGAAAACTAATACACCGATGTCCCCTTAAATCTTTTTAATATGTCCACTGTTTAAATTGTCCATTTTTGTCATAAGTGCATAGTTTAATTATTTGACTGAGGATCTTTATGCAAAATAAAAATTGTTTGCATTAATTGCAGAGCGCAGGAACCAGATCATTTATTTCACTGTCTTGTAGCTTTGTTAAGCTGTAGAAAGTATATTGATATTCTAAAATTCTTTCAATCTTTCTACTGTTTCAAATTGCACCTGCCAATTGTATTATAATAATTGTCAATGTAATAATCCCTACTATTGTTACAAACAGACTGCGGTTTTTTATGCAAAATAAAAACGATTTCATCCCTTAACAACTTTGTTACATTAACCCCTTGCCGTATCCCTTTTCTTTTACAGTTACAGTGATTTGAACATCTTCATCACGGAAAAATGTCGTAGAAGAGAAGAGAAAATTTATATTTTTTGTATGGCAACATTTATTTTAATGCTTTGATTAAATGTCGTAGAAGAGAAGAGAACATTAATATTTTTTTGTGTGACCACATTTATTTTAATGCTTTGATTAAATTCTTATTTCGTCTAAAATGTAACATGTAACATTCATATTGGTTAGGCTTTGTGAAAAACCTTCGTCACGAGTTTGGTTCGTCAAAATACAGCAAGGAGTTAAAAGCAACGTTACGACATTCTTGAATTTTTTCAATCTTTCACTGTTTTATATTTCACCAACCAATTTCTTCATAAACGCATACACGTAACATTCATATTTGTTAGGCTTTGTGAAAAACCTTCGTCACGAGTTTGGTTCGTCAAAATACGGCAAGGAGTTAAAAGCAACATTACGACATTCTTGAATTTTTTCAATCTTTCACTGTTTTATATTTCACCAACCAATTTCTTCATAAATGCATACAGATCCGCAGTCTAGTTATAACCGTTATAACGGACAGGATGAGATTTTCGTTGGGGAAATTAACCTTAATCGATGACGTTAAGTCATTACTTGACAAGAATCT
>CM052193.1:6730132-6955049 GCA_028455805.1 Lasioglossum figueresi
ATTCAGCATCGGTTCGGAATAGGATTTACTGTTTTATAGTTTAACATCGAGATGGGAAGTGTCGATATTTCTTGACACATTGTACAATGAACTAAAAAGATTATGTAACTATCATGGGCTTTGAAATGCACCAAAGATCATGGATGGGAGACCTTAGGCCGCGTCTCCACCGGGGAGCAAGACTTTAGGGGTATATTCTTTAAAGTAAATTAAAATAACGAGTGTCGAATACCCTTTAACACAATGACTCTACAAAGTAAAATATTTTGAACGTCGACGTAAGGGTTAAAACAATAAATTGTTGTAAATATTATACACTACGTTATAGATAATTTTACAAAAGATTACGTGTAAAAAGAAATCTACCAGGTGCTAGGTCGAAGAACATAGTTCCAGAAACAGTCTTGCAAATTTGTTAACGTTATTCGAATTTCAAAAATCCTCGTATGATAGTGTTCTGCAGAAAATGCAGACGAAATTTTCTCAATTTTATAAAAGTAACAATACGACGTACTTCTTAAATGTAATGCTGCGTTTCCACGAAAGTTTCCTTGAAGTACACTCCGGGGATGGTTTTACTAATTGCACAAATATATCTTTGTATAATTCAGAGTAGAAGTAATAGAAAAACGAAGACCTTCTCTTGAAACAATAATTACCATGATATTTTCCGAACGTGTTAATCTTGAATGTAGGCTCGATAGCGCCGCTAGGAAACAGCATAAACGTTTACCTTATTCAAGAACGAACTGCAGTAGATAATGCTCGATGGTAGAAAGCGGCAGATAGCGGAGCCAGTAAAAACGTTATATCGTTTTACGCCGTGTTCGCTTAAGCATCGACGCCCGCGAATTACATAGGCGGCAGAAGAAGCATCATAAGGTTCTACTCGCTAAACTAATGACACGTATCTACATAGGAGTTACTCTCGAAAGCAGTAATTACACTTCTACCTATTTAAAAGCGAACACCTGTGCATTACACTTTCGAGAGTAGAAACTACATCGCTTTTCAGCGTAATAGCTGTTGCAGCGTCGCTTCCAGGCCTGCGTTCATTAGTGTAGTTCTACTCTTGAGAGTTGTTCTCGTGTGAAGATGTATCATTACTCTCGAGTGTAGAACTCTCTAGTGAACACACACCTGAGATTCAATCTCCGACAGTTTACTCTTCAACGGCGTGACGCTTCTACTGCCGAGTGTACAATCTGGATTCTACAAGCGTGGATACGTGGCATGAGCCTCGTTTGGTCGAGCACGAAAAAAGACGGTCGGGAAACAGACTGCAGAATAACAAAGAGAATCTTAGCAGATCAAATGAACAAGGTCTTCGTGAAATAGCACGTCATCTTACGGAACTAGTTCGGAAACTTTCGAATAGAAAATGTGTTGAACAAGACATTTCAAAAAGTAAAAGACATGACAGCGGATTTTATGCATTTATGACAAAAATGAGTAGTTGCAATTTTCATTATTTTCAACCTGTCAAACGTATTGAGAAAGAAAATAAATGTTTATTTCGCTCCAGTTTTTTGCAATTCAGGTAGAAAATTGTTTATTTTGCATAGAGATCCGCTGTCTAATAATAATATTTGATTTGAAGGAAAATATAAATAATACGCGTTGATTTTCACGAAAGAAGTTAGTTCAACTGTTCTCGATCTTTCACATGGCTGTACGTTTGAGTTCAAACCTAACGCGTTTATTTCACCGGTACAAAATGGACGATTGTCGAGAACATAACTATGTATTAAATATTTCTACGAGGACTATCTTGCACATGAAATTCACTTCAAATCTACACGTTTTGAGGTTCGATTAGAATATAGAAAATAACGCGCAGTGCAGATAAATATTTCGTGGACTCGTTGGTGGGTCCAAAGATTTCGCACGGACTTCGCCGAGGTTCTACACACGGATCCACATTGCCGATCCGTGAGATCGCTGAATTCACGACTTCATTTCCCGACAGCGAGTGGTCTCGGAAGGAGGTCGTCTCGTAGGGTTCACTGAAGACCCTGACTGTTGCAGAGCTGGACTATTAAATATTGCACGCGCGGCAAACGAAAGCTACAACTCGAGCCTGGCATTCCGGGAGTTCTTTAGAATCGTGCGAATCCAACCAGTGCCCTCGCGTCAACTTGCCTTAAAGGGACGTTCCATTTTCCGTCGCGATTCCGGATCGCTTTAACGACGAAAACCGAGACGAAAAACCGGATTGCAAAACGTACTTCGCCGAGCCCCTAATATTTGCTTTCTTTTGTCCACGTAATTTTTCCTCGGAAAAACCACTGCAGCTATTTTAATACCTTTCTTCTCCGTTTTCGCCGAAATTAACGTGTTCGTTAGCGCGTTGCACATAGAACCCTCATATTTTACCGAAAGATAATTAACCTCGGTACACTGGCCAGATAATTGCTGCATCAATATTCGTTGAATTAAGGTGGATCAAAGCTGACACTCCATTATGAACGGAGACTTAGAAGATTGTAATCTTACATATAAATTGCTGAATTAATTTTTCTATAATATCATTTTATTAATCTTCAAATTTGTTGGCTAGCATGCGTCATGTACAACCGTATCGTATTTTATGTAAAGAGCCCTAGTGCGACCAAGTAATTGCTGCATCAATATTCTCTGAATTAAATTGGATCAAAGCTGACATTCAATTATGGACAGAGACGTAGAAGATCGCTATCTCGCATACAAATTACTCAATTAATTTTACTATAATATAAGGATTTTATTAAACTTGAAATTTTGGCGCTAGCATGTGTCACGTATAAGCCTTACAGTTTACGGAAAGGACCCTAGTGTACCCAGATAATTGCTGCATCAATATTCCCCGAATTAGGGGGGATCAATGCTGAAATTCAATTATGAACAGATATTTAGGAGATTGTAATCTTAAATATAAACTACTAAATTAATTGCACCGCAGCACAACAGTTTCATTAAACTTGAAATTTACTGTGAGCTACAACAGGAAACATTATTAAAAGGAGAGGCTTACTTTCGAGTTAAATTAATCCTGCCGATCAGGTCTGAATTACTTTAAGGGTAGGATACGTTGATGAGTTACATTTTTTGTTTGTGTTTTATCTACAATTTTATATTTTAAATAAGTGTAATAAATTGTGTATAGTCAATTTTCTCAGACAATTTTAATTTACTTAATTTTATTACTATATTCTATTATACGATAATTGCAAATATCAAGTTTCTTAAATTATATGCTTCAGGGTATCTGAGAAAATTTATACAGAATTTTAGAAAGGTCCTAGTATGATATTTCGTAATTTGAGTACACACTGTGCTACTTAATCCCTTCCCCTATAACGTCGACTCAGACTCGTAATGCAAGTTTCGTACAAGGTCTACCAAATAATGTTACTAATTCAATTTAAACCAAAATAAAATTCCATATTGTTGTCAACACACAGCCATTAGAAAATACACAAAGTAGATATCAATTTTCTTTTTCTTCTAGAAAAAGAACGACATAGAAATTCGAATGGTCGTAACCTTAGAATATACCGTGGCAGTTAAGGGTTAATTTAAAAATCCGAGAGTGTCTTCCGAGAGAGCGATTCGTTCCTTGCCCGCGATTCGTCGTGGGCTGTTTCGTCTCGGCGAAGGAAACGCACGGGTTTCACGTTCCCGAAAATCGCGTTTACCTTTCCCTAATGCACAAATCTTGTCTTGGGGATGGGGGGATGGGGGCACGTCTAGAAACCGGTGCCTAGGTAAACTCGAGGCCTCGGGCCTCGATATCTCTTTGAACGAAGCCGACCGGCATCGCTTTTCCGAGTCTCGGTTACCGACAAAAGACCGGCTATGAATATTCATAATAAGCCCGAGAGATCCCGGCCCACCGCGAGCTTTAATTCCGAACGATCAAACCGGATACGTCGAACATCCTCGAACGGGATGAGGGCCGAAGAGGGGAACCGAGCCACGCCGATTTATTGTCGCGTTTGCATTAAAATTTCAAGTTGACCCGATCGACGTGCCACACACTTCGTGCCGCCATTCAACGGGCATCGGCACCTTATTGGCCCCGTTCCTTCCTTCCTTCGTTCATTCAAGTGTTCGATTTCTCGGTGCAAGATGTTTCTGCAATTAGGGAACAAGCTTTTCTCGAGCGCGCCAGGCGAAACGTAGCATAAATTACACTTCGCCGAAACGAAAGAACCTCGTTGCCGTCGCAAAAAACTGGACAAAATTCACGTCTCTGTTAATTATACATTATTAACCCTTTGCACTCGAATGCTGTCTCTGGGGCGTCAGTCAAAGTTGCCATATCATTATTTGAAACAGTTTTTAAATGATTAAATTCTCCGGTATTCTAGAAATTGCTGATAATCAAATTGTGTGAGAAAACAGGTTTAATTTCATGCGAACAGTGGAAAATATGATTACATAGAATAAGAATGAAATTGTTTCGAGTCCAAAGGATTAATTAGTAACTATACATTATTAGTTTGAGGAGGTTTTGGAATCGTAGTAATCGAAACTGTCTTTGTAAAACTACGCTAAGAAATTAAAATGTATATTCGATCTTAGCATTCATTTACTAGCATTACGAACTTTATTATCTTACATTGAAATCGTATGTGTGTTTAAGCAAGCTTTATTTAAAGAGCTGGAAGTTACTCCTCGAAATTTTCTCTTCGACGAATACGAGTTAAGCACAAAAGCAATTAAGAGTGCCCGACCATCTTCTACAGACATTGCCGAGTGGAATGTTCGATGTGGAATTTGAGCAGTCTCCTGGAATCTCGGTTGTCTGTTGTTTGAAAAATACAGCTTCCAGATCTCCGAGATAGAAAATTACACGTTAAACATATACAAGGTGGCCGACCGAGTTTGTCACCTGGAAACATTCTCCTTTCTTCCGAGATCGGAACTAATCCCGTAAAACTCTTACACAGCGGGAATGGTGGAAAATGACACCCATTGGAGATCGTTCTTCGCGTTCTTTGAAACCGAAAAGAGCCCATAATATCTCGGTCTCGAAAGATTCTGAAATACCACCCTTAAACAAAATGATTATCTTCACCGACAGAATTAGTAAACATTTTTCCTCGCAGAGAAATCTATTTGCAAGTTTAATCTCATGCGGAATTGTATATCATCGAATTAAATAATGATACGCAGGTGTCTCGCTTCTCACGAGTCACGATTTATAAGAGATGTCATTATAAATGCCACGGCTATTTACTGAATGGACACAAGCACACGGGCCGTGATTAATATTAATGGCCGAGATAACATTGATTCCAAATACCTATTAGCATAATTGTTCCGTTAGAGG
Organism: Lasioglossum figueresi; assembly: GCA_028455805.1. Classification (NCBI taxonomy): domain Eukaryota; kingdom Metazoa; phylum Arthropoda; class Insecta; order Hymenoptera; family Halictidae; genus Lasioglossum; species Lasioglossum figueresi. Next base: position 6,735,450 of record CM052193.1, read on the forward strand.
AAACTGATTACACATTATAGTTAATCCCTGACACCGATCTAATTAACCGGAGCTCAATATTAGGCGCACGAACTCGATAATTGCGGACGCACCTAACGCGTGCTCAATCTCTAGCATTGATAAAGTCGCGTTGACACTTGCCATGTTAAATCAATCCTTAAACTGAAGTACAAAAGAACTTTTACTAATGTCCGGTAGATTCGGAAAAAACAAAAGTTCTGGAACGAGTAGACTACTTTTTGCGATTAATTTTTACAATTAAGATTTTAGCTAGTTTCTAAAAACGAAGATTGTTGTCGTGGGAAATAAAGTACTACTTAATTCCATTTCTTTAAAATTCGTCTATGAAAATCGAAAATTGCACCGAAACTTGTAGTCTAGTGATAAGTAGACAGCGGTTCTCTATGCAAGATAAATATTTCACTTAATATGTTTAATGGGTTAAAAATAATATGACAGCAGTGTTAAATTCTTCTAATGTTTTTACTGTTTTAAATGACACGCCCATTTTTGCCAGAAATGCATGAAATCCGCTGTCTAGTGATAAGTATTAGTCTATTCAACAGACATTTCGTTACGAGATTGTTTGATGTTAACTCTTCGATTGCCACGTTGCCCATATATTACAGTAAGCGATCAAATTGTTAGAGTGTTGCATCACATTTGCATAGATTGATCATTTCATATTAAAACAATAAATTTTTCAATGAAAACTTGTTATTCTGTGAGTTGTAAATATACACTACCGTGCAAAAGAAAGAAGCACCCAGTATAGTTATAAGATATAATGCCAAACAATATCTTTAAGTGGAAATTGTATTGTACAATGATTGACTTATTGAATTTAAAGTATTAGATAATCCGCAATAACACATATATTCTCAGAGTTATTCAATTAAACAGCGGAGTCCTTTTTCAAAACTTACTGTGTTCTTATTTAATTGTATACCCTTTTCTATTCAATATGGCCGAGTGCTTCTTTCTTTTGCAGAGCAGTGTACATTTAGTAATACTGCTGTGGCTCTAATAATTTGATTACTGTGTATAAGTAAATTTAGCTATTTTTCATCCTGCGAAATGAATCTCGAAGAGAATTCTCGCGATGGTCCGAAAGACGGCGAGGACCTCGAGGAGATAAGCAGAGTGATTTGTCGAACCGCGGGTTTGTTTTAACAACAACGGGGTCTGGGGGTCGACGAGCTAACAGAAAACCGGTAAATCGTTCCCGAGTAAACCCGCCACTCAATTTTCCTTTCCATTCACGGCTTTCACGGTCTTTACTTTCAGGCAGTCAGCGCGGGCGCGAGATTGGCCATAGAGGAGTGTCAGCACCAGTTTAGATCAGCCAGATGGAATTGTTCCATCAGCCCGGAAAATCCGGAGAACGTTTTCGGCGGCGTGATGCTAGTCAGTAAGTAGACACGCGGCTTCTACCAATCTTCGACGAGCCACCAACCGAATCCTTGATAACGTCGGAACTTCCCACGACTGTCGAAGACGTGCGCGATCGACCACGAGTGTTTTCGATCGAACAGTAGCGTTCCACGATAGAAGGTTGCTTCAGACGCATATTTTTGTGCTCGGAGAAAAATACACGAACTAGTCAATTTCTACAGAATAACAAAACGATGAATATGCAAGAAATTAGTAGCTTCAAAATTGTTAATTGTACTCTAAAAATGAATTAATATTGGAACTCGATACAGAAAACTGAAAAAGACTGAATAAACAGAATAATTCTTCGATCTTTTAACAATGCTACAATTTTCGGTTTTATGTAACTCGACATTTTATTCGATGAACCATTCACGATTCGAAATGTTTTTTTTATAAATGCACTTACTATTCAGAAGCTGTACAATATAATGAAGTAAAAATATAAGACAATAAATTTTTCTTAACGATAAGCCTGCCGAGCACTGAAATAGACTGAAAGAGATCGACACGTGTTGCTTTACAAGAATAACAAGACCGAGTCTATCCAGATTCTTCATCATTTTTAACATATGCTTGAATTACGGAATCCATTCGACCATTTGTGTACTTTGAAAGAGTTTCTGTAACTTAAACAATCTGAGACCGACGCCGTTACATTTGGAGTTAGAACGTTGTAAACTATTTGACCAGATACAATTCGTCAGACTCGCAGGTAGACGAAACATCCTTTCTAATTACGTATTAATAAACATTCCACTTATTTTCCTCTGCGAATGCGGCTCTATCGAAGCACGTTGTCAAGGATTTGTTTAAAAAACGGGATTCCTCTCGCGGCGAGTTTGAAATAAGTTTAATTAAAACTAATTCCCCGGAAGAGTAAGAGAAGTGTAGAAAGAGGAAGAGAGGGGAGAGAGGAAAAACGAGAGAGAACGCGGAGTCTGCGTTCTGTTTCGTAATCACGGTCCGCGCCGTTACGGTCGGCGGGTCGAAGAAAATGGAAAAACTTCTCGGCAGCGACAAAATTCTGGTGCATGTTCGCAGACAGTCGCGAGGCAGCGTTCGTGTATGCAATATCAGCGGCGGGGGTGGCTTACAGCGTCACCAGGGCCTGTTCCAGGGGCGAGCTCACCGATTGCTCCTGCGACAACCGGGTCAGGACACGCCGGCCGAATTATTGGCAATGGGGCGGTTGCAGCGAGGTAATTTCACTACCCGGGCACCGCCTATTTGTATTTCCGTTGTTCTTTGAAGAATAAGGACGCGACTAACTGCCCCCCGTAAATTAGGATTACTTCGCTCTTTGGCCAGGCTTACTTCGCCTCCGTCTACGTCTCCGTTCTCCCTTCTGCCATCCCCTGTTCTATTCAATTGATCGCGTTCCTCCTTCTTTTCCTCTCCTTTCCTCTTCGCTCGATCGAAATAAATCCACGCCCAATCCTTATTTCCCGCCATAACAAGCTTAATCTTCTTAAACGGCGAATATTCGCTCCGTAAACAATTCCTACGAATTTTCGCGCGCATGTACAGAAAGCACGTTTCCATTCGTTAAATTCTACAAGCGGGGCCAGCTCTTCTAATTGCCAACATTTCACCGTTTGACAAATGAGACATGCTCTTCTAACAAAAGATGAGAGAACGTTTCAAAGTTTGCGCAATACGTTGCTCGACATTTGTTTGTTTTGTTACGTACGTGAAAGGTTGAAGTTTCTTAAAAATAGATGTGTCCTATTTTGTGCAGATTTAAAGATCTAAAGTCCACAATATACTAACTCTTTTGATATTAGAAATCAAGAAACAAAATTCTCTCGTTGCCCAGAAAATTCATCACAGTAAGAATAACATAAATTTTCAATGTTTCTTGACGCGAACGTTTACTCGCATTTTTAAATTTGTAGAAATGGCAAGATCGCGCGAAGCTCCCGCAGTCTGACTCCGGTAAATTGTATCCGAAAGCCGACGCGCGACAAAGAATTCGTCGAGTTGTTGCACAACGTTCGTTAATTAAACGTGAAGTCGTAGACGAGTCAATTACCGGTAGAACTGCCAACGTCGAGCGTCGCGTAACAGGGGCCCAGGAAATTCTTAATCAGCGGTCTTTCTCGCATCAATCGTAAATCAATCCGACCTCCCTCGCGATCGTCTCGCCACGTCTCGTCTAATCGTATCGGCGAGAGAGTTGCAAGAGTTAATGAAATTCCGTTCCGCCGACAAACGACGATTATTTTGCACCCTTTTCCGGCCGAGCGAGGTAGGAGAAACGTAACAGTATCCTCTCGTTTGTGCGTGGGCGCGCACGCCACGCGAGTTAAGGGGGACCAACCCCTACGCCCGATACAGAGAACAAACTGGTACCTCTTTCTCAGAAGCTGTTCATACTAGCCTCTGCAAGCCTTTGCTTGTTATTTGATCTCCATATACGCCTCTGCATTTCAACGAGCTCGTTCCTTCGACTCTCGACTGCTATTCTTTCCCGTGTTAACCCCACAACACTAAGTCTAAACAATTTCCTTCGATCAAATTGTCCCCACTGCATCAAATTATACCCACGCATTCAAATTAAAAAAGATGCAACGTTCTTTTCGCGGTTTTCCAAATTTTTGTATCAATCGTCCAGCGAGTTTAACGCTTACAAAAATAATAGGAATATGTCTGCCATTTTTGCGAGCAATTCGATATGAAATCGTGTTTGGAATTTTTTGTTTGAGCAAAACCTGGAAAGAGAAGGTGGTGGGGAAAAAGCGGTTCTGAAGATGCTGTACGTTTTCCTGTGTCTACGCGACCCTCTTAAGCACTGGCGGGGGAAGCACTGCCCTGCACGGGCATCCCCAATTTGTCGTCTCGATCTCTCCACGGTCGGTCGACGTAAACCTTAACCCTGGACGAAGACAAAGCTCGTCCTGTAAACGGATGCATTTCATGCGTACGGCTGACCCCTTGTAGACATTGCTAGCTTACAAGGGGATTACGGGGGCTAAGCTTGTTAAGTTGCAACAACCTCCCGCCCACCACCTGCCCCCGACCCCTCCCAGCCGCCCCCGCACATATCGGCCACGTAACTTGCACGTTAGCGATGCACACGGACGTAAATACGTGGCCAGTTTCTCTGGACGAACCAGAAGATCTATAATGGAACGGCGCACAGTGTTATTTCTCGATTTTTTTTTGTGTTTTTAATCGTACTTTTTAATATAGCAAAAAGACGAAAATATTTTTTACATTGTTCATTTTTTTCCTAATTATACCGGTTATTTCGATCAATCTGAATATATGATTTGAAAATAAAATTCAATGGTTAAATTTTAAAGAATACAGCTTTATTCGTCAATTATATAGTCACCATTCTCTTCGACAATTAGAAAAGAATGATGACTATATAATATTTTTTTTTACACTCCGCCGTACAGTACAGTTTGTTTGTTGTCCTAAAGCGTGTTTCCCAAAATCTTTCTGGCAGGAACGGATCGTTTATAATTTACAAAGTAGAGCTAAACGGAAGCGAATTAAACCCACCCATAAACCGTCCATTAACCGATGAAATCAGACTTCACATTCCTAAAAATTTACGGTACAACACCTAAGAGTGCCGTGCGACCAAGCGGGCGTGTTTCCCAAATTCTTCCAGAGATTGTCGGGGCCCGAGGGTTCGTTCATCCCGTCACCCAATCAGTCTTATTGTCAGTTGCAATCGGTCACGGGCGTGTAAACGATTTCCAAGGTAGACGCGGTTGTATGCAGACTTATCGACGAGCGTTACGGCACTTCCATTCGTTAGACCTGGTCCGGGTCGGCTGAGACGAGAGAGTCGGTAAACATCATTATCTCTAGAATCTGTCAGCGGGCCTCGTCCGAGACATTTGTCCCAGGGGATCACCCTCGTTAAGGAGTCACACGGTGGCTGTCGACGCCACACAGAAACTGGATACACGAGCCGAACCGCAAAAATGGCGGGTCCGCGACTCGCACCGTAATCCCGAACGCGATACCCGCCACTTTCCCCGACGCTTTTCCACGTGACTTCCACGAGCACGTGTCCCGGCTATCTTTTCCTCTCTTTTTCCTGTTTTTCCCTCTCTTTCTGTCTCCCTCCTCCCTCCCTGCCCTTGGCCGCCCTACGCCGAAGAGGAGCTATACGCGCACCTCTGTTGTCTTTTCTCACGCTGGCTTCTTGTTCCTCGATACCTCTTTTTTCCCTACTTTTTCTTTGCAGCTTGGTTTTCTCTTCGTCCTCTTGAATTACGGTGTTCGACGCATTGGATGATTGCAAAAGATCGTGCCTTTATAAATCTCTCATTCTGAAATATCGCCATTTGCGTGCTATTTTCGTACGGAGCACGAACCTCTGCGATCGTCCGATTTCTTTTTTGTGATTAATAATTACAGGACTCCCTTGGAATGCATCCAAGTACTTGAATTCGATGTTGAATAGATAGAAATTTATTTTCAGGTTCTTCTGTGATTGAATGTTTGCTTCAAGTTTGTGCTTTGGAATGACGAGTTTTGGCTACAGTGAATGCTAGAATTAGTAATTATTTTTAGACGTATTGACGTACGACGTACATTTTGTATAGTAAGAGCACGATTAATAGACTACGGATTGTACGAATTTCTGATAAAACTGAGTACAAGTTCGAATGCGAAACAGCAAAAGCGTTTTAAAGAATTTGAATTCTATTATCAAGGAAAGAGACAAATGCCTGCGTACATCCTGTATCGTGCAATTCATCCCGACAATTTTTCTTTCACATCGAAATCCGCAGTCTACTAACAGTGCGAAATAGTTTTCTAATTTTTATTACGATTGGTTCCGAGATTAGGGCGGCGGCTTCGCGGGTCAGCCTGTGGCAGAAGAAGAGGCCGCCTTCATTTGTTTCCCGTCGGGATCGTGGGAACCGTTCGGCCGTGTGCCGGGGATGCATTTTTTCCTGCGGTTGGTTCGGTATCACGATAGTCCTCGTTTTCTGCGCAGGACATACACTTCGGCGAGAAGTTTTCGCGAGAGTGGTCCGACGGCGGCGAGGAGCCCGTGAAAGAAGGTGTCCTGCACGGGCCGAAAGGGCTGGCTGGCCAGCTGATGAGGAAGCACGATAGCGAAGCTGGCAGGCGCGCCGTCCGCTCGAGAATGCAACGCGTGTGCAAGTGTCACGGTGAGCCATTAATGCATCCCGCAGATAAGAACCTACCCGCTATCTGCTCTCTTATTTTTCACTCTGCCCGCTTAACGACTTAGGACCTCACCTATCCCCTGTCACCCTTTCTCGAAGCGCGCACGCTGGATCCGAGAGGATAGATAGATGTCCTCCAAGGATCACCCCGTGCGTCTCGAAAACAAAAGAGTTCGTGACCAATGGGTAAACAGATAACACACTTTTATTCCTCCGGTCGATGACTTCAGACTTGTTTATCCAGGATTGCAAGGGTGCAGGATGCGCGTTCTCATTTCTCGATAATACAAAAATGAAGGGGTTTTCAGTAGTCAAAAACGCTGGATGAAAGATCGATCTAGACTGCTATCGCCCTCGAAAGTCCTATGTTTTTCGTTTACGTGGCGTAATTTGTATTATATTAAGGGCGCGCGTCCCGCACCCTTACAATTCTGAAAACGAGTCTACCGCCTTAAAAGACGGAACAGCCCTGAAACACGATTGCTCATAGACCCGTTGGACATGACACTCTGATGATTTAACACCAAACAAAGTGCATCTTCAGAGCGTAGAGTACGATTACAGACACGTAGGAGCTGACACTCGAGCTTCGAATACAGAACACGAGGCGAGGCCATAAGATCCTGTGGAAACATATCGTGCGGTATCAGCTGCGGCTCATAATATCTGCTCGTAGAACGTAAACACCTGAACAGCCATTGTAAGTCGAAGGACTTCTGAACATAGGATTGACAGGAACACTCTTGAGACGTTCCAGTTGTCCAGATTTCTAGTAGCACTGAGAGACGTTGAAGGATTTGCTTGGGAGTCGCAAGATGTGTATGTCCCTTGGGACTTCTAGCCAGCTGAACCGTTGACACCCAGCCACACTCCTCTGAAATTCATAAGAACCTCTGTGTCCTTGTTCAGACATCCTCTTGTGTCGCTTAGTGTAGCAGCAATATACCGTTCCTAGAACATCTAAAGGGTCTTTCAATAAGAGCGATAGAACTTTGAATTGAAACAAAACGAAAAATACGGAAGATAATCTAGTACCCACTGCTTTTCATTTTAAAGTACATTCGATGGCATCCTACGTGAAATACAATATCATATAAATGATAAAATCAAGTCGTATCTCATCGATACCACGAATTATGTTTGCTTTAAGATCATTAACAGTTTGCGGCTTATGGGAATAAACAAGAGATTTGACATGGCCCCACAAGAAAAAGTCTAATGGCGTCAAGCTAGATCTTGGAGGCCAATTGACAGCCGCATTTCTCGATATAATCCTATCGTTGAATTTCGATTTCAATAAAACGATAAATTTAAATAATTTCAAGTCGTTGAGCAACTGAGTATCTATCCATGATGACTTGCCGGGCATTACTGATTTCTTACTGATTACAAATAACATAACTAGCAATTGAATAACGAACATGGCGGCTGTGGCTATTGAAATATCTATCGCTCTTGTTGGAAGACCTTTTACATGTAAAATCAACGTTGTTCGTCTCTGGCAAGCCTTCAGTCACTTTCTGCGAGCAACTATGTCGATCTTCATAGATGCACCTCGTCCGTAACCGTATCCCGGCAAGGTTAATCTCCATGGGACTCGAAGTTTCTGTTCTAGCTGGTCGCACATATTGACCGGACCGGAATTTTCTACTGCCACAGGTATGTCGGGTTCGTGTAGCGTACGCGTCTGCTGGAGAAGACTGCCAGCGTTCAGGGTGGCCGGTGCAGCTCTTGCAGCGTTGCACGAAGGTGCAGCTCTGGTACGACTGGCGCAACGCGGCGGAAGAAGACCAGCGAGGCTGAGGCCAGCTCGTCCGGATCTGAAGCGACCGAACAAGACCGACCTTGTGTACCTCGAGGACAGTCCGGACTACTGCGAGAAAAATATCACGTGAGACATCCGCTAATTTTTTACACTATCCTCCCGCAAATCACGTTCTACCTAGTCCATGTTCCACCTAGTCCACGTTCCATACACAGAAACTGTCTATCAAAAATGAACTTCCATCTCCAAATTTTTAACCGCAGAGAAATAAATTTGTTGATTCTATACAATCTCGATAATCGTAAATTTAAAATATTAGAACCAGTCATTGTGACGGGCCCCGTAAACCTAGTGTAAGGCAATAGCGCCGGTCACTGATAACCACCACGGCAGTGAACGTGTTAAATTTAAAGCCTGTTGGGATATTGGAGGCTTCAGACAATCGAGGTCCTACTGTATTCTATTTTGGAGACGTTTTTGGCTTATACGTAGCCCGTTAAGAGGGTAGACTCGTTTCCAGGATTGCAAGGATGCGGGATGCCTCATTTCTCGATAATGCAAAGATGGGGTTTTTCAGTGAGTCAAAAGCAGTAGATAAAAGACTAATCTAGGCCGCAATCGCCCTCAAACGTCCTAGTTTTAGAAAGCATAAAGCTGCGAATTTCATAAAGTAGCTATTTTTATAAAGTTGCGATAGCTACTCTCGGTGTCTCGCAAGAAGTCTCCTGGCAGGAATTCGAAAAGAATGCGGTGGCAAGCCATTTGATTGGGTCATTGCACCGGCACTTTCGGTTCTAGCCGATTTATTGGCTAAAGCGTGCGACGTCACGGCCTAATCATTGGCTGCGAGCGACGACCACCTTTGCCCCTGTGCCGTCTCGAGGGACTTCTTGCGAGGCACGGAGAGTAAACGTAAAAATAGAACTTTTGAGAGCGATTGCGGCCTAGATTAATCTTTTATCTAGCGCGTTTGACTACTGAAAAACTCCATCTTTGCATTGTCGAGAAATGAGAAGGCGCATCGTGCACCCTTGCAATCCTGGAAACGAGTCTACCCCCTTAAAGAAAGTTGCTAAAGACGGTACGACGGTGGATTTGCAGGCTCGGTATTCCCGGTACGAGAGGAAGGATATGCAACCGGACGTCTCCCGGATTGGACGGATGTCGTCTCCTGTGCTGCGGCCGAGGGTACCAGACGCGAGTTCGCGACGTGACCGAGAAGTGCGGCTGCCGGTTCGTCTGGTGTTGCAACGTCGAGTGCGAGCTCTGCCGACACACGCGCGAGGAGCACGTCTGCAATTAGGTGGTGCAATTGCATTCCGGTCGGCCTACCGAAAGGTGCTTCACGACCCTCTGCGTCCAGGCAGATATCTTTCCGCGACGATGATTCCTCGGGTTGTTCGGCCCAGGCGCGAAACCGACGCGACGATTGCAAGAATCACCGGGTAGACTAACGCTTCTACCAACGCTGTTTTAAGTTAAAGTTAAAACCATAAGCCCGGCCTGACCGGCCGGCCCTCTCTATCTCACGGGGGGTCGGCCACGGGGGCCGTAAAACCGCCGCGAGAGGCTACAAAGTGTGACACGTTACGTTAGAACATTCTGTACCTGACAGTCAGAGTGTCGTAAGTCCACTCTTCGGCAACGGTGACTTTACGCGTAGTTTTCAGACGGTTAGAGAAACATATCTGGCATACGGCCGTGTTCTGCAGGGCGGTCCCCACACGACAACGATCGTCTTCCTTGTTTCCGTTTACCACGAAACGATCTTCGAGGTCGTCCTGGGTCGTACACCCTCACGGGACGCAACGGCAGAACAGTGTTTCCATCCGTTCGCCTAACTTTTCAATCGCGGAAGCGAAACTTTCATCGATTTTCTGTTTGTTTGACATTTTATTCGTCATTTTATAGACGCGGACATGAATTCGGTGCCTTTCCAAGGAAACGATATTCACACACTTTCTGCACCACATCCAGTGTTCGAAAATGTACGTCAGCCTAAAACTAATTTTCGCAGGAATCAAAAATATGTGACGCTCATTCTCTTATCAGTAGACTGCGGATCTGTACGCAAATTAAATTCGGTGTTCCTATAATAATGTTAATGGATTGAAAGTAACATACCGACACTCTTAAATTCTTTGAATTCTTTGAAGTCATAAATGCATAAAATCGACAGTCATCTTATCAGATACACAATAACATTTTATGGTACTCACCAGTGTTCGATGAACGTGATGAACGAACATTATATTGCATTATTGCATATATTATTCACGCATGGCACATGTTATCATCGTTAATCGTTAATTGTTTTGTTAATTTGTACAACACCCGTAAACATTGAAGTAAAGGCACCGAATCAGCTCGTAAATCTAATAGAAGAAAAAGATTGAAACAAATCAAGTGAAATTGGAAGAAATCGCTTATATCTAAAATCAGGCATAAGCAAAGTCCTTATAGCCACGAGGTCTCGAAATTCTATGTTGCTCCTTCGTAGATTGCCCTGAGTAGAGTTACTTTCGTCGCTCCCAATTTCAACGGCGCCAGCGTAGTGCCGCCTACGGCAATCTCTGTCCATGTCTGATCTAACCGAGCCGCGCTAACATTTTCAAAAATGCGTCTTCGTGCATGATCAAGACCTGTCAGACCGTGAAACTTTAGCAAACCTCGACCCCTTGGCACACGACGTTCCCGTCGGAAGGAACAACGAAGACGAAACCCTGGCAGACGCGACCAAAGTGAAATTCGCTCCTCCAGCAAAACTGTGTCGACTCGTTTCAGTATTAATATCGTAATAGCAAGGTACGATTGTGTCTGTGAAGTTGCAGTTACGTGGCTTATTATGCTAGTCTGGCTCTCAGGTGCACCATTATTTACGCGGATGTTGGCATATTGAGGAGTAGTTAAGAGACCGGCACAGATCGGTGTGCTCGGTTTCATCGTTGGCGCCGACCGAAGCCACGCGTTATCCAAAATGGCGGTCGGTGTCCTGTTACCGATGGCGACTAAACATTCTCATAAGGGATACTAATTCCCGCACGATCGTGCCCCCGTTCACGACGAATTTGTACGGCGCTCGGTATCTCGCGCGTACCTTTTTTTTTGCCCCCGGTCGTCCCCTCGGTGAAACTCAATATGTTAATAATTTGCGGTTTTCTGCTGACGCGAGAGAAAGATAGAGGAGGCGGGCGTGTGCGTGTGAGTGTTATATATGTGTGTGCGTGCGTATTCTGTGTGGACGAGATCGAGTGTCCGGATAAGCGAGCGACTGAGAAGCGGAGAGCATGGGATAGAGTAATACATATAGGCGTGAATATTAGGCCACTCGACGACCATTCTTCGTTCGTTTCTGTTACGCGCTCGCGACATTTGCGTACGACTGCGAGAGTCTTATTTATATCGGAGTTAAAAGACCTGAACGATGTGTAGGTATCTCATTGTAATGCCGACGCTCTCTAGCGCGTAGAAACCACCTTGTCTTCACCTGAATATGGAGCACCTACAGTGGCTCGCAAAAGTGCTCGCGCGACTACGCTCGGAAAAGCTCCGACGAGCCCCGCGTCAGCTCCACCGCTGATTCAGAACGAGGATTTTATCGCTTCTGTTCTTTCTTTGAATATAATACATATATTCGGCTTGAACGGAGTATCAAACGGTAGAGAATCTTCTGCTATAGACTGTGGATTTTTGTACGAATTTCGATATTTATACAGTGATTTATAACGACGAGATTTCTTCAAGAGCTTAATTCCAGCGTAGTTGCAAATAGACCATTTCCTTACGGAACATCGTTGACTTTTTTCTCGAATCTGACCCGTTTAGCCAACTAAATGTCTTTTCCTTGGATCGTTTTTACTCGGAATTAAATTCGTACTGCCTCACCGACCGCTGATGGTAGACGCTGTTGAATCGTCTCGAACAGCATTTAGTTTCTAATTTGTAAATACCTGCGTTTTACGTAAATTATCTTAACATGTGTATATTGACGTGCAAGTATGTTTACCTTTCACAGTAAAGCCGAGGGAGTATATTATCGAATTTTTCTGCGAAACAGCAGAAAAGAAGGGAAATTGGTGAAACCGTAAACAATCGTCCATAAGAAAAGAGAAGGTACCGTGTACGTTCGATTTCTTTGAAATTATTTAGCCCTTCGTCGAGTACGGTACACGAAGACGAAAAGTATCGAGCATCGACGCCCGGTTCGGACGAGTTCGTCTCGAAACCGGGAACGAATGGATTTCGTCGCACAACGAAATGTTGTAGGAGGCCTCGAATCAGTTTATTAAGAAATTTCGCCCCGAAGCGTTAGAATACTTTCGCGATCCACTGTACACGACTCGCTTATATCGGCCGTGTTCCGGCGAACAATGCGAGTTACGAGAAGCGAGACGGACTACGAGAGCGAGAGTCAGTCCACGTCGAGGCGAGGTGAAAAGGAGATGAAAAAATAACCGGAGAAGAAAGCAAAGAAAAGGGAGAAAGAGGAAGAGGCGGGAGGAAAGGAGGCCGTGCGAGCGATACGGCGCGTGTATTCGCTGTCGGCAGTTCGCCTCGAGTCGCTCGGATCGGGAACAATTCTGCCAATGACTGTACATACTGTCTTCTTACTGTTTTTCTTTTTTATTTGATGTTTTTGTAGATTTTGCGTGCACACGACTGTCGCGCTGTATATAGATAAGCCGGTTACGCGGACGTCGCCGACACAGGTTTCGCCGACACTGTTTTACCCTTCTAGGGCTCGCCAAAAGGACCATACAGGACCTTCGCTTCAAGGAGAATCGACCCTTTCACTTCTGCATCCTTAACCCTTGTGTAGTCAACCGGGTACCCATTTACTGTATTTCTTTCAACAATTTGTTAATGTTCCTCTAAAAGATATTACAAAATTCTCCATTCTTCACTCGCTAATATATTAATTTATAGTCTTATAATGAGAATTTGTGCAAACATGTTAAATACAGAAAGGTTTTAAATAATCTATACATTTTGGATGACTACATAAGGGTTAACTCGTAAACTACGGAACAATATTTTTTAAGATAGTTAGATCTCGTTTTCATAAGAAATTTTTCTTCTTCATTGATTTCAGTAAACTATTTCAGCAAGCTTTTAAATCTTTGCTGCACATGACATTGTCGCTATTTATATATATGTTTTTTTATCACTTATGAAATACGAGCGCACAAGTAAACGGGTCGATTCGAATGGAAAAGCTACATTTTCCCTTTTCAAAATATTCCTAAGTCGATCACTTTAATTTCTCGTACGAAGTAGCAAGTAACGTGTCACCATAGATTATCGCTGACTTATTTGTCTGACCACGACACGGCGTTACTACTTGCAAATACAAATGGCACGGCATAATCTTTTCCCCATAGATCTCGATATGATTACCGCGCCATGGAATCATTTCGGTGTTTACCAGTTGGTTAAAAGAGTGTCGATAAAATTCGTGTCGGTGATTTCAATGGAACCTATAGATAAGCATGTACACGGATCGATCGATGTTTCTTTACGTTTGTCGAAGGCTGCGTCAAGAGAGAGAATGAGAGAATGAGAGAAGACAGAACCCAGAGTGATCACTCCTGCGTTTTCCAGGTCTCGATCTTTTCCATCGCCACATCCAAATGATCTTTTTTCGCCGAGTTTCCATTCGTGACTCTGACGAACTCTGCAGGGACTTTCGCCGAGACGCAATACACCGATTTCTTTGTTCACCTCCGATCACCGCGAAACAGTGCGATTGTAGCCTTTTTCAAAGGTAATAGCTGCTCAACAACTCAAGACTTATAGCGCATAAACAGACCACGTCACTGCATCACTATGTAAATGGCCATTTCCATAATGTATTTTATAAAAGTCAGGATAAGCAGACGGTTCACAATACACTCCAATTGAAGCCAATTTAAAATTCCGGTTAATTTATTCAGTTGGGACGAAAGTTCGTAGCATTTGTAAATTAAAATTGAAAGCTAAAATTCAGATATTTATTCATAGCTTTATTCAATAACACATTTTCCATTCTGTTCTATTACTTTTTGCCATTTTCGAGGTAACTTCTCGTGTTATTGAATAAACATATGAATAAATTCCTGAATTTTATCTTCGTTTCTTAATTTGAAAACGCCACGAACTTTCTTTCCAACCCAATAGTATGTCTGGTGAAACGGGTGAAGCTACTTAAATTTTCTATGTAACAAGTATAACATAGAAAGATTCGTGGTATGTCAAAGACGCCATAAGTCGATTGAGGATTGAGACAACAGGTGTATTGGGTAGCGAATGGGTACTATAGTTAATCTGCGATACGCAGGGTGTGTCACGATGAATGGAATTTTCAAACATCTCTATCAGACTCGAAGGCACGCGAACCTTGTGAAGAGGAAGAACCGGACTGTTCGAGGGTGTAAATATCATAGCATAAGTAGAATTTTATTTAATGTAATTCCTGAGGTCGTGTGAAGTATCGCGTTTGAATATCCCCTAGACGTATGTATTCGACACCATTAATAATTATCTAATGGTTGGTTTGGAAATTGTAATACTATCGTCTTCAAACGACCTCGAGGAAGTATTAACGACATCGATATAATTTCGGTGTTAAGTCCCAGCACTTATTACGTTTCGTCGCAGAAGCCAAGCCGATTGAAGCCACTGTCTAGTCAATTACGAAGTCCGAATTCATCGTAGCTCGGATATTTCATACGATCATGCTTTTCGTTTCAATTTAGAACACAAATTTCTTCTTTGTTCTACATTTGTTTTCTGTTTTTCGTTTATTTCTTAAATAATGTATACTATCGACCGTCTTTTTGATACAGGACACACGTTTTTTGGTGTGGTCCCTCTATAAGCGAAAAATCAATTTCTTACGCGGAGATCGATTTATTTTATGACCACATCTATTGTCGTAGATCGCTTCGATCGATAACGATTTTTCTACGATGGAGTAACCGTATGGATCGTCCGGATCACGCGACGATCGACGAACCACGATACACACAAACGAATTGTATACCAAGCGCCAATTGTCATCGCTCGAATGACCATAAACGGCTGATCTGATCAAAGAACATGGCCTTAGAAAAGAAAACAAAAAACCGAAAAAAATGGGGAGAGAAGGAGGATTATTAACCGTAGATACAGATTCGTCCGTACGTTGTAAGGATCTAGCGATAAACGCACACGAGCGAGCACTCGTGCGACGACGACAACATACAGAGCGCAGTATTGTGAAAATTTTGTAATTTATTTTTCCTCACGTCGCTACATTGTACTTTCTAGCTTTTCTTCCGATCAATCAACTTAACGATCAAGTATTCTCGTAATAGTTACGTCTCTTCATTAGCAATGCGATAACACCCTAGCTCGTAACATTTGTATTTGTATGTACCTGTACTCTACGTGCATTTATATAAATACATATGCGAAAAGTGTCCGTATTTAACCACTTCCGTTCTAGCCGGAACCACGGGCGAGCTGTAGGTTGTGCCATATAGTTTGGAGAACAAAAATATTACGATGCTATCCCAGTAATAAAAACAGAAATTAGATGTAGCTGATATTAAACATTTAAGAAAACTTTCGGGCATCTTCAGTCGGTGGTTGAAGAGGGTATTCTGGTTTTCGAGATCACAAAATTTACATTTCCTTGGTATTAGTGTCAATCTTTATAGCCTGAAGAATACGCCTGCCAAACGTTTCTCCGTAAACAGATCTCTTTTTATAAAATATTAATCAAACCATCAAAGAATGTAAAAGGAAAAATGGTAGGGGCAATAGCAAAGCTTATCAAGATTAAAAAACACTTGATTCAATTTTTTATTCAAACGTTGGTTCGAAAGTTGTAAGCGTTAAAAAAGTTTTTAAATCAAGGATGAAGAACAGTGTGTACAAAAAACATTGTAACTTTTTTCGTCACCTAGAGAAACAATTGAACCAGAATATCCCCTTAAGCGTATAGGGTTCCCTTCTTATAGCCAGTATGGGATTGAAAATTATTGTAGAGAGTAATTTGCTTTTTGAAAAGAGATACCTGAAATACGCTCGTAGTCCTGTTAGCTGTCCACCTCACACTATTACTTTAGACTTGCAAGATATTAGTGGAGTGGACAACTGTTATGACTTTGCGCATTCGGAACTGTTTACGATTATTATATTCGCTTCATGCTGCTATAAATGGAAAATTCTGTAATTCGCAGCGTCAATGAACTTAAATGCAGGTGATCCAAAAATGTCATACGTCGGAGTGTTGAAAAGATTCCCATTAGGAGTTCAGTGTATCCTACACCTGATGTGTATAATATTACAAACTCCTATCGGTGAACGGAATCATTTTTACTGGGTGTACCTTCCCTTAGACAGTTGCGCCCTCTTCGATATAAAGAGATACCATGCCAACATGCAACCGACGGTCATACAAATCCCCACTATACAGCCCACGAATGAACCGAGTAAAAATTCCAGGTCCTCGTTAGGCGTTCTTGCCGGGCTGATCGCCGTCAAGAACTCCAAGTTTCTATCCTTGGCCCGTGCCATATAACGGAGCCAGTGAGTCAGTCTGTCTACAGCAGGATTTATCCTATCGCGGATGGCCACGGAAACTCTCCGCGCGTTCTCCCGATAATTCATGATCTGGTGCATCTGCACCACCATATTTGCCAGCTCCGAACCAGAGATGGCGCGAATATCCTCTACAGAACGCGCGAAGCCTAATTGTACCGCGCGAGCAGCATTCTTCGATTCGTGGGCATTCCTGGGGAAACATATCACCGGTGTCCCATGAAAGCCGCATTCTAAAAGTTCGGTGTCGGCGCAATGACTCAACACCACTTTTGCGCGCGCGTTACCTGTAATATAATGGTAATGTTAACCGACCACCGACGCCTATTTATACAGATAATGTTAAATTGAATTGAGAAGCGAGATTCAATGAATTTTGTTTTCCGCGGATTACCCATTGGGAATGTCCTTACGTATCCAAATAGTTTAGTAAGCTTAATAATATGAAATACGATTGTATCCTGTAAGGCTCGATTGAAGCTCCTGAATCGGTGCATTACCAAATCTGGTCTTGGGTAACTTATGATCATTGAGAACGGTTCAAATAATTCTACCAGAAACGTAAACTGTATCCATCATATCTACAGATATCTACTTGTACTACGTTTAACTTTACCGTCTGCATGTGTCATTGAATGAAATTACTTGTAACGTGAACCTGAGGAATCATTTTCAATACCATCTTCCTGCATCCAAGAGGCTCGAAATAAGATTAAAGTGAATTAACAGAAACGGCAGGTGTGCATGTGACCACCGTCATCATCCGAATAAGGATATCGAGTTTCTAATGAAAGTATTATATTATCAGTAGCTCCGTCAAGAACCTAACAGGATTCTATCCAGAAATTATAAGATTTCGATCTGCTTTACCTATCATGTCTTGCCGATCAGCCGTAACAGGAATAAAAAGGTTCTCTGGTTTATTTGAGCTTTGCCACCCTTTGGTCTTGTAAACCACCGCTAACCCGTCCCTGCCTTGTGGTAACGTCCGTGCCATCTCCTCAATCATCGTCTCATGACCATCATCCAAGAAAATCGGAATTATACCCAATTTGAAGCTCACCACTAATTCGTGCAGTTTTTCTGGAAGCAGGTATGCTGCCCTGCAGTGATGACAGCCAACCTGAAACATTCGCAGCTTATTAATGTCGTGGTCATATTTTTTTGAAATCTAGATCGATTAATGTCGGTAGTAAAACATTATTAATTATAAAAGCATAACACACGCAGAATGCCTCACTTCCTACAATGCAAGTCATCAGTAGATTGCGGATCTTTATGCGAAATAAAAATTGTCTGCTATCTTTTCTTTCATCTGTTATCTTTATCTTATTGTATGTTATTTCTTCCCTTAATGATTTTAATAAAGGATAAATCATATATTGACATCTTCAATATTTTAAATTTGACGACAATTTCGAATTTCATCTACTCAATTTTGCTATAAATGCATAAAGAGCCGCAGTCTGGTCATTAGAAAAGTGAATTTGGAAATACAGAAGACACTTGTTTGGGACAGCTGAAAGTTCTAACTCTTTATAAGGAGTTTCATCGCATCGCATATCATAAAAAGAAAGATTAATATAAAATGACTCGCAAAATTGAAAACGAAACATTCCGTGTAGACGTTACACGTACTGTAGATAAAAATAGGATACAATGAAGGTAAAAATGTTGTCTGCGATCGAACAAATCGAACGTAGTGGAACGTTATACCAGGAAAACATAATACGGGAACAGCATGATCGTTTTTTCGTCTTGCTTACTTCGACTATCAGCGGCGTGAGCGGAGCGAAATCCGAACGTAGGACGACATCGCTGCCCCAGAGTATGAGGCGAACATCCGTGTAAAGATTGTCTAAATTGAGACCGGTCTCTGACAAGTATTTTCCCGCTATCCGGAGAGCATACAAAGCGTACTCGTCCCTAGCCACCGAGAATATTGACCTCCGTGAAAGGCTTGTCCGCAACCTCGTCCAAAGTCCTGCACTCAGAACCGGCAAAGCAGCGCCGGTGTATTCGAACACGTAGACCTCTTCGTCCCGGTTCCGCGTCCATATCACTGGTATCGACTGAATGACCCTCGACCATGGTAACAAGCAACCGTCGTGCCTATAAACAATTGACCAACATTATTTATAACAAATACCATATTAATAAAAAATATCTTAATATTTATTTCTGATATTTATTTATTACTTTGAGTGAAAATACACTAAGAGCCATAACAAATTAGTTTCGATTGTTCAGAGGCACAAGAAAATTTTGTTTTCTGTTAAACATTGTCAATCGGCAGCTACAAAAGATTCATCACTCACTTTTTATTTTAAAAATTGTATAACAATTTTTTTACTTTACCAGACATACATAATTCATACTTCATAATTAACGCACAATGCTTGAATTATGAAAACAATGTTCCAGATCACTACGCCGGA
Organism: Lasioglossum figueresi; assembly: GCA_028455805.1. NCBI lineage: Eukaryota > Metazoa > Arthropoda > Insecta > Hymenoptera > Halictidae > Lasioglossum > Lasioglossum figueresi. The sequence goes on from CM052193.1 coordinate 6,754,817, forward strand.
AGTGGATATCTAAGAGTAGTAAAGTTCTATTTATATATTATCCGCATAGACACGCAACGGTTCCGTTTAGTATATTAATACCTTTCTTTTTGTTTAATTTCCGATACTGTCCTGATACGATACGTATAAACATTTATATTCAAATGCACGAGACAAAGAATGTTTCTCTGATCGGTGCTGAACGGAACCGTTCCGTGTCTATGTTACATCCAACAGAAGCAATTTGCATTAAATATGCTCAAAGAGGTTTTTGTCGATTACCAAAAAACCTACCTAAGGCCAGGAAATATGACGAACGTGGGTTGAATTTCCGATATTTTCTTAGCGATCTGCTCATCCTTCAAAAAAGCCTCGCAAATCTTGATTGCTTTGTTTTCGGAATACGCGGAGTGATCTATTTCGACCGACAACAACACCAGTTCCACTGCGATCAAATTCTCATAGAGATCGGACTGATACTGTTCCGGTATGATCAGAGTTGCATCGATTCCTTCATCCGATAAAGTATTGGCTAGCAATGACAAATCGTAGACATCCTCGAATGCCACAACCACTGCCGATTGTGGCGGTTCGGTCAAGGTCGAGCCGAGAACGATGTGAATAAAGCAAAGGTACACGCAGAATTTGACCAGCGCAAACATTATGTGCAAATGCTGCTAATAAATCGGTAAAAATAAAACACCTGTTTACCATTCATACGAATCACCTGTGTTTAACGACCTTTTAAACGTCGAAATGAAAAATTGAGTAATCCGATAAGTTCTTCTTGTTAATTCCTAGTGTTTTCTGTTGGATATCAGCGCGTTAATCGCGGAATTTCAAAACGGGTCACACGCCGAGGATAAAAAAGAAACCCGTCTCGGAACGATGTAGCGATAAACCAGCACTAAATAGTTCTTGTATATTTCCTAATTCTTCTTGATTTAAACACAAAAATCGACCTACCTTCTTTATACGTCAACTAACACACGTAAATAAGTCTGATGTAAGAATTGATATGGAGCGCAATTTATCTTTTCAGTCAAACAATTTGTTAATTCCGAATTCGAATTTGTGTAGAAATTTCAAATATCTACAAATGGTACAGTTTTCTTGTCTTGACGTACTCGAGAGCAGGATGAGTAAACAACACACTGTTTCCCACTAAAAAGATGCGAGATTCACACACGGAATATTATAGTCGTGCCGGTCGAAGAACTATGAGTTTTAAGCGAACGAGCGACTGGCCTCACTCGCCTCTGACGCAGCACCGCCACGAAGCATAAACGATCGCGTGGGTCGTAACATTTGACTTTCGTAAGCAAAGTCTGCCTTGGTCCAGAGAGCGACACTCCGATTGTCAAGCCGGCTAAATGTTCTAAAAAACGTGCGGTGGCATTCTGGATGCACGCACGTACACTCTGCTACTCTATTCAGCGGTGACTAGTTCTTATCGCGGGATATTTAGTTAACGTTTTTTACGCGTGGAACTTTACGAATTAGAGTTAGTACATTGCTTATAGTTAGTAGCATTTGAATCGCATAGATTCATTACTATTTAGACTACGGATTTTATGCATTTATGAGATAAATGGGCACGTACAATTTAAAGCAGTGGACATGTTAAAAATATTTAAGAACATCAATTTATCAGTTTCAGCTTAATAGGATAATTAAAAGAAGAATGCAATTTCTATGTATTTGGCTCCTGCGACCTACAATCAATGCGAACTTTTTTTTATTTTGCATAAGGATCCGCAGTTTATTCATTACTTAAATAAAGGTTGGATTTTCTGAAATTTAACTTTGTTTCGGACAACTCTGCATGCTTTACATACACACTCTGTTCTGCACATATCTTGACATATTACAAAAGATTAATGTTATTTGTTCACGAGATAAAATTCTATACTTCATAACCTCTCGATCACATTGTAGCTACTGTACCATATACTGTCTGTCAGTCAACTATACTTCATTGTAAGGATAACGTGACTTCTATATCAAGGAATAATGTTACCGAATCCGCCTTTTTAATGTTACGTTTTAGATCCCAAACAAAGTTACAAGAAACCGGTATAATACACGCAACCACACATATGTATCTGTATGGACATCGACATGGTTTAGTTTCGAAAAGTAGGGGGTTGTTTTCAACAAACGGTTTATAGCAACGCCACCTGTCCAGTGATGAGATATTGTGCGCTTTTTCGCGCATGCGCGACGATTTTAGGTAGTAAATATGAAAACTGAATAGGTAACAACATTGTCTACGATGTTATTACGGTGTTGACAATATGCCTTTCAATAGGTTATGCTTCGTTTCATAAAACTACGAAAATATGCTGTCTATTCTATGCTCCGTTTGAAATACTGTATAATCTAAAAATGAAACCTTTATAAAAAGTGCGTGTCAAATTATATTATTTCCTCCGCAGTGACAGAATCATCTGACAAACACCGGTAAAAATTGTATCACAAGTTCCCGCCAAAAATGTGTTTTTGCTGCGCACCCTACCTTGTATCATATATTTAAATATGAAATTCCGATGTAGAATGGTAGATGTGATCGCTATGAGAGACTTCACGAGTGAGTGCAATATTTATAATATATTTCTAACCTTTTCTGAAGCTTTATCGTAAAAATATGATTGACTAAAAATGATCACGAATGATTATTTACGTTGCCATTGTATTTCTTTCTTTCTAAATATTGTATCTTGTATACTTCAATAATATTATTAAATATTTAGAAAAGATTAACTCTATTTTCTGTTTTAGATATTATTAATGTTCTCTCTCGATTAACGAAACAATGCACTTTGAAATTAACCCCGAGCGAATTGTGCTTTAGCGTCGGTGACGATCGCGTATCGATGGTTTGGGCCGAATTAAGTCAAGATCATTTCTTTACCGAGTATGTTATGACCGGTGTCACCGAGGAACAAAACGAAATTTATTTAGAATTTGATGCAACCATGCTCGCCAGATCACTGGGTTCTTTACGAATGACTGCAAAGAGCGTAAAAATGAAACTGACAAATAAACGTCAACCTTGCCTTTCACTGGAAATCGAACTACCGTCGTTGAGTATAGAATCGAGACAATGTTTGCACGATGTTCCAGTGAGAGTTGTACCGCGTCGAGAATGGCAGGAACACCAAGCACCGAATATTCCGGAATTTGATGTAAATATTCATATATCATGCGTGTCCTATTGCTGAATTAATTACATTTTTATCATTTCTAGATATCGGTAGATATGCCGCAACTTAAACACGTAAGGAACATCGTGGAGAGAATGAAAAACATGAGTCCACGGTTAACATTGAGCGCCGATAAATCCGGTATATTTGTGCTAAAAGTTGATACGGACAGCGCCACGGTTTCTACACATTTCCAGGATCTGCAGGTGTGGAGTTGCAGTCAGAAAGATCATGATGACAAAATATCCGCAACCATTGATATTAAAAAATTCTTTATGTTCTTGGCCTGGGATGTTGTACATCCCGATGGTGTGAAATGTAACATACTTCAAGACAGAATGGTGAACTTATATCTTCACTTATCGGATCATTTGAAAATACATTACTTTATTCCTTCGATGACTACCTGAGTCATCTTTTTATAGTTTATGAATGTTTGTGTGACGTTGTCTGGATACAATGTAGGTAAATTAATCTTTTTAAGTAACCAATCATTCCATGTTTTATTTTTCTCTTTTTAATGCATAGAAGTAACTGGTATAGGGTATCCTTTCCGCAAAAATATGTACAAACGTTATATTATAGAATCAGTTGGTAATTAAGATTAACTATACGCTAGATTAAAACTTCGTTCATTCTCTTGTCTGAAGTTTTGATGCATCTGATCGATCTGTTGTATTTTGTGATTAAGCAAGGATGTCTGTTGATCCAACCACTGCAAACTATTCATATGCGCGTTCAGTATTTTGCCAATCTGAACGATTGGATCACTAGAATCTTGAGTACGATTGGCTTGATTCAAGTGTTCTATAATTTCTTTCAGATCTTCTGACATTCTTTTTAGTTGCGTATCCAGATCTTCTGCTAAACGATAAGCATATTCTCTTTCTGGATCCGAAACTGCAAGTGATGCTAATTCTTTCTCCAGTGGTTCTAGGCAGTCTTGCAATTCCTTTTGTTGACCGACCTGTAAATATACAACGCATACTGTGCCAAAAGTAATTCATGAATTGTATGTATTTCAATAAATAACCAATAAAAACTTACAACATAATCCAATTCTTGTTCTAATTGTTGTTGCTCAATTTTCACCCGTTCAACTTCTTCGTTAAGAGCTACTATTTTCTCTCCATTCGTTATTAGCAATTTATCCCAAGCATTCACTTGTGCAGCTTGATTAACAAATACTTTCTCCTGTTCTTCTAATTCTAAAGTCCACTTGTTGATAGATTCTTCGAATGAGCTTATGGAAGCTGGTTGGTTTGCATTTGCAGATGAAGTGACACTGTAATATTTCATTGACTAGTATGCAAGTCAGAATGTGCATATTTAATCTAAAGTAAAATTTATTTACGTAGTCGTTGTGCCTAATGATAGTTGAGTGCTGGGAGTTGGCGCAACAGACGTTTTATTTAATGAAAACCCAGTTGTGCTAGCTGCTGCAGTTGTTCCTGTGCCAAAAGTGAACCCTGTAGCAGTAGAGCCAGGTTTTGCAGTTGCGGGGAAGCCTGTAGAAACTATAAAATTCATTATATTTTTAGATGTTCAATTTGTAAACATTCTATAGTCTAATTTCGGTACCTGCTGCAGTAGTACCAACAGCAAAAGTAGTGCCTGCTGCCTTTGTATTTGGTGTACCGAATGTCAAACCAGTTGTTGGAGCAGACGAAGTAGCTTGACTACCTCCCAAGGTTAATCCACCTGTAAGAGGTTTAGCTCCAAAACCAGATACAGGCATTGCTGCTGTAGTAGCCGTAGTGGTGCCTCCTAAAGTAAAGCTGGGAGTACTTCCAATTGTAGTTGGTCCACAGAAAAGTTTAGGTGATGTGGTACTAGTTGCCGTAGGAGTAATGCCAGTACTTGCAACTATACCTGTACCAAATGTTAATCCAGGTGTTTGCGGTATTGACGTATTAGCAGGAGCTGCTATAGGTGCTGCTGCAGATGTGCTAAAACTAAATCCAGTAGTAGTACCCTGAGCAGGCATAGTGTTTAGTCCAGTACCAAATACAGGTGCAGCTGCAGGTTTACTTTGCGTTTGCGCCAGTGAAAATCCTAACGATTTCCCTGCATCTCCAGCACCCATGGAACCAAATGTAGAACCTATAAAATATTCAGATACAATAAAACTGTTCTTCTATTCTTTATATCATGGTATCGAATGTTTCTTGGATTTTACTTGTTGTTGGAGCATTAGTTGTTGTTGTTGTTGTAGGGGCTGCTTGTGATTTCGAAGGATCAAACGAGAAACTCATGTTTATTCTTTATATATATCTTAGTTATAGACGACTGTGCTTGATATTTAGATGAACAGTTGGTAAATGCGTTTGTTCGTCGTCCACTGGTGTTAGCTGTTATTAATTAACACTTTTACTCTTTTTTCTCTTTTCTTTTTTTTACTCTTCAGGTTCTGTAAATATGTATATAAAATAAGTAACCTGTTAACCTCAAAAGCTACAGAATAAGAAATACAGAGTTTCATGAAGGTTAGCATCTATTATTAGCATAAGAAAGTAAATTAAAGGTATACTGGATAGACTTCGTGTGTAATCTTTTCGTTAATTTTGAAATTCACCTGAGAAACATAACCGAAATATGCACGCCGCTCTGCTTTTTCACTGTTTTACATCAAGGACTGACGGGAATAAACGAATTCAATCATTTGAACAGACCAGTTGTGAGTGTGAAATATTGTGCGCGAGTTTCGCCAGGAACGTATCCACGTTCTCAGTTTATGGGGTTTTAGTGGGGAACTGTTACTGGTAGAAAAGTACCGGAAGAATTCAGAAGTTTATATATTATATGTACATACATATTAAATTTTAATACAATACACACATGTTATACAGTCATATTTCCAAATCAAATCATAACAAATTTTGCGAAATTAGCGGGGTGACCAAGGCACATATGTCCAAAACAGTAACGTATCTATATTATGATGACGAGTTAGCAGAGCCCTGGGGCAGTTATATTGGCGGGAACTTAGACCATAGATATGGTCTCAGGGCGGGAAAGTACTGATATTTTCGAGATGTTCAAAGTACCCTATTTTATTGAGAATTTTACTTTACTAAAAGCGTCGGGCATGCGCGAGAAATAATATCTCACCACCGATGGTAATTGGTCTATGTCATGGATCTAAATTGACCTAAATGACGGTACCTATATAGTTCTGCTGGGTTGAAGCGAAAGACGGAAGGGGAATCGTCCACTAAACTCTAAACCGTCCTTCAGCCATGTTGCAAGGCGAACATCTATGTCATGTCGCGGTAAATTTTAAAGTTACACGCTTACATTACATTTTATATCTGTAAATTATAGTCCGACTTTGTCTTTATGCGTTAAATTGTTTTATAAATGTTATAATAAATGATACGAAATGTAATCTATCGGATTATAAAAATAAAATATTTTTAGTTGCCAGAAAATAAAACTAGTTTATTATAATACTGCCTTTTGATTCTAACATCTGATTTAATTTTACAAATATAACGTACTCTTAAATTAATATAGTACTCCAGGATACACTTAATTAAATTTATCCTATGGTTGTATAGTGGTGGTTGGTTGTTATTATATTATATAATATTTCAAAATAAATTGTGAAAATTAGTATAGAACTTTACACTAATTTACTAGGAGTAGTATAAAATGGGTAAATTAAATAATGCAATACAATTTCCTGTATTTAAGCTTTTTACTTCGTTATGTAGCAATAATTTTCTAATAACTCCTCGACAACGGCGATGAGCATAATCAACTGTTCATCGCATGATGATTCTATGTTTGTAAGAAAGGAGGAAGCATTCAATGAAGAATATAACAAATGTAATGAATCGCAGGAGCTACTAGAATTGCATCATCATTTATTATTAAATGCAGAGGGGTTAAACTGTAATTCAGAATACGCTGGAAAAGTAAGCGTGTAAGCGTGTAACTTTAAAATTTACCGCGACATGACATAGATGGCAGCACCACGTTCGCCTTCCAAGATGGCTGAAGGAAGTTTTGGCTGAAGGAAGTTAGAGATCGACTTTCCTTCCGTTTTTCGCTTCAACCCCCCGCATCAATAAGTTCACTTTATTCATCGTCCTTTAGATCCATGATATGGCGATTGGTCTATGTACTCCTGTACATCGTCTGTGGTATTGCTATAGAATTAAATGTCCATTAAAAACATTATAACTAACGTTACAACTAAGATTTCTTATGACAGTATATTGACCGAAGATAATTCTGGTAACAGTATAAAAAATTTCTAAATACAAGTTTCTGATTTCCTTACATTTTTAAAATGTTTCATATACCATTGAGTATCCATAACATAAGAGAGAGAGATCTCACGTCGGATAGTGTCAAATTGGGATGGTCAACTATTTCGACAATCGGTGTGCCTTCACATTGACACAGCTCACACACACACACAGTTGTTACATTTGTTGTGCTTACATTTACATTTACTTGCGTACGACTGAAAGTTCAAAGAGGTTATTTAGAAAAGAAGACTGGCTTTATAAATATAAAACTAATAAAACAATGCATCTGAAAAGTGTTAAATATAGTCAAGTTTGATGACACCAATTTAATTTTTAACCTGATAGTACACATCATTGAATGTGCACTTGAAAGGAGACCTGTCAGGTTAACAGAACAATGATCGATTAACGATGACCGATTATGACTGAATGATTCATTGGTCGTACGTTTTAAATGAAACATAATGTAATATCTTCCAGCACCAGAAAGATAATGTGTAAATGTAAAATATTTAAACGATTATATGTCATCTGAACGACCATATTTTAAGCATACTTGTATATAAACATGGCCCAAATACTAACGTCGGCCCCTGATGGTTTGCCGAAACATTTTGTCACTGCCATGCGTACACTTTTTGATATAATGGATGATCAAAATACAGGTTTCGTTAAATTTTCTGATATTGAAGACAGATGGCAAGACGACGGAACACAGGGTCTTCCGAAAGGTGTTTTAGATAGTCTTAAGAAAGTTACACCGCTGAATGGTTTGTTATCTTTCGAAAGGTTCTGCACTGGACTAAAAATTTGTCTATTGCAAATTCAAGTGGAATCTGATCCTAAGAAACACAGTGGTCAACCAAATAGGCCACCATCTGCTCCGATTCTTATTCCTGACAGTCAAACTAAAACAACATGTACATCTCCGAATACAGCAACTATAAGACCAAATAATGCCATATCTCAGCAACGAACTTTAAGTATGCCACAGTTATTAGCAGGTCGTAAGGATGTCAATACACAATTAGAATTAATGGATGCTAGAAGCGGAGCTGAATCAAAGTTAAATAAAGCATACGGACCCCCAAAACCTCCTAGAACAGGTGCTGCATTAGAAGTTAGAACTATTAACACTGATAGAAACTTCGACAAGTCTGAAATTCGAACAGTATTACAAAACTGGCAAATGGGTTTATTAATGAATGATGATAAAGCTATAGAAAAACGACAATTACCAGCAGTCAATTATAAACCAGATACAAGAACGTTATTGAGACCAACACGTGTATTGGGAGATGGTAAAGCGGTTGAATTACAGAATAATCAAGTTGGTCTTCAACTTAAAAAATCTCTAAATCGACGTAGAGAACCTAGACGTCATACGTTGCAGAATGGTATTGATTATAATATGGTAAAGATGTTCTTCTCTAGGATTCCCAACTAACGATTGATGATTGGTTTTGGGTATGCGTGATATTTACTGAGTATTAACATGCTGTACAACTGTATAGCTTGTACAAAACTTTAATTAGCTTGTAATGCACACAATGCTATGCAACATTTTTCTAGATTGGATAGTTGGGAAACCTGTGTTTTTGTCTTTATCGAAAAAAACTATTTAATTCTGTTTTCACTTTTAGATGAAGAGAATGAAACAAATCGAGCAAGAAAAGGATGTATTGCTTCAAGGTCTAGCAGCAGTTGATAAAGCTAGAGAATGGTATTTGAAGCAAATCTCTGCCACGCAAGAAAAGATCAAACATCTTGGGCGCATGGGATCTCACGTGGTATCGAAAATTTTGTTAATAATTTATCAGATTATTTTAAATGTAACGGATACATAATTTATCTCCTCTTCCAGGAACAATGGACTGAAGCGCAACAAGAACGCTTAGAATTGCAACGTGCCCGAGTGCTGGAAGTTAATAAACACTTGGCTGCATTGATTACTAGCTGGGAACGCGGGGGTCTTCCTCTTCATATGAATCTTGCTTTTCTAAGTACTCCAACGTCTACGCAACTTCAACAAGATATGCTTTCTGGGTTGAAACAACAAAATCACAGATTAACAGAGGTAAGCTAAAAAATGGATTTCTGATTGTTAAATCCCCATAACACTAATAAAGAGATAAATACTAATTTGCGAGAAAATATAAAACAGGAAGTTAATAAGAAGAGTCAACGAATAGCAATTCTTGAACAAGAAAAAGATAACTTGGTGCGAGAATTATATAATAGGCAAGGTGGTATGGTTCAATCTCGACGAGCGACAATGATCCACGAGCAACATGACCAAACATTTATGTAAGGTACTAACAATAATAAAATAAATGTCCTACTGTTTGACAGAAAATTATATTCTAAACAAATATTGTTTTTTAGAATATAACAGACGATTATAATGAAGATTTACCACCGAAGACGCAAATGACAAGTGTTGATGTATAATTATACATTTATGTGAAACTAAATAAATAATAGTAATATTCAAACTTTAGATTAAGTTTGTAAAAATTTGTTAAATATCAAGGTACTGATATATTCAAATTTAGATATACAGTGTAAACGAAGTGCCTTAAAACTTTCATAATCCGTCCAAGAATCTGAAAGATTATTACAGTTTCGTCAATAAATTATTCTAATTAACAAACGGTCTTGATCCAATTATTCATTCTGTTGCGCAACCATAATCTAAATTCGTATATAAAATTCAGCGGTCAATATAACGTACTTAACGCTGATATTTCTCTTATCTTATAAAAACATTTTTTATAAAATATTGCAGAAGCAAGCCCTGCAACTTTTGCGATGCGCGTTACATTTAGTCCCGGAAGCAAGTCCGCGATATTAAATGTTATCCAACTTAAACACATGATAATATGCTTCTCTAATTATCTGACACTGCTATTTATATCAAATCTACTACAAAATTTTTGGGAAACGTACATGTAATTTAACATTTCTGAAAATATACATAACATCGTTGAAAAACGCTATAAAATATAATTAACAATAAGAAATTTTGAATATAAATTTAAGCTACTTCAAAGCTCTAAAACTATGATTCCGACGTGTGGTCGGTTTGAAAAAATATGTGACAAATGAGGACTCCAAAAATGTATTGAAGATGAATGTAAATAAAATTTACTGTACTTCAAATGCTCCAATATCTTAGGCAATTTCATTCGCAAATACGCGTAACTATTTTCAATTTTCGATATATTTGAAATATATTTCTTCATAATTATATTATTCCGTATGTTGTTTAGAGCTTTTCTTCAAAAGGATAATTCCTTTAATTATTTAATAGAAAAAAGATATATAACCGGACAGTTGTAATTATTTATGTTATCGAATCGTCTTGTACGTGACGAAAGAGATTTACGATTTTAAGGAAGTTGTTGAAAAGGATTGATGTGGGTAATAGAGTAGACGTTGAGCGATTCACAACCCCACGCATGGTTTCTTGGTGTCTGGTGACATTTTAGCTAAACTAAACGCGTTAGTCTGTATTTAGTTAGCAGTTGTTGAGGGGCAGTTGCCTCCAGCCGTGCAGAGACAACAGTTCAGCTGTTCAGTTCGTTCAGCGCGCTCAGCGAGTATCGTTGCTCGCTTACATAGCGTGGGCATCAAGAATTTTCTGTTTGCGATAGTGCATGCGTGAGACGAACCCCTTTCGAACGGTTGACCTTTGACCCAACCGAGGTCAGGAAAAGCCTATCCGCAGGCGCGGATCGTTGGTCGTCGATCTCCGTTTTCGGACTGCACGATCCACTGGCTGGATTATCGTTATCGGGACTCCTCGTCCGGATCTCGTGTGAGCTTTCTGTAGGCCCATCATGCTACCAAGATTGGTACTGCCAATAATTTTGCTACTCGTGGTTGTAGGTACGAAACATTTTATACGTTTGAGAATATCGATCGAAGTTCGACCGCTTCTCGAACATCTTTCTTGAACTCGATAAATTTTCCAAATTATTCAGAAACATATAAATAATTGCAAAATATTTTTCAAAGATAAATAGTTTCATGTTTCTCAAATATTTTTAGAAAATAAACGTTGAACCAGTCGAAAGATGAACTTATATATTATTCAAATAGTTTGAACAGCTTGAATAAGTTCGTATTGTTCCAAATCTTCTTGACTATTCGAATATTATTATTCTTATCAAGGACTATCGGGCGGACATTTTTTACTTATCAGTTTAAGATACTTGCTTCAATATTTTTTCATTCTTTTCTACTACGACGAGAGTGTACTATATCACTGTAATTCATTATCAAATCATTTTTATAGTTACAGAAAATGAAAATTTTTGAAGTTTTTTAGTATTAGGGGCGGAAGCGGATTGAATAGATTAAAAATGGCTTCTCAAAAATCTTAAAAAACATGTAAAACCGCTACGTCAAAAGTGACGACTTTATAACTTTCCAGCAGCATAATATTAATATTCGAATTCGAACTGTTTGAGATATTTGATACAAGAATTTTTAGAGCACTAGACTAAATTTGAAAGTAATAATAAATTGTTATATTTCTTTATATGTAACAATCGTTGACTAACATCTTTTTTCGTTCGATAAATAATTCGTTTAATGTAAAATTAGGCTTGAACGTTCTTTTGAAAGAAAGATCTCGGTTCATTCACCGAGGACACAGATAATGCAGTGCGATAATAAAATGTAGTTTCAATGATGCACGTTCCACGTTCCATTCTACTGCTTTTATTACGTAGGAATATAGATGACGACAATGATAAAATTTAATATTCGAAAAATCAATTAACCCACATAGCCGTGCTTTATCTCCTCTAACGTTTATCAATTTAGACAAGTGAGAAGTGCAATGGATACATCCGGTATAAATAATTGCAGAGGCAGCATATTTCTTCGTATCATTATCTCTATAGGGTAAATAAACTGCAGATACGTTCACTGCGTATATGAAACGTTCGTTAGAAAAGTTATACAGGGAACTTGCGTCCGTAATTTGTCGCCGAGATATCCATGGCACGTGTAATATTACTTTAGCGTCATCGTAGAGACGACGTATCCTTAATACCACTATTATTTGATACGTAATGAATGTAATGAAGTGAAGGTAATTTTTTTGCGGCAAATGTATGTCAGAAATTATTCAGTATATTTTAATTATCAATTAAAATAAATCATTATTTAGTAAAAAATGATAATTTAAAAAAATATATTTCTTCGATAATTTAACTCTACAGAAAACTGATTATAATAACTATAAACTGCGAATATTTATGCAAAATAAAAAATTTTGATTGTAGGTCACAGGAACCAAATAGAAATTGCATTCTTTTTTTAATTATCCTATTATGCTAAAACTGATACATTGATGTTCTTAAATATTTTTAACATGTCCACTGCTTTAAATTGTACGTGCCCATTTTTCTCATAAATGCATAAAATCCACAGTCTAATAATAACCATAATGATTAAATTACAAAATTAAATATTTGAAAATTTAAGTTTTAGCGCCCCATGAAGATTTTAACTTTATAATATATGTTTTTATTGTAGCCATAAGCACACGATCGCGCGCTTGCGATTTGGATCAAATGCAGTATGGATGTCGAATTTATAACGCACAATGTAGATGCGGTTATGGCTGCTCTTCCGAATACAGATATAATAATAATGAGGATTGTAAAGAAGCATTAAGAGGTAATGAAATACTTGCTGGTTCCATCAACATTAACAGGAAATTTTAGTCTATTTTGTTGTACTCTCACATCAATGTCAAGAATGTATAGTTACAGTTATTATTGTATAATTATTTTTTCAGGCAAGCGTAGTGATACGTGCTACAGATTAAAACCTTGCTTGAACGAGGGATCTTGCATACAAATATCGTCGGACCCTGGATTTAAATGTCGCTGCGAAGGGACCGGTTATTATGGGCCACTTTGTGAGAAACGTTAGTATATTTTACTATCGTTACTGATTAAAGATGATTATATTTATAAATTGCAGCCTTATATTCGATTACATTCAATTCCCGACGTAATCGTAAATACAACAGTCTCAACTAACTAATAATATGAATGATGTATTATCTAATATTAAATATCAAAATAAAAATTTACTGTGTATAATAATTATAAATGTTGTTTGAAAAAGTTCTATTTAATGAGGTGATTATGTTTTGTTTCAGCTTGTCCGGGACTGAATTATTTACGTCTCCGAGGACCATTTCCCTATGAATGTGTTGTAATCTGATCTACAATGTTTCTTATACTTATCTATTAAAAATCAAATACATGTGCTATTAAATACAAAAAAATGAACACGTTTTGTAACAATTTCCACATCTTTGTACATACATAATAAATACATATTGTATATATCATAATAGTTTTGCACATATTATTTATATAAACTTTTATTACAAATTGTCAATGTAGAAATATGACAAAAGTTAAAAACACTTATTTTCTACAGTGAATATTAATTGTTTTAAAAAAACACAATTGCTAAGCTATTTTGTATTTTAAGACAAAAAAGAGAGGTTTGACATTTTCACTGTTTATTCATCAATAATTTTACAATATGTATGCACATGATGTGTTGGATCCATGAGTTGTCAGACAAACGCTTAGTTTGTATCGTGCTTATGTTATGCACTTTGTTCTTATTTTTATTTCCTTTGATCTATTTCTACATAATGCCACGTGTACCTCACTTGCTGTTTCTGATGGCAAAACTTGTAAAAATCGATTCTTGTACTCTTTGTGTAAGTACTGTTTTGTAGTTTTGTTCTTTTTTTTTGCAGTATGAATCGACTGAATTCGTAATACTAGTTTGATTTTACAACACGAGACTGCATCAGGAACTTAACTGCATGTACATATATTTATATATTATATATTATCTAGGACAAACAATTGGCCAGTTATTAACTTCTTTTACAAATTCATTGATATTCTCTTTTTTTCAACAGAGTTACACGTTACGATGATTCATATAATAAAACATAAGTCTGCTCCTTCCACTATAAAATTATTTGAATTCGCAAGTTTCAGCAAGTGATACGGATACATTTTCTTCTTTCTTTTTGATTATATAGCCAATCAGTATTTTATATAATATGATGAATTTGCATGTGACTTCAGTTTCGTCTATTGTACATTTTAAACTGATTGTAGTGTACATTATAGGTAAAACAAATACTCTAAAGAAAATTATATAAATAAATGTATCAACATGTACGTATATTCTTATAAAAGCAGACGGGACATTATCTTCGAATATTATAAATGGGCAGGTTGTCAACAGTTCAATATTAAATTATTTTCCAATTTATGCTTTTATGTATAATAAACCAATGGAAGAAAATGTCTATAAAATTTTTTACAGGGAGTGGCAATTTAAAATGTTTAAGAATATCTCACAACGCTAGTTTAGAATCCTTCGGAGAACTATTATGCTGTGTTGCAAATAAAACAAGATATCCGACAGATTGTTAGTCAAATTAAGTAATTCAGACAAATCGCCTCCCTAATGATTTTCATATTTTATAAGATGATAAAATGACTCGTTGTTTTTTTTATTTTATATTCTGTTTCTTTTTTCAACAAGTTCATAATCCAATTGATTATTATCAATATTATTATTGTTGTCACATTAGTCTCAATTTGGCAAATGTTTACGATCATGCTTATGATAATAATAATCTCGGTACCGAAGTGTATGGACTAAAAACAAGTAATGTAGATTACAATTTGAATAAGCAGTAACCGTTTCGATACAACATTACTCTTGAATGGCACCAGGGGTATGCTGGGATCTTTCTTGACTAAATCCACGCGTGCCGTCTGGCCCCCTTGGTTGTCTAACTACCGTTAATTTAGGACCTGTATCTTCCATAGATGTAGTACGCAATCGGCTGATCAAACGTTCGGGTCGTTGATGGATTGAATCGCTGTACAATAAATATACAAGATATATTCGTAGATCAATTTATGATACTGTTGTCAAATGAAGAAAGAGTCTCTTGTAAAAATTGATATTTTACCTTAATCGTGTTACATTGCATGCAGACGATTTACCAGTACGTTGATTCGTAATTAAAACAAATTCAACCGGGTCTCCTGGTTGAAGTATCGCATGATCTCGAACTTCGCTCATGTGAAAGAATAATTTCTTACCCTCGTCAATCTCATAGGCAAGAAAACCGAAAGGACCTTTCACTGCATCCACTGTTGCTCTTCTCTTTTTTCTAACCGCTACAACATTACAAGCATGGCCTGCTGAATCAACCTGCAATTGTACAGGGTCGCCAGCCTGTAATAGCTCGCGTTTATTAACGAGTCCCATAATTCTAAACTCGTATTCTGGGATGTCTTCATCTTCGTTAGTAGCGTTTATCTTTATCAAACCAGCATACTCTGCCTGGTCAGGATTTGCACTTCGTAATGGTCTCACGACCGTTCCATCAAGCACTTCGCTAACTGGTATTGGCCTAGGAATGCTTCCACGAGGTACTAATTTAACGTAATCCGCGGCAACACAACCACCGTTTCCTCTACCATTTCCAGAACTGATTATACACTCGATATCAGCTCCTACTTCCAATGTACTAGCGTCTCCTTCAAAATTGCTAAAAAAATTGTGGGCGTAAATATCCACGATCTTATAGTAACAGAAGATTGATTTATATATTAAAAATTCTTTACCTGAAGTGAAAAAATATTTCTTTATCGTGATTCACAGTCTCAATAAAACCAAATCCATCTTTGAGAGCAGCAATAAAGCCCTGACAAACTTGACCGTTCAACTTTTTATTACCATTTGAAGTTTTCTCACCAGAAGAATTCACTAGAGATATGTCAACAGCAACAAGTTCTTTATTTCGTTTTACTTGACAAATACTAAATTGAACCTAAAAAATAATCGCATTTTAAGCAATGAAATTAATCAAGAATGTTTTCACACACAGAGATACTCTAGAAAAAAAAAAATAATAATATACCTTGTCATCTAATTTTGGAATATTTTTTGCATCACAATCTTTAATAAAGAAAATAACACTCTTTTGTTGATTTTCTTTTACGTATCCGATGAGACCAGGTACCAAATGGGACCAGGTACCGCTTACACCTTGAATTATAGTACCCATCAAATCTTTTTCTATGATTGTTTCAAATTGAACTGTACCCGCTGGTAAAAGTTTCAACCTAATTGCACTTTGTCGATTACTCGAAAATGATGAAGAAGGATCCTATTATGACAGTTAACAATAATAAGTATTAGCATACAGAAAACTAACATACGAGGACGATTAACACGTACTATTTTTTTTTAAATATACTCACTTGAAGAACTGTAAACTCAACTTCATCTCCTATAGTAATGTCTCTATCAACATCAAGAACTTCATTGAAATGAAAGAATAAACGAGCTAAATCTCGATCTGCACAACGAATAAAACCAAATCCATCTTTGAGAACAGCAATAATGCCTTGTTCTCGTCTTTCACCAGATACAGTAAAAGATTCAGGTAACAACAATATTTCAGTAGCTCTTTTAAGTTGATCTCTAGTATCCGTTGCAATACGAAATTGGACCCAGTCCCCATGTCTAAGAAAAAAGAGTTAGCGTGTAGCTGTGTTGATGAACAGTAATACAACTTCAAAATATCTATACCTAAGAGTAAAATCTCCTTTTTGATCTTTGTCACCAAACGGAATTTCGACTTCAGAATGATCGGTATCTCTATAACGAATTCTTCCAGGCAATGGATCATTTTGATGACGAGCTGCAGTGCCCCTTTCCAAAGGCTTTAAAACCTGCCCTTTCACTACTTCGTTGCAGACTTCTTCAAATACTATAGAACCAGGTGGTAACTTAGTAATGTTACAAGCTACTTCTTTCCCCTGAAAAATAGTAACAAAATATAATTGGTATAAAATAATAATCGATAGCTACTTATATAAATAAAATATGTGCTCTTACATTTCGAGTTTGTATTATAAATTCAACATCATCTCCTAATCTAAGTTCTTCTTTCATAGATTTAGCTTCGCTAAAGTGGAAGAAAATCTCTTTAACTACGTCAGCACGTTCAATAAAGCCAAAGTTTTCTTTCATAGAGCATACTACTCCACGATAGCGAACTGGATGTACTGGATTTTCCAATCTTACATGACATGCACCCAAATTTCCACTGTAATTTATTTCAAAGATTTGTAATAATTTTGCACAATTATGTATTATACCAAACGTGATAAAACATATAGATGACGTACCGTTGATTAGTAGCAATTTGAAATGACACTCTATCACTGATAACTAAGGTAACATTTCCTTCTACATCATCTTTTGTATATGGCAAAAAAAAACATTCTCCTCTGTTTTCATAACTAATACGGCCTTGTAAGTCACCACTCGCGTGTGATACTATGGTTACATTTCCAGTAACTCGTTCTTCGCTTAGCACCTAGATCATACAAGATTTTACAAATTTATGCATTTGTTTATAGTTCTTCATCGAAAATATGTAAATTATATATATATATATATATATATATATATATTATATATATATATAATTATATATATATACTAACCACCTCCGGAGATATTTTGCTGACTGTACTAGCAATAGGTTTTCCTGTTCGTCGGTCATAAGTCATTTCAAATTCAACTGGATCTCCAATTCTTACATGATCTATGTTACCGCTAAATTGGCTAAAATGAAAGAACAATCTTGCTTGTCTTTCACAGCACTGTATAAATCCATATGAATGCTGTAAACAAAAAAAAATAGAAAAGTTATGTTAAAAAAGCATACCAATGTAAAACTGATCATTAGACTGCGGATGTTTATGCAATTTGCAATTATCGTAGACGAATTTTAAGAAAATCGAATCAAATCAGATCTTATTTTCTGTGGTAGCAGTCTTTTTAGATCAGAAATAAATTAACATCGTACTGAATTCCATCGAATTTTATACCCTAGCATTTTTTGAAAATTTTCAAGAGCCATAAATGCATAAAGATCCACAGTCTACTCATAGTAATAATTATAGTAATAAAAAAATATTCTCACTAATAATTTTTCGATTATTCCTGTTTCTCGTGTTCCTTGGTTAGCAGATTGATCTTGATCGGTGGAATTATTTGTTGATGTCTCTTCTGTGTAACCAGCATTTCCTTCCATTCCAGTAAATGTCCCGAAAGGAAATCTGTTCACTTCTTTACGTGACTTTTGTGTATTGGTATAACCTGCATAGTTTATATTATTTTTTCCATTCCCAGGAGGTGAATCTGCCATATAATGGTCGCTACCGTAGTTGGTACCATTTCTGTAGATATTAGTTGCTGATTGATGCGATCCCATTATAACTTTGGGATTAGGTATAGCCACGGACTTATAATCAAGTATTGCAGGGTCAGAGTTCATGATTGGCGGCTGGAACGTTTTCCACTGAGGATTGTTGGACATTGTTTCGAATTCGCACAACTTTAAATGTAATCTTGACGTATAAGTATTCTTGAAACAATTACTTAATTTCTTTTTTATGTTCACTTCCGTTTCACCACAATATATATATATATATATATATATATATATATATATAAATATATATATATGTATACCACAGTATATATGTATATATATATATATATACTTATATTTAGAAATTTTTTTTTAGTCTTTTCAATTATTTAAGTGTTAACATAGATATCACAGAACGGTTCTTGGTACCTTATATCTTTGTTCACTATTATAATGTTACAAGAACTTAATACAGAGGAAGAGAGGCTCTTTAAAATGCTGCAGAAATGCAGGCTCCTTTGTGACCAAGAAGTGGAAGGAAGGATTTGAACGTATTTTCACGTATATTATAAATTATTTATATATCTGCGAGTACCTCGACAACTCTGTGCGATATTGGCACTCCTTTTAAATATAAATACAAGTGTTTTTTTATTAACCAAAAGCAGCACAATCTCAGCCGCAATCACAATTACGGTCACTTTATGGCTCACCTAACTCTTTCTCACAAAGCTTGTGTACACAATATATAAATGAACAATGTAATTAATGTTGATTTACGAATTAATACAAGTACAAAATTCTTAGCACATCATAGACCATTGATACTTTCCACATATGTATGAACGAGTGTTATTAACAACTGTTTGATATTTACTCAATTTAGCGTACGTTAGAATAACCACGTTTCCTCTTAAACAGCAGTCATCCTTAATAAAAGGAGTAAATCAAAAAACATAGGAGATTTAAAGGATAAATGTTGACTTGAAAATCCTCAGATGTCTTCAATGCGTGCTGAGTGTGATTGTGTTGTTCCGATATTTCTATATTAGCGTTTCTTTCTTCAGCATTTAATTGTGAAATTTACAGTGAGCCTTGGTTTCAAAAATGTCCTAAACTAACAATTACACAAGCTGAAAATTAAAGAAATACATTTATATTAGTATAGCTCGAACATTATTTATAAATAAATAATAATATTTAAATGTAAATCTAATGATCACGAGCTTTTCAACAGAAGGTTCTGACAGATACAAATATATTCTTCTGGAAAAGTAATGTTTATTTTTCAATACAAAAAATATCTGCAATAACTGTATTGTATAATATATTTTCTAATTAATTCATCTAATTATATGGCAAGTGTAACTAGTTGTTTCTCGAACAATTATATTATTTAAAAAGTATATGTATTATATATAGAAAAAGAATGTATGCTCTTGTCATTTTTAATATCTTATAGATACGCATACATGTAATGAACATTTTTACCATATATAACGTACTTGGGCCAAGTAAAAAATAAATTTTCACTAATAAGTATTGTCTCAGGTATACTTATAGGTTATTATATATTTTACACTTTACATTGATATGAACGATTTAAGTATATAAGATAATTCACAGCATATTTTTATGATATTCTATTTGTGATTTCACATGAGATAAACAAGATATTCGTAATAATTGAGTGCCAGTTTGACATTGACTTTTTATGATCCAACTGGTGGTGTTTTCTCAATGTTTTTTAGCTAATTCTCTATATTTTACTCGCGTTTTAAATCTTGTTTACCGACATTGAATAACCAATCAAGACATTCTTGTCGTCGGTTCATGATTTAAATCATAATACTCGAACTTTACTACAAGTCAGGATAGATTACTTGAACACCCACATGAAAATGTTTGAAATATATGTAACGGTATAGGTATCGTAAGAATATCCGGAATATAACTAAATACGTGTCGTTCTACTAATTTTATAATCATCCATCTGAAATTCGAGTCGATAAAACACATTTCCAAAAAGAGAAGAAAACAAAACTCCGAAATATTATACGTCTTGCCAGTTATGAGATTCTGATTTTTTTATGAAGTCGCTCAGTTCTATGGGTATCGTAAAAATTTATCAGACCTCGACGGGTTTATAAAATATGAATATTCTTGATGGAGAACGAATAATCCAGCGAAATCTAATTGTTTCGTTATAAAGCTCGTAATCGAACGACTTTAGAAAATTTTATAAAACTCACCACGACACAGCACAGCACTGACGACATGCCGCCATGTTGAATGTCAACATTCAGCATTCACATACAAAACAGGAGCAACCACAGAGCAATTGCAGTTGAAATCTTGATTCATAACTTTCTGGTAATATTGCAACGAAAAGATTTATATTGTTCGTTTGTCATGTTACACGTAGAAAAGACCGATAAAAACGCAACGTATTTTGGCAATTCAAATTAAAATACGCATGGAAATAAAGGGGAAGTGTGTTTTCAACAGTGTTTTCGAATACGTAAAATTTTTAACCGATAACATCGTGGACATTTGAAAAGTTAATATTTACAAATGTACTTTTAAACTAATTAAAAACGGAGATAATTTCAGAATAAGTGTTATTAAAAATAAAGGTAATTAGTAATAGTAAAGTGATGGACATATTAGTAAAATGTAATAATAAACATGAAATTTAGTAGTTTCAACATATACATATGTTCTTTATTTTTACATTCATTTTCCAGATTTTTATTGTTGGTAGTATACAAAGTAATTTTAGTCAGTTATAATTTACAAATAAAGTTTGCTTTAATAATAATGATAGTGATAGTAATAGAATAATAATAACAATAATAATAATGATAATATTAAACGAAATTTGCACATATTATTAAGTGTTTAGTTTTTGGGATGTTTCTGCACTCGATGACCTCGAATGGACACCAAAATAATTTAATCGACGCCAACGTAAATCTTCAGGATCTGGTGTTGGTGGAGCAGTGACACATTCTAAGCTCAATTGAAGAGCTCTTCGTAAATCATCGTCTTCATCCGTTTCACCAGTTATGTTTGTTGTATGAGTTACTTTATTATCATTATGTAGGTCTAATCTCAATTTAACAGATTCGTCGATATCATCTTTTTTTATTATTTTCTAGACTTAACTGCAGCGCCCTTTGCAACTCTGCATTTTCATCATCATTTTCTTCTCTGCCTTCAATTTTTATAGGGATTATCCTTTCTTGTGGCTTATTCTCTGTTGTTTCTTCCTTAGATGTCGACGGTTTGTTATATATATTTGAATCTGTAGTACTATTCATTCTTAAAGAAGTAGAAGTACTTGGTACTTTTACTTCTCCTAGTGCAAGCGCAGCTTTTAACAGTTCATCCTCTTCTCTAACACCCAAACGATAACCTTTTGACTCTGTTTTCGAAGGTGCTTTTATTTTTGGTGCAATTATTACTGGATTTTTCATAAGAACATCATCTGCAGCACATTGAGGAAGTGTACCAATAACGATAAAGATAGAATAACCTATTAAAAAGTATATTATAATTGAATGTAATTTTATTATTACAAGATATAATATATATCTTGACAATCTCAATATAATTGTGCTTACCATCTTGTATTAACTGAGTTAAATACATTGCAAGATAAGTATCTGATATGAGTTGTGGTCCACTCAACATAGAATTCAGATTAAACCATTGTTTTCCAATTTTTCTTATGGTAAACCAATGGCCTTTATAGTTACAAATATATGCTTTCATCAATCTGAAAAAGCATGTCTTATTATTACATATTTGTGCAAAATATAAATTAATATATGAAAAATGATAATGAATACAAAATTAAATTAATATTACTTGATTTTGTTAAAAAATACATGAAAAATGAAGATATGAAGAAATGAATAATAACCTACGAAGGATCTTTCCGTGCCATTAACGCTGCCGATTCAGTACTATTATATGGGACTAGCTCTAACTCCAAAACTTTCAATGCTCTGCTAATAACTTGAACTGAAAAGTATCCACTATCATCCATATTCCCTGATGGTTGCTAAACAAAACAATTAATATCATTTTTTACATATAATATTATTATATAAAATTTGTTTTGCTAATATTTTATGGAAATTTTAACAAACAATTAATATTTAGTTGAGATAACACACGTAATCCATTTCTTGTACGAACACTGCTTGTTTAATTAAACACAGATCGTCTACTTTTAAACAAATGTATGTTGTTATCATTGTTATATTGTATACGTTGAAGCCAAATTGAGTGCTTCTGTTTCTATAGATTTATGCGAATTCATTATGAATCAAATGAGTCAGGTATACATATAACTACTGGTAAAAACTATGATGCAATAGAAATATATACCTCTAAGAAGAGTCTATAATCTTCACTGTCAACACCTGACTCTGCCATTCTCATTCGTTCCTCTTTATCCAATTCGTGCCCAAAACTAGCAAGATCCACTGCATTAAAATATGGTCCTTGCAAAAGTGCATTTAAACAATGTTGTGCGCACAAATAACCTTCTTGCTGTAAAACATTTTTCTTATTAATACGGTATAGATACGAAAAAGACCGTCAATCTTTTTACTGCGCATATCATTATTTACCTTTTCATGGAATATTGTTTCCATTGTATCGGTATTTGTCGAATGTAGTACGTGAAATATACAGACATTAAATAAGGGATAATTAAGTTGTTATGCGTCGAACAAGCTTAAAACATTGCTATGACTAAACGTCACCCACAAAAATATTTTTTGGTTATAACCAGAAATACATAAAGTATAGTGAAGCGTCTCGGTAGGTTTTACCGTGTACATCTACGGTACTACCATCTTGCAACAGATTTTATAATTATGAAATAAATTATAAATATATATATATATTTTGTAAAATCTTTAAGTCATAAAAACATTTTAACATTTGTCCGTATAAGCATACATCTTTTTAATATTGGAAAATAAAAAAGATACACTCAAAATGTAAATAGAAAATAAAAGATTAATCGTATGTTTCCATTAAAATAGTTTTCATTAGACATAGATGCGTTGCGTTACATAATTATATCATCTTTACCAGGTTCTATGATCTTTATAAAATTCGTTATATGTAATATAAAAGCATTTTTCCTTCGCGGTGGAATATCGAAATAAATCAAATATAATTTCATCGAATAGAAAACTTTAGGCTAAGTACAAAATACTCGACAAAATTGTGTGCATCGGAAAGCACAAATGTAGTCTCTAATCGGGTGAGAAGCATTGGAAACTATAAAATTATTATTAAAGGCTTTGGCCGAATTTGAGCTTCGTCAAGCTTCGTCTACTACCACGGCATAGAAAAGGATGTACCGAGTATTGAGTACCGAGTGCGAACGAAGGGAATCTGTAGAAAAATTGGAAATCGCGAGTGTGCCGGAAAGGAAGGCGCTTGTATCTGCAAGTGTATCGCCGGTATAAGGGCGATCTCGAGAGAAGGTTGTGGTGTGTTAGAGATTAGGACAGCGTCGACGACCTGTAGAAGACGACACCTGCTTTGCTCGAAAACGGAGGCCGGAGAGACACGGTGACGGCGGGGGCGGCCATACTCAAACAACCGCCGAGCGAAGTGCGCGGCACAGCGCAGAAATGAGACGATAATAAAACCATATTACATCGTTCGTAGACGACTCGGGGACGAGGTGTAACGGATGTAAGTGCCTCAATTCGAACGTGAAAGAACAAATTTATAGAGGAAAGTGAAAACGGAAGTGTGAAAAGTGCGAAAAAAAGTATAGCGGCCCGACGAATTGAGGCGCAAAGGACGGTATGAGTGCGAAGACGGACGTGAACAGGCGGGTCCTAGCGATTCAAGCCAAGAAAAAGAGGCACAAGCCGAGCAAACGGAAAGGGAAAGGAAATTCTCAGGGTGAATCAGAAACACCAGGAGCTCAATGCTCAAAGACGCCAGCAACCCAACAAGAAAAACCGATTTCAGATTTCTACCTCAGAAAGAGGTACCAGATTATCTTTTATTAATGTATTATTTCATTTTTTGTTGTCTTTTCTTATTGACAGTTTCTAATTTCAATAAGTTCTACTTGTTTGTCAATCTATTATTTCATTATTTCTTCACTTTTCTTGCTGACAGTTTATAATTTAAGTAAATTTCGGTTTAATAAACATAGCTGGACAGCTGAGGGAAAGGGAAATTCTCAGGGTGAATCAGAGACATCAGGAGCTCAATGCTCCAAGGCATCAGCCACTCAAGAACAACAGAATTCAGATTTCTACCTCTGCAAGAGGTACTTGGTTATCTTTTATTAATGAGTTATTTCATTTTTTGTTGATTTCCTTGCTAACAACTTGTGATTTAAGTCAACTTTTATTTAACAAATGTAGCCGCGATGTTGTTAATTAATTTTCATTTGCCATTTGTACATTGATCGAATATTGTCAGTGAACTATTTAGGATATCACATGAAACATGCAAATATGTTCTCGATATCGATTAAAAGATGACACGTTCGATATTAACTCTTCTTTAAAACAAAAAACAGAAGCTGAAACTCTGGAAGCCAATATGTATAAACAAAGTACATTATGTTAAGGGTATTCAAATAGTTTTGCCAATAAAAAGGAAGTTGTTCGTTCTTATAATTTCAAAAAACATGAGTTTGGTTAATAATTCTGATCTGTACTTTTTAAAGATATTGGAGAAAAAGAAATTATATTGAAATTTTATATATAGCTTCTCCAGTTTTTATATCATCTATCTTTA
This sequence comes from Lasioglossum figueresi, assembly GCA_028455805.1. NCBI lineage: Eukaryota > Metazoa > Arthropoda > Insecta > Hymenoptera > Halictidae > Lasioglossum > Lasioglossum figueresi. Next base: position 6,780,367 of record CM052193.1, read on the forward strand.
ATGTGTTTTATAGTTCGTTTATGTCTAAAGATTTGTATAATTTAAAACCTTATATTTGTTCGTGTCATTATTGATTTATATTATTCATTAAGGAGCATAGTTTTGTTTTGCATTTTCTGATTCGTATTTCTTTCTTTTCTGTTTTTCTAATAAAATTTATAGACTGGACCCACGCCATAGCTCCAGTAATGAAACAATAGAGGACGACGACGAGCTTTACAGTAGCGAAGATGAAGAACAAGAGGATAGCAGTGACTACTGTAAAGGAGGATATCATCCAGTTAAAATAGGGGATTTATTCTTAAATCGTTATCATGTAACTCGTAAGCTTGGTTGGGGCCATTTTTCAACGGTTTGGCTGTGTTGGGATTTACAAGTACGTATAATCACATTGAAATAACATATTTTTTTATGGTTACTAAGTGTATATAAGGGGAATGTCTTGAAATATGTTCTGCAGGATAAACGATTTGTGGCACTTAAAGTGGTGAAATCTGCATCGCATTTTACTGAAACTGCATTGGATGAAATAAAATTATTGAAAGACGTGCGTGATACAGATTCCAGTGATCCTAAACGCAATAAAACCGTCCAGTTGCTCAATGATTTCAAGATCAGTGGCATTAATGGTCTGCATGTTTGCATGGTATTTGAAGTGCTTGGACATAATCTTCTAAAACTGATTATTAAATCCAACTATAGAGGAATTCCAAGGAATAATGTTAAACGTATCATCAGACAGGTCCTTGAAGGACTTGACTATCTCCATAATAAATGTAAGACAGACTTGAGAAAAATTTGTTCAATATTTATCATTTTTAACTTTCGTGCAATAAATCGTTATGAAAAACATTGAAAATTGAAACTTACTTTCGCATAATGCAAATTTGAAGCGTTTCAAATTATTTTTAGAAAATTTCTTTCTAACGTCAAAATAATATTAAAACGAACTGATATTTCAAAAGATCTGTTTCTTTTTTTTTTTCAGGTAAAATTATTCATACAGATATTAAACCTGAAAATGTTCTTATTTGCGTTGATGAAGCTTACATACGAAAGTTGGCTTGCGAAGCTACCGAACTACATTCTTTAGGAATGAGATTACCAGTATCATTAATTTCAACCGCACCGAAGGAATTTCAAGAACCTACTCCGAATTCTAAAATGTCGAAAAATAAAAAGAAGAAACTTAAAAAGAAAGCTAAACGTCAGAATGAATTATTGAAGAAACAAATGGAACAAATCGAAGAGATCGAGGAACAAAATAAAATGGCAAACAACACAAGAGAAAATGGAGAATTAGAAACAAATAGTCCGGATCAAGATATAAATACAGAAAGTATAGAAGATAATACTGAAAGCAAAGGTTCGCCTGACATATCAGAACCGTCAGCGCCTTCATTACACCTCAACGGTGTAGATAGTCTAGGTGGGGGAGAGAAAGTAGAAAATCAGTTACCTCAACAACCTGAAAAGATGGATAATGCGAATTTATGTGATGTAGAAAAAAGTTGTGGAGAAGGAATGTTACCACCAGATCATGAAGATACAGACGAGTGTAGCGAAGGTAAAATGTTTAGGAAATAGTTGTTAATTGCTTCTAATTAATTGCATTTCAATTATATTCTCTTACAGGACGTAATTTACAACCACCAGACAGTAAACAATTAAAACGAGCATCCGTAGCGCCCTTAGATCCTGCCATAGCGGAATGTGATGTTGAAGTGAAAATAGCAGATCTCGGAAATGCATGTTGGGTCTACAAAAAATTCACGGACGACATCCAAACTCGTCAATACAGATCATTAGAAGTGTTATTAGGATCTGGTTATGATACTTCCGCGGATATATGGTCTACCGCCTGTATGGCATTTGAATTAGCGACTGGTGACTATCTCTTCGAACCGCATAGTGGTAAAGATTATTGCAGGTAAAAAACAACATTGTTATTTCTTTACTACTTGAATCATTACAAATCTGTTGTAATTTCCTCCCAACTTAAAACAATGTATTATCATAGAGACGAAGATCACTTAGCTCATATTATCGAATTACTTGGAGAAATACCGAAACGTATTGCTCTGTCTGGCAAAAACTCAAAAATGTACTTCAATAAGAAGGGCGAGTTGAAGCATATTACTGGATTGAAACCTTGGGGATTGTACGAGGTGCTTACAGAAAAATATGATTGGTTACCGAGAGAAGCGCGCGAGTTTGAAGAGTTCCTAACTCCGATGCTTGAGTTTGACCCGAGTATGCGAGCTACAGCAGCAGAGTGCCTGAAGCATCCGTGGCTGCAAATCAAAAAGTGATCAAGTTTTTTATCGTTTGACCTTTAAAATTCTTCAACTTCTACCATCCTGATATAATCATAAGTCGAGAGTGTGACAAGAAGCAATGACCTCCAAGTGTCAGATTCTTTCATAATCATATACAGCGTTTTATTTCTATATAACGAGTGCATTGTTATTGAAAACGTACACGATAAAATTATTTAATATTTAATATACACGAACGAATTGTAATATATATACATATATATACAAACATATATATATTGTTATACTATGCAAAATTATTAGGAACGTATCTTATAAAATTGTTATCATTGAGAAATATGTTTGTTTATCTTTTTTTTATAATTGCTGCTAATTTGATACAATTTATTATTTGAGTCTAAGACAATAGTACGGGTAATTTAAAATAACGAGAGAGACAAGAAAAAATTCGAATCATAGATGAAGCAAGAGCTTGTTACATTTTGCCAAATTACGTATGTAGTTAAAATACGCTTCTGGTTGTAACACTCTCGACAGTGGCTGCCTGTTTGTATATTTATAAATTTGTTAATCACGTTTTTCATTTAGTAATGATAAATTAAAATTTCGTAATATTTTATTATTTTACACGATCATCGTTTGATTATCCTTCGTACTTGTCACTTAATTTATCATGTATCCCAAGAGTCATGGGACCTACTCATAATGTACTTGCAAGAGCAGACGCAATGTTACTGCTATGTCGAAATTAAATTTTAGTAACACATTAATCTGTGTATTACATTGATCGATTGGGATCCGTTGACAGCAGTTTCTTTCATTGTGATCTCTCCTTGTGCTTAATTATCGTTCAAGAAGATTTAATAGTACTATTAATATGTTAATAATAATTAAAAGAGAAAAAATACTCATTGCACATGCGTCGCAGCGTGTGTCTAAGGAACTGAACCTTTGTACAAATTTAATGTGTGCAGACATATGTACATCGTTTTAAGAGTTGGTCGCCAGATTCTTGGTAAAACGGCTGATACAAAATATTAATTACGATTCGGAATGAGACAGTGCATACTTCATTTCTACCAATCCGAGTCATCGTAATTTAATCTAATGAAATACAATTATACATCATGAAATTTCAAGCATTGTGAACAAAAAACCTTGCGTTTCAAAGGAAACAATATTTGTAATAAAATTATTATATAATCGTGTGTCTGCGGTAACACAATATATATATACACTGTCTAATTTCGAAGAATGATCGAGGTACTGATTGTGGCACACATTTTCGTTCAAGTTATTATTATAAGTTTCATTCTATGGATAAGGCATAACATATAAATAATGTAAAATTAGGAGAAAGGAGGCGAGTTTCTAGATCGTGAATGATACTTGGTGAACATAAAAGTAATATCGTCATACGAGAATACAAGGAAATATGTGATGTTAAGTTCCGTGCGTCTTTTCCTTCGAGCTGTCGACTGATTATTGAGCTCTCTGCCGATAACTTGTCTTCTATTTTATAACGAAAGCGAAACAGTACGCTCACTGGATATTCGACGTTGCAAACGTGTTTTGTATCGTTGAATTCTGATTTTATGCTTCCAAACGAATGTTCTGTTTCGCTTTGCCTGCCAGTTTAAGATTGTTTTCAATGAAGGAAAAAGGTATTACTAACCGATAAAACATTTCATATGAAACCAAGGTGGAAATGCATATATATGAAGAATAAATAGTAAATTTCTTCCGGGTAAAAGAGGATAATTATTTCAGAAATTTAGATTCAGCGTAATTTCTGTTGAAGGGTTCCAAAATCAATGTATATTTAACAAAATTGTTGAAACAGAGTAACAAGTAAGATAACAGTAAAATTTCACTCTGTTCTTGTATATATCCTCATCAATAGTGCTGTCTACGAACAGGTCCCCTTAACTTAGTTACGTTTTCTTTTCTACACATTGTGCTAACAGAGGGGAAAATTTTTCAGAGTTTGCGACGGACAGCACTATCCTAAGCGGAAAGTGCCTCTTCTACCCATGTGCTATGATGCATGAAATTGTAATCTGAGAAATACGCAAGAAACGGTATTCTAGGAACTTAAATGGTTCTCTTTCTCTCTCTTTGTTTCGAAGTATGTACTCTTCTAACTTTTTCCTTATGATGATGCGACTCCACCGTAATTACAATTTTGGGACTGATGATGGCAATCGTGTTGAATTTGTACAGTACATAATGGAAGTTATACATATAGTAGATGTATATACCGGTATCATTTTATGAAACGCGGCCAGTGAAATCTTTAGAGGAGTGGATGACAGTACTAGAGCACAGAATGATCGCAGAAATTGCAAAAGAAAGGAAAGGAAACAAGAACGCCTTCGAACATGTCTCGAGCTTTTCGCCTGACCGTCCTTATTGCTAAATCCATTGACGATCATTACACGATTATACGTCAACAATAATTTTACACTTTTGACGTGAATGTATAATAGAATGTTAATTGTTATCGACGAACGAAGGGACATCGTGTTAATAGTGGTGAATTGTGATTGCCGATTATTGCAACAACAATTCTGGTTGTACGACACAAACGATCGATCGATCTCTTTCACCGGTATATTAACGGATTTCAAGGAGGCGCGATTTCATCGCGTAGCCGAAGATTAACGATTATACATACCGACGACATATAAATATATATATATATATATATAAATATATATATATGTGTATGTATATATGTATATACAGGGTGTCATCGATTTGGTGATACAACTCTAAAAGATTGCGAAGCTGTATGAAAAAAAGTCGAAAAAGAAACAGTAACATTTTTTCATTGAAGCTTCACTTTCGAATAAATTGATGTTGAAAATTTGTCTGTTGCACTTACAGTATGTAGAAACGCCAAACAGTGAGTATACCAACAGCTCAACATTTAAATTTTATTTTGTTTAATAGAAAGAGAGTTATCAAAAATAAATAATGAACTAAATACTTTTATATATATGTACGGGGTGTATGCTAGCAGGTGGGAGAAAATTTAAGGTGGCTTCATTTATTATTGTGGAGAATTATATACCTTAAAATTTCTATCACATATTATTAGACATCCTGTGTATGTACATACATATATACATATCTATATATATATATATATATTGTATATATATATATATATATATATATACAAATTAAATCGAACGACAATTTATGTAGGTGTGATTCACTGCTTGGCGCTAGGATAGTTAGGATGAAATTAACAGTAAAAATGTGTATAGCTTGATGTATGAGAGACTCCTTACTTCTGCTTATCTCCACCTACCCACTATCATCTCTGATGTACGAGCAAATAATTGTATTCATATGCACTAAAATTCGAAAGGTTCGACGCGCGTTTTCTCGTTCCGACGAGCGACCATGTTTCTGATAGCGTCTAGAATAAGGACATCGGATGCAGAATAATTCGATTTCAAGAGAGAGGATGGTTTATTATAGGGACCTAAAATTCGAAAACTCGTTAAGAGATTATAAGTTTTTAATTTATGTGACTGCTGTACGAGCGTTATAATTTCGACGAAATCTGTAAATTGTACGAAGCTAATTGATGCTCGAAGGCGAGCATATACGGTGTGCGTCGTTTTCAAATTAGGTTGATTCGAGTCATTAAAAAGTCTGTCGCTTTTTGTTTTCTCTCTACCGAATCTCACTGTCATGAAAGTAACGATAATTAACAAAAGATATTGTCTCCTGAGTTAGATGTAATGACTATTAACATACTCGTGACAGTGTCAACACTCAAGAGAGCACGCGTGTAAAAGTGACAGCCGAATTTTAGTGATTGCGGGATATATGACGATTTCTTTTAGTAATATTAACGAAATTTCAAGAGAACAGTAGGACGGTGTATAAGCCAGTTCACAGAAGGAATTTTCTGAGCATTTGCTAAAAGTTAATAAAAAAAACAAAAGGGGCAGGAAACAATTTCAAAACGAACACCAAATTAACGTAAGTTCTGGCGTGTGTAACACGCGTCCATGAGGTAATGTACATATTGAAAAGTATATTGGGGGGTTTTACACATTTTTAGACCGGAGTGTCTGCATTAAAAATCGGCAATTCAGACGAATGTCGAGAGAGAAATCTGGCTCCAATAGATTATATACACCGCGTAACGATGAAGAGTCTATAATCCTTTGGAGCTATATCCTGTAATAAATCAATGAGATCGGAGTATAGTATTCTAATCTTATTGATTGATACATAGTCATATTGGTCGTAGCGTTATAGCGATCATTTAACTTTGCATGCTTAGCCGATTGCTCGATGTTGTACATATACACACCATGTACTGTACTGAGCATTAATAACAATATAACTATCGACGAGAGCGCGTGTAGGCGCTCCTAATACGTGATGATCATTTTTAGAACTTTATTGGACGGTAATCCAATGCGCAAACGACCATTCGCGCAGAGGATAATATGTAACTTAAATTGACTGGAGCATCGATGAACGGGAGGCAAGTGTGTTCTAATGTGCTTATAGACAATACTTCCATAGTAGTAAAAAGGGTAAATAACGTTCTTCGATATATTAGCGTTTGACTATAAACAGTAGAATTTAAATTGCAATTATCAGTAAAAAGAAAACATGCTTTTACTTAAAAGTTACAGATACAAAGGATAAGTGCCCCCTCCCCTCGACTCTTGTAAAGAGAAAGTCTTTCTTTCTTCTTCGGTGAACTCGAATTTCGGTTTTGTAAGTTTTGAATTAGAGAACTTACAAGACATTGTAATTTATAAAGAAAGCGTGCCTCGTGCTCCAGTCACTCGATGTACGATCAAACGAGGCATAAGAGGAGATCGTAGGACATAATAAAAGTAGCGATAACGAGTCGAACAAATAAACGGATTTGATGTTTTAGACGCTGCCTCCGTTATGTGCTCTGCCGCAGAAAAATAAGATAACAGACCCATTTACCCACCTCCTGAGATCGGTATATATCAAAAATAAATTCACACTAAAATAATACAACGTGTATTCTCTTTTTCCCTTTTCGCATTTATCATTGTTTTTAGATTCGGCAAAGAAAAGAAAATCTTTTTGTTCTGGAATCAATCATTTATTATACAAACTATATTATTCTTATTGTCTATGTATATGTATATATCACTGATATTACTGTACATCAAATAAAAGTGTGTCGAATATTTTTAAAGGAGCCTGAATAGAAGTGTTCCATTTTGTGTACTTATCATTTAAACAACATAAAAATGACAAGGACTCAAATTATTTTCATTTACCTTTTGTCTTCAAAAGAAGACAGCTGTTTCTGTTAAATTATTTTTAACGAAAACGAACAAAACTGTTTTTAATGTATCAAGAAAAACAATACTGAATGAAAAAACACTTTGTGTTGTAAAGTACTAATGCCGTGCATGAACTGTATTGTACGTACAATATATATACAATATATAATAAGGTATTTGCAAGTCCTATATAGGGAATAGTAAAGAAATACGATCAAATTCGCAAGAATAGAATCTAATTCTAGTTATAAAATAAAAATTTGTTTAAAAACAAAAGTTTTGTTCGAGAGTTATTCAAATGTGAAACTATCAATCATAAATATACCAATATACCAAAATTGTTAATAGTGATCTCAGCAAATATCCTATTATAATACACTTCTGTATGTAATATTCTTACCTAAAAATAAATTGAATTTTATAATACACACAAATCTAGAATCATTTTTACCAATTTAAAGATCAAACATTACTTCTATGAAACTATCAAACTTATTACTCATTGTAACGTTTTTAGTGCCATACGAGTCCTACAGTTTATACAAATATTTATTTCGCATGATATGCAGTGTAACTAGCATATAAAAATTAATAAATATGTATAAGTAATATATATTATACCTTATTTTTGTGCAGAAGTTAGAATTTCTTTTTGAGAATATCACATGTTTCTCCACTTCAGTAAGTTACATAACTAGTTCTAATAAATTAAGAAGAAACTTAAAATTTATAATAGCATGTAGGGACTTTTTTATCATTCATGAATGCCACATTAATAATGTTGTGCTAACTTCTATATGTAATATAGCCGTTTTATGCAACACTTACGTAACGATACAATTATACATTGTCTACGGATTCAATTATTAATCAGACCAATCTTCATCCCCTCTGTAAATTAATGATAAATTCATTAATTATTCAAAATTTTAATGTACTTCAAATACAGCCCCTCACCAATTATAAGCCCTGAGAGCAAAGCAAATATTTTAAACGCCGAAGAAGTTTGGCCGAAAATGTTTTACGATCATACAACAACTTTAAGCAATTTGCCAAAGTCAACAGATTCTTTTCAGTTATTTTAATGTTTCTTCTTGAATACTGATTCAGTTGAATACAAATTAGGAAAGTTGAACAAACCCTGCTTGCGATTATAGAAAATATTCTTTTTAAATTATTGTGGACATAAATTACATTACGAATACACGCTTATGTACATTCACAGATAAGCACAGCAGTGGTAGCACATTTAGCATACCGCACAGTTATATATTATATACTTAATATAGACCCATGGCTTGGACGTCCTTTGCTTTGTTTTCCATGTATTTGTGTTCTACTTTCCCCGGATAAATTTATATTTAATTGTGCCGTTGATGCAGTAGTTACATCCTCGTCTGATTCCATAGGACTTATTCGGATAGCTTGATACCACTGATTTGTTAGATCTGTCATCTGTGATTTACAATCTTTCAATTCTTGTTGGGTAAACCTTCTCGTAAAGAAAGGAATAAAGAACTTTAAATCCCATCTTGCAAAACCACGAATTCGTGATTGAAGGAATGATACTTCAATCTCTTCTTCTGTGAGCTCTGATAGATGTTCAGAATCTATAGTTTGGCCCTGTAACAAAAACGTATTATATATTATTCATCTAAGTGTGCATATATTTAAGAATCTACAAACTTACCCATTCTCTAGTTTTACTCAAAGACACTTCTTTATCCTTTCTCTTTCTTCTACTGCTATTCTTTTGCTTTTTCTCAGCTCTCAAAAATTTTAACAATGGCATAGTTGAACCACCAAATATTAATGTAGTGAATAACACGATAATTAATGTAGTTGTGATAATCACATGTCGGGTTTCATCACTGAAATCCAAGTGAAGCGACAAAGCATAAGAAATTGCACCTCGTAAGCCGCTAAACCACATTATAAACATCATTTTCCTAGTGATTTGATGCTCCCGAAAACGATTAACAAGAAGGGCTAAAGGAAAGATGTTTGCAGCCCTACCAATAAGACAGAGGATTATGGACCATACAACTAATGCAGGTTCAACCTAAAATCGGAATAAAATCATTGCATTAATGCGATATATAATAAATAATAAAAGCAATATTAAGTGGAGAATATTTTACTCGATCTCTAAAGTTGAACAAAGCTAGACCCAAGTAGGCGAACACGCAAGTTTCAGCAATAAATGCCAAAGTTCTCATAGTCTGTTGCATTGTAATTTGAGTAACAGTTGATAAGTTAAAGTGAGTATAATGCGACATCACAATCCCATTAAATAAAATTGCCATAATACCTGAAACAAAAATGAACAATGATACTTATTTCTTTACAATGGGGTAATATTAATTTAGAATACTGGAAATCTTACCAGATAATTGGATGCCTTCTGCCAATACATATGGTGCGTAAGTAAACACCAACATAAGTCCAAACTCGAGAGAAGGATTTTTTCTAAGATCCACATGTTTAAGTAACAACGCGCTTATAAGAGCAAACACAACTCCAATGCCCGCAGAAGCAAAGAACATGAGACAAAATCTATTTAAGCCAAGTATGATGGCTTCGCTAGTAGTAGACGCGTTATTAGATTCTAGTACAGAAGTGGTTAATACAATAGAAATTGCATCGTTTAAAATAGATTCTCCAAAAACTAACATATTTAATACTGGATCTACATCTAAGGCATGAAATATAGCTACGGTAGCAACAGGATCTACTGCAGATATTAAAGATCCAAATGCAAAACTTTCAACAAAACTAAGTTTATACGCTACTTGAGCTAATCCTAATAAATATATTCCAGCACCGATAACGAATGCTGATATTGCTGTCCCAAAAATAGCAAACACTAAGATACTGCCAATATTTTGAAAAAAATTTCCTTTGTGCAAATTATATCCCGATTCAAATATAATAGGTGGTAGAAGTACAAGGAAGAAAGCAGTCGGAGAGAACGCTTCTTCCTTTCTCCAATTAGCTATATTTTGATTTGACATAAGATTTATGATTATACCAATGGCTCCTCCTAAGAATACGATTACTACAGATTCAGGTAGATATTGAAAATTTGTTTGCAGCATCAGGTGTATAAGTAAAATGCCCAAGGCTAATACACAAAGAACAAAAAATATGGACATAGAACTGTTGTGTTCTTCTTCCGCAGACCCCTTGTCGGGCAATACCGGTTCTGCTGGAGTAATAGTTGTTGTACTCGCATTCGTTGCGTTATTAATATCTGGACTTTGCGACGAAAGAGTAAAATCTGGTACGGTACTTCCATTTTTGTCAGTGATATTATTTGTTATAACAGTGTTAACTTTCTCTGTGGTTTCATTATTAACGTCATGATCCAATTTAGCTGTGCTTGTAGCTATATTTTGGAATTTAGTATCTATCACATTTGGTTCAGGGATGCTTTTATTTAAGCTGTTATTAGCGGATTTTTCTGATGTATGTGGTTCTACTGATGTACTGGTATTCGTGTGTGTCTGCGTAATAACTGGCAACGTAATATTCGTACTGTCCAACGTGACATTTTCATGTTTAAGGTTAGAAGATTCTTCAGCATTTAACGTTGTGATACACGCACCAAATACAAAAAGTATTGTACAAACGGTCAAACTTTTACGTAGAACTTTATTTTCTGAATATAAATTCATTTTTAAAAATATTTTTACATTATCCACGAGACATATAGACGCACATTGCTCCCGAACGTACTAGCGTACTACAATTTGACAGAGCACAGCTGATCGTATAGAATGTATTTCGATATCTCGCTTCTCACTTACGTCAGCAATGCGACACGTGTTCGGTTATTCGGTTAAAAAATACGCTAAATCATCTATATCGTGCAAATCTATAAAATTCGGTTAGGTTTTAAAATTTACATTAATATACTGCAAGAAATAAAAATGAAATTATTATATAAACTATATAGTAAAACTATATAGTTACGTTATTTATACATATATTGTATTTGAAACTATTTTTTCGTGAGAATAAAATTACATTACATTAAGATTATTTGATTTATTATGTTCAACTATTATTTGATTCTATAGAGGGTTCACTATCATAACTGGTTGGTAACCCAGCTCGACCAATTTCTGCTGAATGCACTGCATCTTTCCCCAATTTTTGTTCAAGTCCTTTCCAGGATCTATTTTGTAAAAATTCTGCTCCTGCTTTTCCAATTGCAACAACACCTAATTCACATAAAAATAACATTATTTGAGAAATATTTGCTGGTATTGTTTCTACAACATTTAAATACCTGAATCTTTAATTGCCAATGCATTCATCTTATCTGAACACGGAACATTTTCATTGTAATTTCTAAGTTCACCAGTAATTAAAGAAGTGTCTGCATTCGTTGATATTTTAAGATCAAGATAATTAATTCCACCCGGTAGTATTTGTCGAAAATCCATACAATACTCTGTGCCCAATTCTCTTGAGCTATTAAAGGCTAATTCCACCTCGTAAGGTGTAAGTATTGGTTTCAAAAACTCTCTAGAATCGAATACTTCATTTTCAGGACATGTTATCATAACAAAAGCGTCAATCTGTAAATATGCATATTTAAATAAATATCAGTGTTGTTTCGAATTCAAATTCACATAATATAATCGACGTACCTCTGGAAAGTTTGCAAGTTTCATTGGATTTATTTTACCTACACTTAGAATATAACATTTTTTATTTTTCTGTTTAAGAATATTTTTAACTAATGTTAATATCTCCAAATAATCTTTAATCCCTAATGTAGCTAAAATTATCCCAACAACTTTAGCATCTTTTAATTTTTCAACTAAAAACCTTCTTCTTTTCAACCATGGAGTATTTAAAGCTTGGGATTCAATAATATTGTCATTTTCAAAATAGAACCATGTCTTTGCAGGAATTGTCACTGCTAATGTTGTAAACGTTTTTTCACCGGTTCCAAGGTAAAATGCCTCGTACTCCTTTATATCACAATCTTTTTCTAAGTTAAAACTTCGACCTAAGACTACTATAGATGAATTATCTTTAATATCTGTAAATTCTACATTGGAAGTACAGTTTAACAAAGAGAAAACTAAATTTTCGTAAAGAGGACTTAATGTTCCTTGTATGCTTTCTGTAATTAAAATACATTCATAATATAACAATTTAAATAAATTCAATCATGCTAATGCTTTTATAATATTGTGAAACTTACCAATTTTATGTGCGTAAGAAACATCATAAAAGAATAAAATTTTTTTAGATTTATCTTCAAAATTAGATTTAAATTTGTTAATGATGTTCGTCACATCAATTTCTTGTTTTGGTAAAACATGAAATACTTGTAATCTAGCCGTAGGATTTAAGCAAGCATGACCAAAATGTATAATACCATCTGCATTGATATGCTGAGCTGTTATTTCATCGACGCAACAACTACCACAAGTTGTATCGCCCAAAATGTATACTTTCTTATTGATACGATTCTCCAAATTTAGTGCAATTTTTACAGAATCAGGTAAAAGGCTATCAGGAAATTGTAAACACACCTAAAAGTATTTCATATTCATTGAATCAACTTTGTTCTATACACAATAAATATGCATTAGTAAATGAAAATATTATGGTATGTAAACACATTTTAACCTTCATAATAAGTTTTTTTTTTAATATTATTTAGGAAGTAGAATAGATGTGGAAATAAAATGTTCCATTACAATTCGATCTTACAATTCTAAATGATAAAATATTCATTTCATAGATAAATCATTCGAACCTTATTTAAATTACACGCATCAATCCATTTACCGCATTTTTCCACTTCGTAAGGGTCATCTTCAGTATCATCATTTATTTCATGTTGGGTAATTTTTACAGTCATTTCTGGAATCATTTTGCTTCATGCACTAAATTTTACACATAACAAAAATTATTTACAAACAGGTACATTTATACGTGTGACGAATACGCCAGTGTACTATATATACACACATGCAATTACAAGAGGTCACTAGAATAGAAATCACACAGCATGTCGCCGAGATGCCGAGATATCTACATATTCACATAAACTATATATGACACACACATGCTACTCTCGTTTTATTACAGTATCCCAAAAAATAATTGTAATTCTGAAACATTATCGACTTTGGTAATTTTTTGCATGAATATTTATTTTTCTTTTTAAATTAGTCAATAATTGTCCTTGGAATATGCACTTTTTATTTACAATTTTTTTTTCACCGCATTCATTTACAATATGCAACACTTTTATTTCAACTTACCTTTAAAATATTCTTTTTCTTATTATAATATTGAAAAATTATAAAAATGGATGATATATGTTTTAGTAAACATAACACATTTAAAACTGGCTTTCAATATTTTTGAATTGTGTATATATATATATACATATTTGTATATATGTACACACACTTAATTGTTTTTAATCTACATGCACCAATTTTTCATATCATTGAATAAATGGTATTTCGATCCTATTATGTAAATTTCTTATGTAATTACATATTTTTGAAGTAATAGTCATGTTAATTCAAAAGCAAATGTCATATAGTGTACCTACACAAGAAAAATATTATTAATTTAAACATTACTAATTTCTTGCTACAAATACCATATCATTAGTATTGCGGTTCGATTTCAGTTAATTTTGTATTCTTTGGTATAAATTGGTATGTAGGTACACATAAAAAACATGCAATTTCATATGAGGCAGACATATAAAGCACGTTCAAGCATTTTGTTAAAAAAGTCTTACTATACTAATATTCAGATTACAATATAGTTCATGAAAATTATACAGTTTGAAAGGATAATGCAACTAATAATACTTTGCTATATTAAAAATACACACAGTTATGTCAGAAATATGATAAATCATTTTGGACTATATGTAATACTCAATTATTTTGTGTGTGTTATATGTATAGTATTAAAATAATGCATAGCTGACAGGGTAAAAAAGTTCACTGAACATTGTATCATAAGGCACCTAATATCTTGCATGTACAATGGAATGTTACTAATTCCATAATATCGTGATAGGAGAGGAATATGTTCATTATAAGATATTCATGAATCATGATATCTATAATCATGTAATTGGTAATAATAATTACATTTTATCGTATTAATCACTTCACTCTCGTTAGGCATTGCTACACTGTTACGGAGAATTGTCTCAGTACTGAAAATCAAATTTCATGCTGCAAATTAAAATCTTAACACAGGCAAGGATAAAAATATTTTCGTACACGAACTCGTGAAATATCGGCAATTTATTAGGATCAAAAGAACTTTAGCATATCCAAATTTTAAAATCTTTGAAGAATTCATTAAGTCACGATTGCCGTCGAGAGTGTAATTGAATATTATGTACAAATGATTATTTCTTATTGTAATACATTACATAGTTTTGCTTGATTCTCTGTATATACGTCAGTCTTGGATTGCTTTTGCCAAAAACATTTCATTGCCTCTGTGTATAGAGAGCTATCATGAATTTATGTGGGAAAAGGATGCAAAAATACAGTTACATAACTAAATTCTTCTTGCAAAAGCACTGTCGGTGATGAACAATTATTTTTGTAATTAGTGAGATACCTAGAAAACGATTAACCCAGACCATCATTCTGTACGTTTAATTTACTGATTTAAAAATCTGCATTCATTACTTGACATATTTAGCATCGCGCGAATCAAAGTCATGAGTCAGGTGTACATATATGATATTATTAGTCGTCAACTATGTAAAAAATAAAAAAGGCACATATAGAAAGATTTGCTTTCTAAATCTTACTCACCGGTTATCTATCATTTGCTTAAAATGTTACCAATGTGGGTTTACCCTTTTTCCACACATGTGCTCTCTACACATGTACTCATCATTTACCCAGATCTATTGTGATTTCATGTGATGACAAAAAAGTTGTAAAACGCTATATATCTACTTAAAAAATGTTTGCCTGTTTGATTTTGCATTTCAACATTTAAGACTGCATATACATTAAATAGAAATGAGTTCAAATTAATATAGAGGTTTTGTGTTCCCTTTTCACCTTATATATCATTTGCCTTCTATGCTTTTTTCATTGTCTTCCATTTCAGTCTCTTAAACCACTACTTTCTCTTTATACCATACATTCCTCATTATTTGAGACAATGGTATCGTTGACAATAATAGTAATAATAATTATAATAATATAATAATATTAATAATAATAATACAATAATAATTCTGAGAGCGAATCTCAATAACAATAATACAAATAATAGCAATAATAATATTAATAATACACGTTAAAAACGTATGTACAATTTACCGACCCAGTTTTAAGTATTCGCAAGATTTCTCTACAAGTACTACAGACAAAGTGGAATAAGTTGGTTTTAAATAATTACTTTTTACAAAATTACATTATAAAGTGGCAGATTGAAAAATCTGAGCGAGTTATCTATTTATTTAACTAACTATCTATCTATCTATCGATCTATCTCTCTATCTATCCACATGTACAGCTGCTAGAATTAGGTAAACGCGATGGCTTTATTACAGCTAGACTACTGGAAAGTATACATGGTTTTATATTATGAATAGTTATTGCCATTGCAGAACAAAACTTTGGAGAAAAATGTTAAATTGCATAATCCAGTTAGTCTGTTTTAATTTATATATATATGTGTATATATATGTATATATACATACATATGTACATATACACACATGTATACACACATACATATGTATATCCATATATATAAATGAAATTAAGGCTGCACGATTCTTTTTGTACAAATAATTTAGCAATAATTTGCGTGATTTGAGATATGCATTACCAAAAAAAACAATGTTGCATATTCTTAATGTCAAACATAATTCATATAATATTCACAATAACCACAAAAATCACCAAAATGAATGTATAGTCCTTCGAAAATTTTCAAAATGAACAATTAGCTTGATGTTCACCATTAACTTCACTTGTTTAACATACTTTATTAAAGGAGGGTCACGAGCCTAAAATGCTGCGGACTGCTTGGTCAAGCACTGTGTCCTTTGATTCACTAGACTGTGATGCACTGTTACCACTACTGCCAGGTAATGTGTTTGTAGGACGTTTTTTAAGATTAAGAATGCTATCGATAGCAGATTGTACCTGTGCGGTAATATCATCGTGTTCATTACCATTCCCACTTTCATTAGTTATGTGAAGAGAGCCTGGACATTGTGTTTGAGAATGTAAAGCCAGTCCATCTAAGCTGTCAGTGTCTTCTAGTAGATCTCGTTCAAGGTCTGTAGCGCTACTCCAACGTCTCTCAAAAACGGGTGCATTATCTTGTTCACAACTGTCTTTTACAACTGTGTTTTGAACTCCAGAAACACTCGCACTTGGTACATTCGCACGACATTCACCGTTCGCTCGTGTTCTTTCAGCTTTCGACGATTTTGTTACAGCCACAGCACATGCACTATTACTACTACTATTATTACTATTTTTACATTTGGACGAGTCCGTGGTAGATGGATATACACCGAGTTCCTTTTGAATTTCTACCCACTCATCGTAATCACCACTAGTACAACTTGATGATTTAATCACTGGTTTACATTCGATTTCGTCACTTGGAAAGTCATCTTCTAATTCACGTTTTACGGAAACATTAGTTAATGGTGGTGATAATTTGTCTTCGTCTCTAAGACCAGGTTCGACCTTTGGCACCAATGGCTTTTCTTCCTTTCTAAATTCATCTGAAAACCACATTGAAACAATTGTTACTACAAACGTACTACCGAGTACATATTTTTTTCTCGATATATAAAATTACAGAGAAACATACCATTAACTTTAGCCTCTTGTTCTCGTAACCTATTTAATATACTCTGCTCTTCAGCAACAAAAGTTCTATCGATCATCATAAGTTCCGATGTCCTTACTTCTCGCTGTAATATTATTTCAATTTCAGTACACAATTTGCATAATCGAATTTATAAATATTATTATGCTGTGTAATAATGCAATGATTCGTACTAAATCTCTTTGAAATAAGAAATCTTTAACATACCATGCTTTCCATTAAAAGAAGGTACGTGTACTTGTTCATCATAGAGTTGAATTTTGTCAAGAGATGTTTCGCCGTTTCTTCAAATATCTCATCAGCTTTTGCTAAATCTTTTGGACTAAGTACTTGTTCGTTTAAACAATGATACCTTACAAGACGTTTACAAGCATCCCGTTTGCTTAAAAATGGTGTGTTTACATCCGGCTTAATCGCATCGTTTTGATCCGTTTTCAATTGTTGTTCCAACCTGTAAACATAATTGTAAAAATATGTCTTTAAGTATAACTCAAATACATTGAATTATTATTTACCAAAATGAGTATGATAAAATGTCTACACTTACATGTCACTGCGATTAATCTGCCTACAAATTGGGCTAGAAGCAGGTCTTTTTACACCTTGCCTAGGACTCACTAAAGGGCTAGTGTTACTAGTAGGACTGACAATCTGTTTATTCGAACTGTTATTCGTGTTTACTGGACTTTGAATCCTTTGTGGTCCTTTGCCAATCATTCTAGGCGAGGCTACCTGTCCTGCAGGAGAGCCACTTTGAACTTGTACTTGAATAGGTGAAGATAGTTCTTGTTTAATAGGACTTGATATTTGTATGTTAGGTTTAATATCTAATGGGTCAGTTTGACATTGCGTTGATTGTTGCATTCCTGTCGATTGTGTTTGAACTGGAGCTAACTGTTGTGCGTTGCCCTGCACGGTAGCTACAGAAGCAATCGGTGGTGAGAAAATTTGCATATTGGCAGAGGACGGACTCAATATCTGGTTTCCATGATTTTGATAATTTTTGTGCTGCTTTGTGTGCGCTTGATGCACACTCTGACTGTTGTGTATACAGTGTTGTCCTTGCACAGATGGTGGTACCTGAAAGTATTTAAATTGTTATATAACAACATAAACTATCAATAGATATATACATGTTGGAAATATCAAATTGGAATATTTCGTTACTCACAGTAAGATTATTCATATAACTATTACTTGTGTTACTTTGCACAGTCGTTGGTATGCTTGGATTTAAATTTTGCGATGTTACTACAGCAGCAGCTGTGTGTGTTTGAGTTTGTACTGCTGATGTCTGATTTTTATAAGAATTTTGCGGAGTTATGGTAGACGCTAGTGTTGAAACTACATTTACATTGAAACTTGCTTCTGAACCCTATATTGAGAACAATATTAAGAGATCCTAATTACATTATCATTAAGTCGTAGAAAAATTTATAATATACAATTTATAGAAAAACTTACACTGCTAACGGAATGTGTCGTAGTACTAACAACTTTTCCACTTGCTAAAATTTTTGCTTGTTCTTGATATAATTTTGTTAAAACGGTTTGATCCGGTTGCGTACCCGATTTACGAGCTAAAATAGCTTGTATTTGAGAATTTATGTTTTTCAATAATTGCTGTTTTTGAGCAGGAAGCTGAATGGTCTGCACTTTTTGAACCATTTGGCCATTCGAGGGAACTGATAAGTGACTTCCAGGAGACGGTGGAAGTACAGGACCATTTGTGATAATTTGAGTAGACTCACTCTTAATCAGATTTGTACTTTGAGATACCACAGCATTTGTTTTACTAGAATTATCCACCTTATGAAGGTTTGTTGTATTCGTTGATGCCATTGTTGGACGAGAAACCGTAACAGTTTTTGTCACCTAATTGTTACAAATATTAAATTTAAAAACAAATCATTATGTAATCAACAAGTACAAATGCATTAGAGAAATATGAAAATAAAATTTGTTGAACATACCTGGGCATTTCCAGTGTTTTGAGTAGTAACAACAGTCTTTGTCCTTTTAACAATTTTCGCCTTCTTTGGTTGACTCGTTTGTCCCATATTCCTTATCTGTTGTTGATTTAGATTGTCAATGAATTGACTTGGAAATCCAGAATTTTGAATCTGTATATGTTGCGGCATTTGCGAAGGCGCAGCTTGTACTACAATATTTTGTATATTATTTTGAATAGTAGGAGCTCCACCAGAACTATTTACAATTATTTGGCTCGTTGGTGTATTGATTTGTACACCTTGTAAATTCTGACTGTTTGCATCTGGTTCACCAATTACTATTTTTTGAGTTTGGTTTTGATTTTGTACTTGGCTGGTTGCATTTAATTGTCCAGCCAAGAATTGTTGCAACAGTTGTTGACTGATTACTTGCATTTGTCCATTCGCGTTGGCAATTAATAATTGGTCGTTGGGATTCAAATTACTTAAAGCATTCAAAATTTCGGGTGTAATTTTTGGCGCGTTGTTTAGTATATTGTTCGCCGCTGAATTAAGCATTGTTGCACTTTGAGTTTCTACTTTTTGAGATTCATTTTGTGGAATAGTATTAGAAGAAGCTGGAGCGTTTGTTATAACAATATTTTGATGTTGACTATTCTGTTGTGTATTTAGTCCTTGCTGCTGTTGCTGTTGCTGCTGCTGCTGCTGTATGGTGTTAGCTGTATTTTGACTTTCAAAATGTTGTGCATTCACAGAAGAAAATGTATTAGCTTGTGCAACAACTTTTTGTTGTTGCACGTTCATATTCTGTTGTACACTCGTGTTGTGCAAAATAGCGGATGTATTTTGTTGTTGCATACTGGCGATAACATTTTGTTGTGCTTGAGCTATATCACTAATTCCAGATTGTAAATTTTGTTCGATATTTTGTACATTACCAGCTGGGTTTTGCTGTAGCATGTTAATCGTATTTTGTTGGATACTAGAATGTTGTAATACATTCATGGCATCGTGTTGCATGGTATTACAAGAGCTTTGTTGCTGCAACATATTTACAGAATTATGTTGAACATTTGATCCAGGAGTTTGAAGATTTTGTTCAAAAACATGTTGAACGTTTTGCGTTTGCACAGCCTGCGCTGTTATCTGCTGATGCTGATTATGCTGAAACATTGGTGTTTCTTGTTGCAATACGATACTATCCTGTTGGTTCCCTTGCTGAAGATTCTGATTATTTTTCGCAATGTTGTGTTCATTTTGTACAATTAAACTATTTGGCAATGACTTTTGAACATGCGCACCACTTTGCGATATTTTATTTAGATTTTGTCGCACGTTAGTAGTTACGCAAGCATTCGTGAGCCGCACTTGACTAGATTTTTGTGTAGAAACATTAGAATTTTGTTGATTAGTAGTTGCTTGGTTCGGATTAGTCAATCGAGAACTTTGCACACTGAATGTAGTACACGACGGTTTCGGCGCAAGAACATCAGAAGTCGTCAAAACATTACTGTTTGGTTGCACGAGGCTAGAGTTAGGCGATGGAGTAGTTTTTGATGGTGGTATAAGATTTTGTACGGTAATGTTTTTCGATGGTTGTATATCCAATGCTTGCAAAGACCCAAGGTTACTTTGGACACAAACGTTTAACACAGGATTAGATTCTTGAGGAACATTTACACTTTTTTTGCTGATTACTTGGTTTCGAGCATACTTGCACGTGTTGTGGACTAGTAGCACAAGTAACACTTTGAGGGCCTGCAGGACTTACAGTAGTAGTAACTGTTGTAACACTGGATGAAAGAGGTGACCTAACAAATTTCTGTCTCTGTAATACAGTACTTTGCGTAGTCTGCGTTGTAGTTTGTGCCTGTCCAAGAAGCTGTGAAATAATGGGCGAATTTTGTCCACCTCCTTGCGTTAACGATCGTATTAATGCTTGAGCGGTCGCCTGATCCATTTCTGGTTGATTTGGTTCCGGTGTTCGATGTAAAACAACTCTTCCATCCTCCCCGAGAGCAAATCGTAATTGACCCTGCATTGTGCTCTGTACAGGCATCTGAAGTTGGGCAACAAGTTGACTATTAAGTGTCTGGGACACAGAAGTTTGTGTATTCGTTGTATTTGGTACAGGTACTTGTATCAGATTCTGAGCAGAACTAGTAGGTGTAGTCACTTGAGGTGGGAGTTGTCCTAGATTTTGTCCTGAACTTGATTCAACTTGACCTTGACAAGAAACCTCAGATTCAGTTGTAAGATCAGTATCAAAAATATCATCGTCGTCTCCTATCCCAGATATTTTCATTATACTAGCAAGATCTAATTTCGGTGGTTCGTCGTCCTTTCGTTTCGCTTTTTTCTTTTTTTTCGCTTTCTTTTTGGGCGGTGGTAGCAAACTCTGTTCAACGACAGTTTGCGTACACGGAGTACTACCGGTGTTAGTACCCGATCCGACTTGCGAGATCTGTGGTTGAGGACTTTGTACCATTGCGTTTTGAATCACTATAGAGTTGCCTGTTCCAGAATTCGCAGCTGAATAAGAAAAAATAAAAAAAAGATTTCAGTATTTCAGTTAGTTCTCGCAGGATAACATTTAAATAAATTACTAACTGTAAGACTTACCGGGAGCGGGACTTGATGGAGTATGTCTAATTACTGGAGAAGCAGCTGGAGGAAATCCATTAGGCACAGCGAAAAACGTAGGAGTAATGCCTTGTAATTGCATTCCTTGGGCCGTGACAACTCTTACTAACTGCTGTTGCGTTAACTGTAAAATAATAAATTTTTATAATGAATAAATATATCTTACAAAATCAAATTATTTTCCTAATTTTCCTTATTGAATTTGTCGCAGTTGCATATTATTTACTTTGAACGTAACTGATCGAAGGATTAAATAAATGAACGTGAACTATGAAATGCATACAAAATCGATATGATGATTGGATATCATGTGAAAAAGAACGATTGATGATCTTAAGTAACATTTAAAGTGATATATAAAGAAAATTTAATGTAAGTATTAAGTAAGCAATGATAGAATATGATGAAATTGTTTGACTGCATGGATGAAACCATCACCTGTGCAGTATGTGTTTGTTGCTGGGCACTTGCTGGCGTTCTTAGTATAAGTTGAACACCACCCGGTTGCTGCTGTACAATAACGGGCCCGGTTGACGGCAAAACCTATGTATGAAATGTGATAAACATATGAAGCACAAAGCAGATATTTGTGACACTAAAAATGCAAATAAGCCGTTATAATAGAAATCAAGCATATTAAAAGTATCTTATATTGGTAAGTGCTAGAAACAGGCACGACATGTATACTTTCAAATGATCTCATAATGAATAAGCATGCAAATGAGATAGGAACCTTAAACATATATATACAATTACATACTTGATTTAAAAGGAGCCCTTGTGCTGTAGGTATCATCGTAGCCGTTGTAGGATTTGGTTGAGGTCCAGCAAGAACTAACTGTGGTTGAGTTTGTTGAGTGACCTTACATAATCATTTAATAATTCAATTAAAACGGATTACTTAAAACAGTTTAAATAGTTATAATTTGATTAGATACGTTACTTGATTTGTAATCGTGGTAGTAACACGTTGTTGTTTTTGTTGTGATCCAGCGGTTTGTTGATTAGGAGGTTTTGGTAAAATTTGTGGAGGTTGCTTGGCAGGTTTAGTTGTTGCTATTTGAATTTGTTGATTTCCAAATAGATGTGTTCTAGTTACTAGCTGTGTTGGTGTTGATTGATACCCCTGTGGTGTACCATGAATTATTTGCAATACTTGCATACCTTGTTGCAGAATAGGTGTATTAGATCTAACCTGGAAGTTTAAACAAAAATATTACAAAATTTGTAAGTGATATTATTCTAAAAGTATAGGAAATTTCTATAGCATAAAGAAAGAAAATGATTTCTTACCACAGGTGGACCAGGACTACCGCCAGGTGCTGGACTTCTGTTGTTTAGAGAGTTATTTCCACTTAATAGATGAGGACTTTTTGCAGGAGGATATGGACTAAGTACAGGACTTTGAATTTGGCTAACACTCATTGGACTCTGCATTGGACTTTGCATTTGTATATTAAAATTATTATTTGAAGTTGATGTCCCAACAGGACTCGGGCTATTTCGGTTCGATTGTATCGAATTCGAAGCTGGACTTCTAAGTAATAGCCTGTTAGGACTAGGGCTTGGTGTAGGTGGTGCGATATTGGACGCCGGACTTTTCAATGGTATCGAGAACGGACTACTTGGAGAACTAATATTTTGACTTTGAATGTTTTGCATAGATTTTACAGTATTTATTGTACTGACCACATTTGATGGCTGAGACGAGCCCGTTAATGTTACCGACGAACTTAAGCCAGGGTTAATTCCCTGTGAATACTGTCGCTGAGGTTGAAATCCAGTTGATTGAGAGGAACTTAAGGAAGATGTATGACTCAGTGACATATTCGGCTCGTTTGATGCGGATATATGCTGTACATTAGACGTTGATACATTAGATATATTTGAGTGCATTGTACCAAGATGTGGAATATTAGTAGTGAGATTCACATTTGAAGCGTGATTCACATTCGCTGTGGTTGAATGATTTGGTTCGTTCGAAGTGCTCGTAAATATACTGGAACTTGTTAAAGTACCAGTATTCGATATTTGTGAAATAGTAGAAACGTTTGAATTTGGGTGTTGCGATATGGCAGAACTTGGTACATGTGCAATATTCGATCCAACAATGTGTGGTGCAATACTTTGTATACTTTGTATGGTTTGGAATGGAAATTGCGTATTGTTAGAATTCAGACTAGTTTGAGTCAATCCAGTTGTTAAAGCATTAACAGGTCGATTCAGACCCTGATTTACACCAGAATTTATACTGGTAGTCGTCAAATTTGCATTTATGTTTGGATTAATAGCTGTTAAACCAGACACACCAGAACTTGGAGAAGTGAAGTTTGTGCTTAAACTGGTAAGATTCTGGTTTACGTTTGAGTTTAAACTTGTCAAATTTGGATTTACATTCGTAATTCCAGTATTAACATTCGATAATCCTGAGTTTAAACTCGTCGAATTTAACGTATTAAGTCTATTAATTCCAGTATTTATATTATTTAAATCCTGTCCCAAACCAGATAAACCATTACTAATACTGTTTGAACCAATATTCGAAGTTAAATTGGAGTTTATAGCATTCAAGTGATTCAGGCTAGGATTTATCGTAGGTAGTCCTGTATTTATGCTTGGCAGGCCCAAATTGAGCAGAGGATTTGACGTAGTGATAACATTAGATGTGAGGGATGTAAGACTGGTATTTAGAAGTGATAGTGGCAATCCCATATTAAGGCCCACCCCAAAAGAGGGGGTGGCCGGGGGTAGGCCCATACCAGTCCCCGAGGGATTTATGGTACCCTGATTTAAATGATTTAGTTGGTTTACATATACTATGTGATTTCCAGTCGTAGATCCATTTCCTTGGTCTTGTGGCTGCAATACAAAACATTTACAATAGAATTACATAATTATTTAGTTTCTTCCATTCGACTGCGGATCTTTATGCAAAATGAAAATGTTCTGTATCAATTGGAAGGTATTCGAAACAGATAAATATTCATTTCTACCTCTAATAATTTTAGTACATTGATATATCGCGATAGTATATCGATAGTCTCAAATTCTTTCAATTTTGTTAGTGTTTTATATTTCACCTAATGCATTTTTGTCATAAATACATAAAATCCCAAGTCTAATGATAAATAACTCTACAAGATCCTTTTCTTATGATTTTTAATAAAAAATACTTACATTATTTGATGTTTGTTGCAAAGCAAATGTCAGAGACTGACCACTCGAGTTTTGGGCCTGTAATTGTTGCAATTGTTGCAACTAAAAATCAAATTACAATTTATAATATAACAAAGTAGTAATAATATATGATTAATTTTTCTACGTTGCTTTTACGTTTAAAGAAAATACATATAAAACAAACATACTTGTTGATGCGTTAAAACAGCAACAGGATTGTTACGCCGAGCAGTCGGGGAAGTTGTAGAGGATACTGAGTCCCCGAGAAGAGGGCGTGACTGAGGCTGCTGCATGCCCACGCAGCCCCTCTTTACTCTGGGCAGCGTCTAGCCACCTTTTCAGTTTAGCTAGGCTTGCTTCTAGGTACTCCTATATACATTTGTAATACACATTGAAAATTACCACACAACTGAAATAGAAGATGTCATAAATATAGATAAATTTTAATACATGAAATTACAGATTGTAGACTTGCAAACAAAAATTGTCTTTTTTCCAATCATGAAATCTTAATTCTTCATTTCAAATACTAAGTGATTTTTAATTTCGAATTGTTATATTACTAATATTTGACTATATTAGAATTACTTACCAATGATTACTAAAGCTCAGTGACAGGGAAAGATTAGATTTGCGCTACGGCGCCACTCAACGCGTCTGCGACCTACGTCTCCTATTCCTGTCATCCATGTAACTTCGTATTTCACCCGTTATTTAGGCAGCACTTTCTTTGTGTTTATATATGTTGTTGATGTTTGTGTTCAATATCATGCTGTGGTGCTAACCATAGTTGAATATTAATTTGTTTAGCATAATAGGTAGTTCTTTTCCGAACTACATTATCCATTAAAGAATAACTGCACAATTGCATTTTGAAAGTACTCTGACTTATCTTTAAAGAACATTTGTTGCAGGATCACATCCATGTATAAACACAATTGAACTACATTTTTCCATGACATTACATTAGAAATTGTGCGTATATAAAACAATTCTGGATGTCACTTTCTAAATGTATGTCCTTTGTATTATCCCAATTCTAAATAATATTCGGTAGACATTATTTAGCAATTTGTAAACATTTAGGACATTAATACCAAGACAATTCGTGTTCAAATCACTAAGTATGATTTAAGGTTGTTTCACATTTCAGTTTTGTTTAAAAGTGTCACATACACTATAACACTTATGGCTTCTTAGGATCAGCACTCAATTTGTGTTCTGCAACAATGTAAACAATATTCGATTACTTATTGATAATAAAAGAACGCATGGCAAATGTATCACTAAAAATTGACAGGATTTTAAGAAATTCGTTTAATTTACAGGAAACCATTAATATGTGGATTTAATGAAACTGTTACTATCGAACAGAGTAGATGTTATTATTGAGAAATTGTATTACGTGTAATAGAATGGAAATCAACACACTGTTATGGGACACTCACACTTATAGGTAGAAATAATCATTTTATAGCGGGAAAAAAGTTCTGAATAAAAATTCGACAGCTGGAAACACTTTTTGAGGTTATAACTTGCACGCTTGTGTGCAAGCATACGTGCCACACAAGCCACTTACACGCATACAAGAATCGCATACATCTCACTCTCACTTATGGGTACCAGCGGCGCGCGGATGCACACAACAAAAGCCCAACTGACAAGGCGTAAACAAAAGAAAAAGCAACCATCTGTAAAAAAATTTTCGGTTCGTATAGCTCAGAAACTCGAAGGAGGTATCCTGGATGTGTGTATTTCATATTGACGCGGAAAAATGAGAGTAGCGTCGTGATGAAAAATTGTCAATATTACCTCCGCGAACGCGGTTTTGCCACCCGTGTTTTCTTCTTACAATTTTTCGTTTTTTCACATTTCTTTCGGCATGATTTTAGTTCTGTACACAACCTTTTATTCCTTCGCGAACAAAAACAACATATATGAACAACACGAGAGGAAAAATTCTACTTAAAATAATAAACTTTTCTGGCACACGACAGTTCCATGTACGCGTTACACTATTCGGTGGCAACGGCCATCATGTATTTGTCAAGGCTGCCATTAGCACAAGTCTATAAAATCCCAGTGCTTTTACCATTGGCGACACCTCGGTTATGGCACTGTAACTTTTTGCAGCACCCATTTAGCAAACTCTTCATCCTGATTGGTCAATGCTTTACTTATAACCAATCAGTATACAGAAACTGTTAGTAATCTTAATATGCTAGCATTTCAAGATTTTGAGCAAAACGCGTGTTTGCATGAAATTTTTATTCAATTGTATCATTCATGTTGAACGCAATTTGGTGATACATATTATTAAATATTCATTTTATCAAGCTATAATTGTATAAATCGTTATTTTCAGAGCATTATTGAGATAACAAAATTGTACATTCCAGTGGTTGTTTATTGCTGTCGCGTATATTTGAATGTATGCTAATGACACGTCAAATCATATACAAATTATACACATATTTATGACTAATAAATTAAATATACAATTATAATTAAATAAGTCTCGTTGTATACAGAATAAGCACATGTATTTTTTATTTTAAATAACAAAATGATATAAACAACTTAAATGTATAATACTTAAAACAATACTTTTTTACTCAACATATCCAGAAATATCTTATATAAAAACATTGTAACATATTACTTCTTGTACAAATAAAAACTGCAACTTTATTACCATTGTTATTTATAAACCATACTCTGAATCGAATGATCCAACTACATATGCGACAACTGTTGCATGATCTAATTTTCCAGGTATCATGGAAACCTTGTCCAATGTCTTTATTCGCCGAGTTCTCTGTTCTTGTTTGGATAGTTGTACTAATTGACCATCTTTACTTTGTGCATAATATAAATCGGTATCTTCCAATATTCGTCTTTTGGCAGCAGTTATACGGACCTTATTATAAAGAAAATTAAATTCATGTTAATATTTAAAATCAATATTGGTCTCTGGTCTCTTCTAATTTGTTAGTATTTCAATTTTTAAACTTGCACTGCGTGCACACTATTTCTGAATTTTAGTTATACTTTTGAAAACTTACAGCAAAATCCAAAAGAAGTTCACAAAGATGTTTGGCACTGCTACATGGTGGACCTTCGCCAGATACACCTCTTCGTAACAAATCCTCCATCCTAAGAAGTGTTAGCTCGTGTCTTTGATAAGCCTCGACTATGGGTAAATTAGATTTATTTCTATTACTATTGCCGGATTCTGCGTGTCTTAAAGTCTCTACAGATTTTCGACGGGTTTTTGATCTTCCTTCGGCATGATTTTTCACAGTCGAATCAGGTACACTATTATGGCATGGTAAGACAGCAAATTTTCCAACTACAGGATCAAAATTATCTGAAATTCCGTCGCTGGTTAAGAATACAATATCTCCATTTTCAACTTCTGTCATTGCGAGCGTCAAATTATTTAATTCAGGGTTGCATCCGTCTACAGGACCTAAAGCTCCAAGAGCGTCGCGCATGTCACGCATACAATGAATATCGTGAGATCCTCTTGTTATTTCTCTCACTCCAGTTTTCCTATTAATATTATTAATATTATTTTTCTAGAAAGACCGTAATAATTTTGACCAAATTATTTCTGTTACCTTGAATATACATAAGCTAAACTGTCCCCAACATTACAGGTACAAGCCACATATTTCTTCTGATTTGTATTAGATTCAGAATTTGGCAGTGGAAGAATTGCGCATACAGTTAATGTTGTGAGCATCCCTTGCTCTTGTAAAATTAATGAATGCGCAGCATGGAATGAACGAAGTAAGGCTATAAAAACATCTTTCGTTGTTGTTACTTCATTGTTAACCGAAGGACAGAAGAGTGCTTTATTTAAATATTCCATACTTCCATGTACAGCAGATCTAGCTGCGATACTTGCTTTGGTACCTAATAAATTTGTATGTTTATAGATTGGTGATGTTCTTTGCGATTCCAATATATAACGAGATATTTTTAAATTCTTGAAAACTAAACATACCCCAATTAACACCGTCTGCAAGTGCTAAAATAGCTGAATTCGATCTGGCTACAATTCCAAAACTGTCTGCAATAGGTTCCCCATTATTTGTGTTATTTGTAGGATTTTTCTCATATAATGTGGTAGCAATTCCATATGCTGTTTCGTGAGGATTAAACCAGTCAGAAATACCAGCAATTGTGGGAGGAGTGGTTGTAGATGCTGTAAGAAACAATTTTATTACTTTTGTACTGTTTTTATAGAATTCAATCATTTCAATACTTACTGCTTCTATATTGTTCGCCTTGATCTAACATATCAATGTAATCTATATCGATATCATTAATACTTAAATGCTTTTGTTGTACATTAACTGCTATGAGTCCATTATCAGGACCAGTGTGGGCAGCACATGTTTCTCTATCTTCTTGAAAGTTTCCAAGCTGTCTAATTGGCAGTTCTTCTGGATTTCTACCATGGACGATTACTGGTCCTTCTTGCTTTGTCTCTAGACTAAAAATATAATATAGATGCTATACACTTTACTTACAATATTTAATGTAGAATTTTAGTGAATAATGTTTACCCATCTAAGTATCTTGTAATAAAGCAACCACTTGCAAAATCTTGTGTCATTGATCTAGGGCTACGCAAAGTTTGTTCTCCTTGACCTATATTTTCTACAGCTCCTGCCAAATTACTGATCGACAATTGCCGCATAAAGCCAGCAACTTTTTTTCGTAGACTTGGCATTCTTTGTAGGAAATTAAATACGAATACAGGTAGAATGTTGCTCAATGTCAGTTATCATAAAATATGTCATTATAGATTGGTTGATACTTATTAATGATTCGAACCATGACCTTAATTTGGAAAATTCATTCTTCTTTGAACCTTAATAAAAAGAAAGAAAATGTATAAGCAAATATATTTTGTATCTTTACTAGTTTGTATTTTAGTTGGTTTCTATTATCAGAGATAAATTTTTAAGTATCAGAATTTCCATCTGCATTCTTTTTCATACATATATATATTTGTGAACAAAATAACGGGGAAAAATTCATAACAACAAATTAAGTTTATACAAAAGTGTCTAACTTTTTGAATTTAAGATTTGCATTTTAAATCAGCCTCTTTGATATCTGACAATCTATAATACGAAATAATGGTTAAGTTTATAAAAGTGAATGCATTCAAATAATCTTGACATATCAATTTTACAGACTTACCTACAAAAAATTCTTACAGTACAGTGATGACATCGTAATACACATTGAAAAGCACATCGTTTTCCACTTTACCGCCATATTGATAATATGTTAATAACTGATGAATTCCCGTACAAATAGAATTTCAATTTCAATTTGTTACTACGAACAAAGAGATTTCATTCATTATCAAAAAGTGTCACTAGTTTCTTACGAAAATATATTATCAATGGTAAATCCTTTTGATCAGAACAATACAAATTTGTAATTTTCTGAATCATTGAGGTACGTGTCACTAATGAAAACTATCATATATGTAGAACGCAATACAATTAGCACTGTTATCCCCACAATTAAGTTACGATTAACATTGTTATTATTTTCTAATACGTTACTTATGTACAGTGAGAGACGTGATTCTACAGTAGACGTATCCTACAATATGCATCCAAGTAGACTTTTTAGTCTGTTTAGACATTTGGCAAGTCAATATGGCGTTCTCTCCACAGGTGAGAGACTACGATTTTCCGCGGTTGTATTTACAATTGTGAATCAGTGTTGTTTGTACAAGAATTTCTACAAGAATCGAACTGTTTTTTGAAAATTGCCGTGATCGGATTATAAATATTAATGTGTTATAATAAAGTTTACAGTTTTATAAATTTGTTTCAATATGTGTGTATAAGCATTGTACTTTACAATCAGATACATAGTGACACAAATATTTATTCCATTTTGTGAGCTTGTCATTATGTAATCGTTCAACAATGAATGTTTATGTAAACTGATACTTTTATTTACTAATTAACGGGAAAATAGAATTCGATAGAATTTCATTTTTTCTGTTACTAGGTTACAAAATAAAAGAAACAAGATTTTCTCTCATATTACTGAAATTCTTGCTTTATTATGTTCGGAAGATTCGTATATTTGCATGAAACGTATTATAAGTTATTCCCAAAGTGTAATAGTTTGTTTCGAGTAATAAGTGGAAGAGTTATTATATACAAATTAGATTAGTTGATCTCATAACATATGTCTAATATATGTGTATTTGTAGAAAGCACATTGTATCAACTTTAATGATATGTGTATGTTGTGACAGATACATTGAAACAAATGAAAACAATGAAATGCTAGATCAGTGGAAGCAATTAAGTATTTAATAGGCAATAAAAGGAAGACAAGTAACACTTGCATGTGAACAGAGGTAGAAGATGTTTGAATCTCCTAGAAGTCTACGCGAGGTGTGCATTGATTTTATTTGTGACAATATTTTGAACTTGTGCGTATTATGTCCTGGTTCGGTGGAACCACCTTCTTACAGTAAGTACCGTCAACTAATGATTCATTATATATTGGTATAATTAAATGTAATTATAGATTATATAATCCTTAGATCAGCAAGCCAAATCTTCGGTGAATAGTAGTAATACAGATATTTTGGCTAACGGTGCAAATGGTGCATTATTTCGTAGAAAATCCAATGATGCATCGTCAAGCTCAGCAACAAGACTTAGTTTTAAGCGTCCAAATATTTTTATACCCGCTGAAATCTCAGAACTACTATTATCTAACCTTTGCGAAAAGAAAGCTTTATCCGACTTGACCATAACACTCTTTGATTCAAAGTCTACCAGATTAAGGTAAATTATGCAGAATCTTATTACATTGAAAACAGTAATTTTTATTATAAGAAAAAGTGTAGATAGATAAAATATTAATTAATTCTGATTAATTCTTGTAGATGCGTACAGTTAAAAGATGCATCTGTGTTATCGGCGAAAGGCTTGAAAGTTTTAAAGCAACACAAAGTTCAAGAGTTAGTAGTAAATGGATTAAAGATATCAGTTAATGATCTGATAAGTTGTTTAGGTGATTGGAGTTTAAAGAATCTTAGGTCATTGAGTATAGCAAAAGGAAGTTTTCAGGAATTTTCACGGTATGCAATATTAATTATTTTTAAATTATTACTAACAAGAGAACATAGTGAAGTAATTCGTATATTTTGATATAACATTTCAATTCATCTATATTCTGTGCCAAAATATGTATTTTACATAGACAAATATATTAGGTCAGTTCAAACGGGTATATTAATATCCGATCAGAAAATTTAACAAATAAGTGCTGCCTTTTAAATGTATTTAGATAACTAAAAAGTTTAATATATCGAATTCAGTTCTAATATTTTGCAAAATATTTGATTAAAAGTTTGTAAAAATTGGTAGATATATCACTTCAATATATTTTCTTGTAGATGAAATATTCTTTTTTATGTACAATAATATTGACAGTTGTGTGTGTGTATAATATTGCAGGTATTGTGTGGTAGTAACAAGAAAATTAAAAGCATTGAATTCGTTGAATGTATCTGGAACAGAGTTTAATAAATATGATTTGGAAATAGTGGTTAACGACCTTCCTCTTTTAGAAAATCTAGATATCTCTTGTACAAAAGTTGACGATATAACACCATTAAAAAATTGTAAAAATCGGTTGAAAACACTTTACATGTACGACTTGAAGATAAATGAAAATGCAAAATTGTTCTCAGTATTATTGGAATTAGATGAATTAAGGCATTTAGACATTTCTGAATTAAGGGACACGCATGGAGTTAATTCTGTGCTGAATGTCTGTTATGGAAAACCAACTCTAACAGACTTCTTAAAAGCTGTAGATTGTATGCCATATTTAATTAGTTTAGATTTATCTGGTAGGTATTAAGTGAACTTTGTTCTATTTGTTCTATTTACTGTATTTGTTCTGAATAACTATAAATTTTTGTTTTATATTCACTATAGGTAAAGTCGATATCAACCTGAAATACTTGAAAAAATTTATCAAAGCCCATCCAGATTTAAGGTTTTTAGGACTTGTTTATACACTTGCTTGTTATGAGGATAGTTTAACGGACTCAACAAACAAAGACTATAGACCTAACCTTGTTGTAAGATATATTGATATTATTATTATTAGTATTACACACTGATATATTCTCAAATAATACTTGTGTATTTATATTGTGTTTGCGCATTGCAGAAACATTTCTGTTACTAGTAATAATAATTATTTATCTCTTATTGTAGGTTAGTGGTATAGCATCAGAAGCTCAAACTTTGGAAGCTCTTAGGAGGTATACATCTAGGCCAGTTTATCTTGAGAAATGCTTACTTAATTTATTCCGTTTAACGCATAACTTTTTTGAAACACGGGTTGATGTCATAAAATTGGTATTAGCTATTATGAGAGAACATCAACACGAATGTGGTGTGCAACTACCTTCAACCGCGTGTCTTTATAATCTTACCAAAGGTGAACTTGCCATTATGGTTCATCCGTCTATACTTAAGCAAGTTGTTGAATTAACGATGGTAGCGATGGAGTCTTACCCAGCCAATTATCGACTTCATATGAATGCGCTACTAACTTTATGTAGTGATCAAATTCTACAAATTAATTTTGATAAATTCAGGTACAAACATTATAAAACTTTCTTAATTAAATTCTTCAGTTCCAATGAAAAATATTATAAACATAAGAGAAGATTAATTGTGAGTGATTTTACTATGAGCATCTCATTTGACAATATATGAATATTTATATTCGAAGTTTTTATGTAAATTGTACATGTAATAATATTTTGTTATCTAATTGTTTCTTGTTTTTATAGGTGTGCAAAATTAGTGATGAATTCCATGTTAACTTTTAACGAGCCATCAATGACTCGCATGTCTGTTGCTATTGCCTCAATTGCGGTAGCAAAGATAACACCAGTAGAAACATCTATGCTTGCAGCACATCCTCAATACATGTCTAAATTACTTGCAATAGTTAGGTCTAAGGTTGAAATTAAATTAGTAGATACAACGATGAAATTTACGTTAAGTGTACTATGGAATTTAACTGATGAAAGTGCTAGAACATGTTCACTTTTTATGGCAGAAGGTGGAATGGATTTGTTTCTTGAAATGCTTGAAACTTTTCAAGGGGCGTCTAGCGTTGAGACTAAAGTGTTAGGCTTGATAAATAATATAGCAGAGGTTCGTACTCGATAATTTACTGTAATTTATTTGTTGCAATGTCGAAATGAAAGAAAGCAACATCTGATATAATTTTATTATAGGTTAGTTCTTTGAGACCCAGGCTAATGGAACGTAAATTCCTCTCTATGCTTTCTACATTGCTGGTCTCTACACACATCGACATATCTTATTTCGCGGCAGGCATCACTGCACATCTGCTTAGCGATGGCCATCGTGTATGGTGGTCGAAAAATTTGCATCAAAGCAGGGCACTGTTATTGCAACAATTGGCTCACACTGTGAAACACTGGCAAACACCTCAAGGAGAAATGGTTGCTTATAGAAGTTTTCAACCATTCTTCCCACTTTTACATTGTCCAGATGCTCCAGTTCGACTTTGGGCAGTTTGGGCAATACAACATGTAATTACGAAAAATCGTAAGTATCTCTCATACTTTGATAATTGTTAATTGCTGCAAATGTGGCCCATAATGTAAATATTTTACTAGCCTAAGATAAACTACAATTGTTATGTTACTTTCAAATTCTTATTATTTCTAGCAAAACATTACTGCAGCATGTTAATCAGAGAAGAAGGTGTAGAAATATTAAAAACCCTGGAAACCTCAAATACACACATACAAAATTTACGGCGATCAATCCTTGAAATGATTGAATTAAATTCTTAATGATAACTATTGCCTTCCAAAACAAAATTTGCGTACCATAGAGTTGGTATACTAGTCAATGTTTATATCTATGCACTCTTATGTCCTGTTTTTTTTTTAGACCAAATAATTGAAACCATTATATGATCACGGAAAATTATCAAAAGTGGACTAAGGTGAAATAAGAAGTCCAGAATATTACTATATTAAAAATTTTGTAGATTTAAATTGAGGACCTGAATTATTATAATAGTTTGTATGTATTATGAAACTTAACAAAGCATAGCATATATAGATCTTATATTCACAAGAGGAGGATCAGACTACTTGATAATCTTAAAGATATAAATAATTAAGATTACGTATCCATGAAATATATTGTAAATGTAAATTGAAGTTGTGTTGACAAAGTGAGATAGTCGTATTACTGATGAATTGGAGTTAAACTAAGTATTTTTTTTATTTTACAATTTTATTGCGGTTATCGCGTTCACTTTTCAAATCAGATACTATGATATTTTATATCATCAAAAAGTCAATTTGATTTACATTTACAATGTGTCTCACAGGATTAATTATCTATATTTTTAAGACTATTTAACATCTATACTTAATATCCTTACGTTTCTATTAATATGTGAAGATGAACTAACGATACAATTTTTTAAAATTTTTCTTGAGATCACGGTTAAACTTCGGAGTGTTATGGTTTCCACAGTAATCTACATGCAAAATTTCAAGTTGATCTGATAACTAATGTTTGATTGAGCAACAAACGCAACGATCGTTGACAGTCCTGTCGACAGGAATAATATACAGGGTGTCTCATTTGAAGTTTCGAACTCAATTATTTCCCAAACTATAGCTTGTTGAACAAAATATTTCAAATAAAACTTATTCTGTTTCGTGGAAGACGAATCTTCTCTAGGTGGACGTGCTTCCAAAATTTCAAGGTGACCTCTTTTTTTGTTATACGAAACTGTACATTTTAATTAGGTAAGTGTGTAACATATCCCGAGATGAATTCACTGACTTATAATACTTTCGTCTTCCAAGGTCATTCAAGGTCATTCAGTGCCGTTCAAAATTTAGCTTAGCTATACGGAAGTACACCAACCTAGAGAAAATTTGTGGCCGCTGTAAGATGCGCCCAGCGAAGTAAAGTTGTATTATAAATATTTTTTACAACGAGCCACGATTTGGGAAGCAATTGCATGTGAAACTTCAAACAGGACACCATGTATATTTAAAAATATACATTGTCCCAGTAAGCATCTGCGTCAGCAGAAGTATCGCATCCTCAACTTCGAGCAGCTTCGAGCAGCTTCGAGCGTCGTTCTGACAGCATAATGTCCGCCATCTCCTCGCCAGGCTGTGCTCGATATCTGCTCGAGGCAGGGCCTGGCTGATTGGGGTCTTATAATCTTCCACGTCATCTTCGTTAACAGTACAATACACATACGACACAGCTAATTTGTTCGAATCAGAATCAAATAATTGGGATCCTTCTCTTGTCAGAAGTATGCATGAGTGTATGTTATAAGTTACATTTAAAGAATTTGTTTACCTAGAAACGAAGGTAAATAATCGTTTCGAAAATGTATGTTGAGCTTAGAAGAGATAAATGTTTAACGTTTTATTATCATATGCTATATTTTTTACTTGTTGAATACTACAAGAACAGGCCTTGATAAACAAATTGAAGCCTTCTAGACTCCTGCATCTTGAGCCTTCTGCAGACTTTATTGAAGGTGCAGCAGGTTCAGGTTGGTGTGATCCGTCGACGTCGTTAATATTGGTCAGGCTGCTTCCTTAATGTAAGTTTATGCAGGGGTGCTCCACTTCTTGGTTGTTTGGTTCATAAAAGTTTACTAAGTCCTTAGAAAATTTATTCAAAATATTACAACGAAATGTTACAACCATACGTGATTTCAGGTAAGAGCTTCTGTATGGTAGGTTTACATTATTTGTTGTGTCTACTATTGTATTCAGTTCGAGTTGTATGACATTCTGGGCTGCAGCTGACATGATAGGCTCAAATAATAGACTCTGCTATTCCATATACTGAATGTGATAGCCAAATATAATCAGTTTACTGTGTTAGACGATTGTCTCGATTGACAAATATTTCCACTGGAATCACATAGCCATGATATTGGTAAAAGATTAACACCTCGTGAGAGACATCAATATTGTGAGCAAGTGAGACAAAAATCAGTTGACTGTTCTTCGGTAACTAATCCTCCAGTGTAGCTTCTACATTCGTTGATGACCTCAAGGACTAAGGATTTAACTTCATCTACTGGGGATGGATGGATCCTCATCAAATATCTCAGAGTATTTCTTGCTCGATCCCTATTAGCCACAGTTGTTTTTTCTGCTACTATATACATTGCAACAAGTTCACCGTAGACATGTGCTGTAATACCCTGCTGATCTGTTACATTTTCAGCAACTCCTTACCGATTAGCTAACGCAACAACGACAAGTGGTTCGGCATACCTTCGTGAATGTAATTCAAGTGTCAGCAGATCTTCTAATGTAACAAAGAAGAATGGGGAGCAACTCATCCTTAGACATGAATACTGTCTCACGGAAGATGGATAATACTGATGATACTTGCATGTGGTGTGCCATGATAACCAAATGAACGATTACAACGCAACTCGAACAAACAAGTAATTCAGTTTTTAAAAAACTAAGTTATGTGATTGATAGATGTGTATGTGAGTACCCGAAAATGTCGGATACTTGATGGTTGGGACGGGTCGGGAAAGCATCAAATCGAGACGAGACTGAGATTCATAATAATCCCGATATATTTAAGAAAATTCTCGGGAATCCCAAAATTTTCGAAAACCTGTTTCGAAAATCTGTCACGACTCGCCATTTTCGGGATCTCGCACACTGCTAATGATTGGGTTTATCATTTTTGTGTGAATAGTCTGCATACGAATTGAGCAGATCAAATTGTTAAGATTGTTTGGCATCTGTGTTACATGTTCATAATCCAAATTAATTTAGGTATAACGTGACGAAGTAACAGGATAGCTAGACGCTAAGGGTAAGTGACCTCCCATATTAAATGCAATATAAGCTGGTGTTAATGCCATGAGTTGACCTTTACTGTTTTTTATGTTATCAATTTTTTGGCTCAGTTGTTTGAGCACTACGATCATCGAGTTTATTTTCGTTACCAGTTGTGATACTATACTCGAGAAGAAACAATACGCGAAAGCCTTAACTTAAATGTTAGTCAAGTATCAAGTGGTAAAAAATGTTTCGAGAATTTAATTATTTGTTTTCGATTACGTCATTTTGAATTATATAGTTATAAACTATAGTGTAACTAATGTTCAAGATTCTAGTTTAATAAATTCGGTAATTATGTTACTAACAATACTTCCATATTTTTTGTGGTCAGAGATTTGAGGCTTTCACGGCAAGGTGTCACAATTGTTACTGTTGGTCCTTATGGATGTGATGCTTCTGGAAGAACTATCCCAATATTTCATTGGCATTTAAGTTATACAGCTTCGTCAATAGTCAAATGACACAATGATTAGTAGACTGTGGATGTTTATGCATTTATGACTTATGAAAATTTTCAAAAAATGCTATAATATCAAGTTCAATAGGATTTAGTACCAATTTTATTTGTTTTAGATCTACAAA
Source organism: Lasioglossum figueresi (assembly GCA_028455805.1). Lineage (NCBI taxonomy): Eukaryota > Metazoa > Arthropoda > Insecta > Hymenoptera > Halictidae > Lasioglossum > Lasioglossum figueresi. The sequence continues at coordinate 6,819,179 of CM052193.1, forward strand.
GACTGTTCCCATGAAAAATAGGATTTTATTCCATTTCGCTATCTTAAAATTTGTCTATAAAAATTGGAAATTGCATGAACATTCGCAGTCTAATGATTATAATGCACAATGTTCATATTTTGGATCATTAGTGTGCAGAGATTTGCAGAAAGTATAAGGAAATGTTGGGACTATTGAGACGCCTGAATAAACGTCAGCAGAGACACAAATTACTAATATGAACCCTATGTGGAGCTCCCCCTTTTCAACTTTTAAAGTTGCAAATGCTATATACATGATATGCATGTTATTTATGTTAATACCGCAAACAAAAATAGTACGATTTTAGTCTAGAATCTTACCAATATACTTTGAAAATATATTATGTTTGTATTATTATATGAATAATTATGAAATACGTTAGCTAATTATTTTGTTATAATATTTTGAATTCAGGTCTTCAGCTTTTTGTTATTACTAATATTTACGAAATTTTCCATTAACAACTGACAAACTTTTAGAGATTAAATGTGCATTTATATGCCTTCAGAGATATAACAAAACGCAAAGTTTTAATAAAATAAATATAACGATATTCTAATTATATCTGTTATAAAAATATATATTATTGATTTGTATGAACAAAATTTATCCTTCTAAACACAAACTGTTGATCTGAAATGTAAAAACAATGTCGATTTAACTGCCACTGATTGTTATTAAACGTAAACCACTATTCTATTTGAATTAGTTTTATCTTATCTACTCTTGTAACGATATGAGTTTCAATAAAATTACGAAGAAATTTACGATTGTAAATACAGAATTTAAGCCAAGAAAATCTTTATTTACCATCCAATCATATTACATTTATATGTTACATTTATATCTTAATTATTCTTTCCTCTTTCTTTTTTTTTTCTAAATGGAACGTAAAAATTGTTCATGAAATTTGTATGATTATCACTCAATTGATGCTGATGCTGCACTGCACCTGCAAAATACTTAGCGACATGGAAGTAACGTCACGAAATGTAGCTCGATCATTAATACGTGGAAACTTGGTTCTCCCCCTAACATCATAGCACAGTGGATTAATGGTTCAAAAACATTTTACACGCATCTTACAAATTAGTAGCAATGTGTTTCAGATAAAATTGAGGATATATAGTTAGTAATAAATAAATGAAAGTCGCACACATTAATATCAACACATATGGCATACACTATAGAAAAACTATAACAACTTATAATTTTAGCAACTTTCACTTACTATGCATACAAAATTTACTATATATATTATAGTAATATGATATTACTCTAGATATTCACATTGCAGTTCAATTGCTGTTTATATTTAAAATTAACATTCAAGCCCATGAAACAAATTTATTGTAACATAAATTGGAAATATGTTAACATCATTTTATCTAGATTACTACACCAACATTGTCATTTTTTTTCTCATTGTTATATCAGCCTTTATAATGTCAAAATATTTCTAAAATTAATATAGCTATGCTACAGATTCCTAAAACCAGTTTTCCAGATGGTAATATAATTTTGTATACAATTTCTCCGTATATTTCTCAGTGTATATTTCCACTGAGAGCCATAGTCATTTTTACATGGTACAAAAGTTTCTCTTACTTCATGTAAATTTTATCACGTATAGGAAATGTCTCATTTTAAATGCATAATGTTTCACCAATATGGTTAAAACAAACCATGTTTTTATATTGCAAAATTATTTAGGGTTGTAGTCGCGAGTTATAAAAATGTCAGTTGGAAAAATGTGAATAGGTTTTTATTTAAGGGAAAACTATAATTGTTAAAAAAACAAATATTCTTAAATGCCCTAAGTCAAACGAAACTATTTTAAAATTAATTACAGGCCATCACACCTTACAATTATATATAGATATATATAAAAGGAATGACGTACTTTTTATTGATTATAACTGAAAGTACAAACGTAATTTTTTTTATAGTATATATAACTCTATAACAATTGAATGATTACGCCGTCTTTTAATTAAAATAATATTTAATGTTTATAGTGTTATTCACATGTATGTATATGTACATAAAAATGTATATATACACATATATAGGAAAATTTTTATATATCAATAGTATTTTATTAACATTTCAATATTTTGTGTATTTTTGTAATCTAAACGGATTGAGGTACTCGTAAACAGATAAAGGCTGATGCTGTAGTACCAGTTGAATTACAACTATTTAGAGTATAAAAAAGTGCAATTGAACTGCAATAGCGAATCTCGCTGATCTACATTTGTAATGTTCATTATGATGATTCATTAAATCAAATATGATTAATTGTGCCCATCTTTGTCCAATCTTTTTTTTTCTTTTGACATGAGGTTTTTTCTTTCTCTTTTTTTTTCCCATCGTATCAGTTTTTTTTTCTGTGGACATATCATAAGAATTTACTTAAACACTTTAGCAGCATTATACTGTAATGCATGTTGGTATAAATATGTAAGTTTTGTGTAACCTATAAGATATGCACAAAAACTTACAATATCTTGTATTACAGTTCACAAGGCCATATTTCAAAGTGTAGATTGAAATACCTGTTATTTATAAACATAAAATATATTAAATAAAAATAGAAGACTTTCTATAGTTTTCGGGAAAGAATTATTTTACGTTGTTCAAATTTTTAATAAATTAAATGCAATTGGACTATTGAATCATTTTCTTGTTGAGATAATGTATCAATATAGGCATTCTGTTATCAATACGTAAAATATGGCCAGGTGATAAGCCTGAGTATAAATGTAGAGCACTGTACAGTATCCCTAACAAAGCCAATGTATCTAATTATGATTTTCATAATAATAATCACTGTAGATAATTGACAGATTCTTTTACGATAGTTTTACTTTAAAATAATTACAGTAAATTTATATCATTTAAATTGAATAGATACATCAGAATATTAAAACAGTAATCCAAAATATAGATCAATTACTACTAAGCAAATAATAAATGTACATTTATTCAGGAATGGCTAGTAAACTTTTTTGAAATATCTTTTACTTTATCATTTGTCATTAATTATTAATATCTATAATAATTTTACAATAATGATACCTAAAATTAGTAGTTGCTTCACTAGCCTTTCCTACAAATGTATTGCTTCATTGTTTGTAATTTTATTGTTCAAACAAAATAATTTTTGTATATCCATTTTATATTGCAAATGTATTGCGTAATGTATTAAAAATATTTATCTTTAACGCATATAAATATTTTTAAGTATAAAATATCTTTAGTTATACTAGTATTGGACGTTTTATGTTTGAACAATCGTAAGAAGTTGATAAATTAAATTATAATGTAAATCATATTGTAAAAACTTACCTTAATTTGTAAAATAGTAGTAAGATCTTTTAAAACGGTCAATACGGCATGTAGTAACCCCTTCTGTAACTCCTGCGTAAGAGAGCATATATGAGATGTTGTTAAATCATCGGAATTGGTAATACATTAAATTTGAAACACACCTGGGTCGTCTTGTGGGTCTATATCCAAAGTATGCACTGCCACGTACAATTCCCCTGGCCATACCTCGATAACCTCGCGTTCCCCGTGGCCCCCTGAAAATGTAAATTATAAATATCAATATGTATGTATATATACATATATGTATAGTGTTTCCGTGCTATGCATGAACGTGCATACACAAATGAGATTTGTTCTGTATTTTATTTAAATACCTGTTAGTTACAGAGAATCCTGGTCTATTCGTTCTTTTAGGCATTACTTTAATTTGTCGTCCTCTAAACATAGATTCATCCATTGCCATAGCTGTTTGTACAGCATCACGTTCTGCAAATTCAATGTAAGCAAATCCCTTGGGGTGTCCATCAAACTTATTGCACAGTATAGTCACTCTATTGACACTACCGCAACCATGAAAATGTTGCTCTAATTCTTCTGCCGTAGCGCCATAGTCAACCTTCAGCAATATATAAATAATATTTTAGTGACATTAAATTTGAAACATAATGAAATTTTATAAAATATTAACTTACATTACCAACATAAATGGATCTATTATCTACTTCCTTTTTATCTTCTAAAGACATATTTAATGGACTTGCTAAAAATTAAGAAATATTATTCGATACTCTAGTACCTTATAATATATTATACATTTAAATTGAAGAAGTTAAATAACTCACTTATACCGGGTGGACTACCCATGTTCATTTGCTTGTCCACTTCAGATTGTAATTGCTTTAATTTCTCTGCTTCTTCTTCCATTTCCCTAACACGTGCTTTTATGGCCTCCAATTCCTAAAATAATAAACATAAATTAGTAACATAGGCTATATATGTATAATTGTGTAATATTGTTTATTGTGTACAACATTTGTTTCTAGTTGACAAAAGACAGGTACCGGATCATCAATGTTTGCTTCACTTAATTCGCGCTTCACACCATCACACTGCATAATGGCATCTCCATCTTGACCATTTTCAAGTCCGTCTAGACCATCAATGTGATCTGTAGCTAAGAGATCTGATTCAGACATTTCTGTAATATAATATAAAATGATTATATACATGGAAATGTTATCTACAAAAAAATCATAAATTTCTTGTTAATTACTAGATTCCGGATTTTATGCATTCATAACAAAAATGAGTAAGAGCAATTTAAAACAGTGGAAATATTAAAAGACTTTAACAGTATTAATACATCATTTTTACCACATTAAAATTATTAACAAAGAATATAAATTTATATTTAGTTCCTGCGTCTTGCAATTGTTGCACAAACTTTTTATTTTGCATAAACATCCGGAGTCTACTAACTACATATGCTAATTACACACCGATAGACTGTTGATTTTACACGTACATCAAATATGTATATGTATATATATATATCCAACATTTATTATTACATATAACTATATATTATTATACAAAACTTTAATTTATTATCAATTGAATAGAATATTTAAAGTAAACAATTTTTATTAACATTCATCTTTGTAAATTATTTAAACATAACATTTCGTATAAAAACTCGTAATCTAAATATTCATATGTATATCTTTTGCAATATAGAAACTTATAATTAACACAACAATATAAATAAAATATTAAAATACAATAGTTAAAGAAGTTAATAAAAATGAGAAATATGTTAAGAAATATAAACAGACAAAAAATTCCGTACATGTACTTCTAACGAAAGTATACTTTTAACAAAATAATGCTTCGGTAAATATAACGCTAATAACGTGCAATATACGGGTTTGTAGTTTGTACGTTTGTAGCTAGTACGGTCTACAGAGAATATTAGTAACTATCGTTTATAAATATTCAAAAAAAACATAACATACGTGTATACCTTCAAATGCTTCTATTATTTAAAATAATAATATTATAATAAATTGAATAACTATTTCCAATGGACACTCCAAAATGCTCTACAAACTCGATAAGCGAGATTGACGCTACCACCGAACAAGATGAACAATATCTCGTCATGAACTGTTTCGTTACTAGTCGCTAACATTACTAGCAGACAGGTTACTAGTTACTGGTAGTTGTACAGCGTGCCAAAAATGCGTAAAATCGCAGCTAGCGTGAGAAAATTGAAATTCAGTCGAACACAGTTTCATTTTATACAAAAGAATTACAAAAACCCTATTTTACATTAATTTATTTAGGTTTTCATACATTCTTATATATGAACGTTACTTTTTATGCAAACAAAAGCATACAGTGTGAACAGCTCTTTAGGGAACACGTGGTAACTCCCTAGTTACTCCCGCAGATGGTGCAGTTGTCGCTGTTGCCAACTGGTAACACATATACTTCACGCCAGATAAGAAGGTACTTACTAGTCGACTCTCTGCGCATAATGACTCTAACGGAACTCGTTCATTGGCTAATCCCCAACTCCGTACTCTGCCGACCACGTGACCATTGACTGACGCGCAACGACATTCGATTCATTGCCATTATCACTTTGACCAATAGCAAAATGATATGTGCCAAGTGCCAACCAATCTGATCCACAATCTGATGACTTCTCCCCAGCATGAAAAGTATACTGAAGTACATATTTGTATGTAGAAACATACATATTTATATCAGAGAGGAAATTTCCTCTCTACTTATACGTATATAATATATATATATATGTACACACACACATGCATGTATATAATGACATACATATTCCACCGTGTATTGGAAACAATTTCTTCACATATAGTATAATATTTTTGATAGAAATTTTTGATAAATAATTATTTTTTCACTTTAAATCCAAACGGAATGAGTGATATGAAGCGGAAACCTAAAATATTAGTTTTCGATTTAGGTTAGAATATCTACATAACGATAGTTTTAACTTAAAACATAAGGTTTTTAATATGATAAATAAATGGTGATTCTATAGCTAAATGTAATTTTCAGATTATACTCTATGGCCCTTTTGGGTTGATACTCATGTTACTCCTCCTTTCAAAAAGTAATAAATTGTAGTATTTATGATCATTCAATGATATTACATTAATTTTACTTTTTAAAAAAATTTCCAGAAAAGGAAATCATGTAGTAGATGCTCGTGGTCAAAACGTAAATTATTACAAAGAGGTGCCTGATGTTTTGAAAAGGTTAACGGATGAAGGTTACGAACTTGGCGTTGCTTCTCGCACGTCGGAAATTTCAGGTGCTAACCAACTATTAAAGTTATTCAACTGGGAAAAATATTTCAAATACAAAGAAATATATCCTGGATGTAAAGTAGCTCATTTTTCCAAGTAAGCGTTATTAACGCACATTCATAAATGATAGCTATTTACTAAAACTTTTATTTAAATGATTATGTTTCCATCATCTTCTAACTGGATCGAACTTCTTCTTTTTAGAATTCAGAAAGCTTCGGATACGGACTATAAGGATATGATATTCTTTGACGATGAACACAGAAATATTGTTGACGTAAGCAAACTTGGTGTTACATGTATATTTGTTGAAAGTGGTGTAACACATTCAGTTGTTGAAGATGCTTTAAAAAAATTTTAATGTTTTTTATCTTTAGAAGCTTTATTTAACAAATGAAATTTTATTTTCAACAATTTACTATTTCTACATGTAAATAGTATAGATCCAATATAAATCTACCAATATAAAACCATATGTATTTATATACATATAGTTTTTAACAGCAAGATCTATATATTTTATTGGAAATATTTTTCTGTTAATAGTACACTTATATTCAAATAAAGTGAATAATATTAAATATTTTGTGTTTAAATTTGATTAATCATTGTTAAGTAATATTGCAATGGACTGTTAATAACAATGTTATTGTTAGTTCTTTGGCTAACCATATTAAAAAAAGATCTACAAGCATATTGAGGGTCTTGAGGAGATACAATACTTAATAATTTAGTTATTTGATTATCTGATAATGACAAACATAGAAGGCTCTTTAACACATTTGTCTCGAAATTTTTAAATGGACATCCCCCTTCATACATTGGGCCAGAAATACTTGCCTATAATAAGATTATAAACTAAAAGCTATATCCATGCTTTATAAATTATTTTTAAATGAGTAATATGTTACTTACACACAATAGTTCACAATTCACTGATTTGTAAATCTTTCTGGACCCTTCCAAACCATAAAGATGTCGAATACTATATATAAATTTGCGTTCATTTGATTGCCATTGATGTGAACAAGTGGAGGAGCATGAATGAGGTTTCGAATATTCATCTTTCCAATAGTTTATAGCATCTTCTATGTGCATTCCTCCATCTTTCAGAAAAAGGCTATAATGTAAACGAGCATAATGGCCTAGTCTATGTGTGCTTCGTAATTTTCTATGCAAATGTTGCATACATAGAGGAAAATTTGTCATTTCGGTATCTATATTGTCTATAGTTATACATCCATATCCACGACTTTTTCTAAATAATTGGAAATGGATTTTTTTATATAAATAGTCAAGTCTGTCATCTTGATTTATAGTGTGTTGTGCTTTCACTTTAATACACGCCATATCTTTATGCATGTATGTATTAAATAATGACAAGAGGACTTCTTTAAATTCAGAGCAATGTACAATGGCATAACCATTACATAGCTTTACTTTTCTCTTTTTTATTAAGTCTGGCACTAATTCATACCTCACTTGGAAAAATGAAAGAAACACATTAATGTTTAAATTAATAACTTCATTGAGTTTTTCTAATATACATACCTTTAGTCTGAAATAAACTGCAGTCTTGTTTATGATCTTTTGCTACAAGATGCTTAAAGACAAATTGCTTCGAGAAAAAAATACATATATCAATCAATGTATTATTAATTACTCTTTCTTTATTTGTAAGCAACCTCAATTGACGTATAATACTTCTTAATAATCTATGTAATTGTTTAGGTAATATACAATCCAATCTATTTCGAAATAACAGAGCTTCTCTGATAATCCAATAATTCCATAAATCCTGCGATATCGAAGCTAATAATCTAGATTGCATGTATGGATAAATATTTAATACATATATATTAATATTTTGGCACTCCTAAAATGTAAAAATTAAATAAATAATAATTACATTATATAAATTAACACTTACCGTAGTGAAAAATGACCTATTCTGTCATATACTGAATTTTCTAATAAATATTCAAAGTTACCATTAAATTCATTAGTTCTAGCTTCATATAACAATTGTAGATATTCTAATCTAGCAAAAACACATTTCTCCAAAACATGAAGTGACACTTGTCCTGTAGGAGCTTGAATATAGAACATTTTCAAATGTTCAAATTGAATTTATTGTATTTTACATTATTAAAAATGTTTTCGTTTTTAAACAAACTAAACCTTATTGTTACTAAAACTTATACATACATACATACGTATCAATAACTAAAAATATTTTATACATCTATATAAAAATATAATCAAAGATTATTTTGAAACTATTGCACTTTTCATATTCGGTTTACTTTTCATATCAATGTACACAGATGTACATACTTACATTGATATGTCCTCCGGTTGCGAAGCAGCACTATCGCAGCAGCGAGTCGTCAACGAATCAGAACGAAGACAAACTTTCCATTCTCTCTCCGGTCTGGAGTACGTAGATGTAGATACTCTACAGAGATAAAACTCCGATGTTCTAAAAGTACCAATTTGCAGTGCGCATGCGTCCCTAAATATCTATTCTGTCTATATATTCACAGAGAATACGAAAGTGCTCACGCCTGGGGCAGAGAGGATACTCTCTGCCCGGGATTTCGGGCCACAGACGATTTCGGTGCCTCCAGTATAGTGCTGTCCCCACATCAAATTCTAGTCTGGATCAGATCTCACATCAGTTCATACCCACAGTAGAGCCACCGACGAGGTATAAAGATAGATCTACCATCCGATATATTTTTGCGGCCCACTTTTGTTGGGTCACATAACCCCATTACCATTTTTATCTCGCCTATTTGCATGCAAATGAAGCCATCCAGCACAGAAATTGGCAGAAAATGGTCTACTTCGAAAATAAAAAAATTGTAATCGTAACGAGCATGACATTTTGAAAATAGATATAAATGTAGTATGTTTCGCAGAAGATAGATGCTTATAAGCATAATAAATATATTTATTAACTATCGCTGTCTACTCCATATTAAGTTTGAAATATCACTGTGCTTTATTTCAATTTTTCATATAACTTTTCACCCAATAACTCAGAAAAATTGATAGAAATATCCATCTAAAGAAATATGACACCGCAGTCTGTAAGTGGTATATCAAGGTTACTCAATTTGTGATTATGGATATCACCGATTTCGACAGAAGTTTCGTTTCTGTAAGAATACTCTATGACAAAAGTTTCGTGCTGTAGATATACTCTGCTGTAACATCAATGCGCACCAGTCTGCTGGTCTACAGTATATCTACGATGGTATACCATTCGCCATAGAACTTGCGGAGATTCGTCGAAGTACTCGATGAACTTTGGGTAAGTTAATTTGTTATTTCAACTGATGTATTTCAAGCTAAACTTAGCGTTTGACATTCCATTTAGAAACTGAAATCATATTCATCGGAAGTCTTTCGTGAATATCGTACTGAATGACCTTTTTACGAATACCACAGAGCCGTACCGACAAATTTTTTTTTATACATTTAGAGTAAAATATTCAGTGTCAATTTAGCAATATTTTACATAAAATATGCATTTCTATAGCCTTAGAGTTCTATCGTTTAACAGTGCTTCGTATAGATTTACAATATCGAAATTCATATGCCGATTTGTACGAATTGACAGTTCTTAGAGCATGAAATTTATAAAAAAAAAATGTACTTCTTTAAAATTACTTCTGCTGAATTTCCTGTCACGTTCCAGGTGTTCCAAGGTTCCCTGTGCTTCTTATGAAGTCTGCACTACATAACAAATGACAAATGGATGAAGCTAAGCCTTATAAATTCACTTCTACTTCCATTTTATGATCGGATGATCAAGCTAAGTTTCATTTGTCTATGCTGGAACACTCATTGTTGTCAAGATGAACATCAATACAATAAGCAGTACCGATCTCTTTTGCCTATTGGAATCTAATAAACTAGTGGAGGTAGAAGAAATAAAAAAAGTATTCCACGAACTTTTCCTGAGCAGTAAGTGAAATTATAGATTTAATATTTTCATCGAAATCTGAAGCCTTCTTTCTTATCATGTGTCAATACATTTTTTTTTTTTTAGCAAAAGATAATTGGTTGGTAAATGGACTTTTTGACTATTATTTGTCTACAAATTCCTTAAGGGCTGTCGAGGTATTAGCCAGTGTTCGAGATCCACACGACAAACACCTTCTAGATCGTTTATCAGAAGCTCTTTCTAAACAAGGAAATAGCAGCCAAAGAATTCAGACTCTTACTTTGTTAGGTCATATTGCTCGTCGACAACCTACATGGTTGTATAAGCTTGCCAGTCATGCTTTATTTCGAGATTTACTTAAGTTACTTAAAGTAAGCCACATTAGTGAAATATTTGCTACAGACGAAAGTACCAAATATTTGTGATTTTTTAATTAATATACTTTCAGCTGGAAGCAGATACGCTGTCTCTTATGAGTGCGCTTCTTCTCTTGGTAATGTTGTTACCAATGTTGCCAGCTGCTTTAGGACCGTATCTCTCAGAAATTTTTGAGGTTTTCGGTCGACTAGCATCTTACTATCATCATCAGTCATTGTCGTTGTTCTCATCTCCTATGCATTTTACCTCCACAGCAGCAGGAACTATTGATAAAAATCATTTATATTTATTACACCTACAAGTGAGTTGCGCTGTTCAAGTAAACAAATAAACAAATCATTAATGTCATTGTCTTGTTACAGGTGGGCCTATATAGTTTGTTTCACAGGCTGTATGCTATGTATCCATGCAACTTTATTTCATATTTAAAACAACAATACATTCAACGAGATCAATTCACTACTTTTACTCACACAATTAGACCAATGCTGGATTCGGTGCGCATGCATCCATTACTTGTTACAGCATCCAAGGACGCAGAGATCTCTGCTGCAAGGTAGTGTTTGCACACTGTGCAAACTAACATTCATTTATATTGTGTATAGTGTATTCTTAGAAACTAAATGTACAGGAACATGTCGTAAATCGTTAGAAGATATACACTGCTGTGCAAAAGAAAGAAGCACCCAGCCATATTTAATAGAAAAGCGTAAAAAATCAAATAAGAACACAGTAAGTTTTGAAAAAGGATTGTGCTGTTTAATTGAATAGTTCTGAGAATATATGTGTTATTACGGATTACCTAATACTTTAAATGCAATAAATCAATCATTGTACAATACAATTTCTAGATAAAGATATTGTTTGTCATTATATCTTATAATTATACTGGGTGCTTCTTTCTTTTATACGGTAGTGTACGACATTCGTAGTGATATTCTGACTATTTGCTTAATTGTGTTTCAGATGGAAAAAAATGGAACATCACGATATTATGGCAGAATGTGGTCGTTTCACGTTAGACAAGTGTCGGGAAGAAGTATTCAACACTGTAAATTCACGCTCCACGCCACCTCCAGGTACGTTCCTATTTTTGAAACAAATTTTTAAAAACCCGTGGTTGTGGGTTCGAATCCTGCCAGCATCTCTGGAAATATTTCTAATTTCCACCTTATTAAACTGTAGGTTTCATCGCTAATGACCATAGCAGTTGATGCGACGTAAAAAACAAATAATAAATAAATAAATACAATTATAAATGCCATTATTAAATCTGTGCGAGAATCCGAAGTTGTTGGATCAGGGCGGATCGAGAATTTTATTCGAGATCCGGACGGGTTCTCGAAAATTGCGGGATTACCTGAGCACATTCGAATTCCCGAATATATCAAGATTTTCAACAATTTTCGAAAATCCCGAAATATTTGAGAACCTGTTCCAATCTCGAATAAAATTCTTGACCCGTCCCGACCATCGGGTACATGCAAACCTCTGATAATTATAGTATGTTTTCCAGATCATTCTTCTACATGTACTCCAATAAATACTAGCGGAGGATTACCACCATTGGAAGTTACCAATGGTGAAGATGAGACTTTCTGGTCACCAAGTATGACAGTACCACCTCAAAGCCCTCCGTTTCCAGCTACGTCTCACGAACAGCGATCCGCTCCTTCAACGCCCAATAATAATAGAAGTGGTACATCACCACCAGAAGCTGCGGTCGAAGCCACACCTGAGACAACTCCTGTGAAGGTATCTTTTCCAAGGATTAAGGGGGTAGAATCATTTCCAGGATTACAAGGGTGCTAGATAAAGCATATAGAATATGCTAAAAGAGCTAGATAAAACATTAATCTAGCCGCGATCGCCCTCAAAACTCCTATTTTTACGTTTACGAGGCGTAATTTGCATTATTTGACAGCATGTAGCTGTCGCAGCTTTATCAAAACAGCTACATGTGCAGTTGTATGCTTCTGACTTTAGAGTAATGCAAATTACGCCTCGTAAACGTAGAAATTGTAGAAATACTTTTGAGAGCGACTGCGGCCTAGATTGATCTTTCATCTAGCGCTTTTGACTATTGAAAAATCCCATCGTTTGCATTATCGAGAAATGAGAAGGCGCATCCCGCACCCTTGCAATCCTAGAAATGAATCTACTCCCTTAAGAGCGAAGATCGGAATTATATTTTGAATTTTACGCAGGATGTACGGAAATTATCAACGAGGCAAGTACCTGTCTCGTCCGCTGCAGTTCGTGCTTTAACCACGTTTGGCAATGGCACAGTGGGATTAAATTCTCGACCATCGACACCAACTTCTGGTTCTACGATTGGGACTGGAGATGGTAACAATGCACATGGATTTATTTCGCACAAGATAAGTAAAATCATCGCGGATAGACAGGCCGTGAAGGAACAGCAAAAACCATCTGTTAACGTGGAAGAGGATGGAAGATTCGCGGAAATAGATACAAACCAGAACGGGAAAAACGATTCGTGGCAAGAAGATCAAGAGGTTTTGTACTTTCTATATATCTTTGTATAAGATTGTTGCATATTAACAGCGGTAGATATGGTGCAGGTTTTAGAGATTGTAAGTTCTCAGGCTGCTGGAAAGCTAGAATGTCCGAAATACGTTGACCGACAACAGCATCACAATGAAAAAATCCAAAATACTTTGGTAGTCGACTTAACAGAGAGGATTTACCAACTGCGTCTATATTCTCAGTATCAAATTCCGACCCAATATTCGAGTACTAATTCTATTTGCAAGGTAAAATATTTTTAATAGACTTCTATAGAAAAATTGAGTGTTGACAAAATAAATTTCGCACAGGTTCGGAAAAGTAAATCTTGTCCAAACATAGAAGTCGAAAAGCAAATGAATAACGATAAAGCGGATAAACTGAAACCGATGAGGACAAAAAGAATGGAAGAGACTGGAACCCAGACCCAGTTCGATGTACTTCCATATGAATACTTGTTACTAGGAATTTTGGATCAAAAGAATCAAATGAATATACAGAAACGTAATCAACAAAATACTGAAAATAGATTGTCGCCAACGGCGATGCTTGATCGATACGTCGAAGCGTGCACACGAGCTAATAATATTTCTGGTGATAAAATAAGTCAGTATAGGAATGCAACAAAACACAATAAATTCCAATTATTAATAGAGATTTTATAAAACAATTTTTTAAAGGGACTGTCGCCATTAAGCAAAGACAAAGAAAGGAAAACGACGGTGAAGATGAAGTTGGGGACGAAGATGGCTTGGATGCTGAATGTACAAGTCAATTGCTACAGCTAATGCAAATTCAATTGCAGTTCGAACGGCAGCGCAGAGAGGTCCATGCCGAACGTAATCGAAGACTCCTTGGTAAATTGAGAGATTCGCGCGCATTGGAAGAGCACAATTATGCTTTGGTTAGTTAGTAACTTGTTAGAAATAAATTTGGTTTGTTATTTCGATTATCGTTAAATATAAACTGTTTGTTACGTAGACTGATCGATTGAGATTAATGGAGAAAGAAGTGGAAGGGTTGAAAGCAGAATTGGAGAGTAACAAACAGGAAGCTTTACAAGCTGAGGAACGGTATAAAGAAGCATTACATCACTGGCAAACAAAGGTGACACAAATCAAAATTCTGATAACACTGTTCAGCACATATTTTCTGTTTCAATAACCAATACGTGATGCTTATAGATATTCATATGCGCTGATTACGAAGTTAACAAATATTGTACTCCATCATCTTCATTTTTTGAGAGATTGATTTTAAAGTTTTCAATTATAAAGATTTTTTTGTGTTTTAATTGTAAAAGGTATAGAAATGTTTCTCGGAGAAAATTATATAAAATTATATACTTCAATAATATTAGAAACATTTGAGCATGTTTAACACTGTTTAAACATTATTTTTTGGGGTGTATTTTTCAATTTAATTTAACGAATAGGATTCTGAAATAATATTTAACAACGTCGCACGATAAAACAGACTTTCATCATATGAAAATGATCAAAGAAAACTGTAACACAAACAAATGGTATCGTCACAGATCATCAATGTCAACAGTTTTTTAAAAAATCTGAGTATGATGGAGGAAAACTATTCAGCAAATAAAAGTCTACAAGTATGATCTATTGAATGTTGGAACAAATAAAGAAAGTTTAAACTGTTGGTCAGTGTGATTGGTGACACTTAAAAAGCAAACAACTAATGTAATTAACAATAATGTAGTGTGTGGAGGAAGAACGACAAAATCAAACTTTGAAGGATCGTCTTGAATCCATAGAAGTTGAACTAAAGGACGAGCAGAAAAAGATAACGGCATGTGAACAACAAATTCGTTCCACGGATGCAGCTCTTTTTGATGCAGGGCATCGACTACGAGTCGCTTTAAAAGCTGCAGACCGGAGCAATGTATTAGAACGTACTCTTGACACTGTACAAAAGAAATACCTTTTGCTTGGAGAGGTAATATTTGGATAAATGATTGAAAATTTCATATCAGCTTGAATCTATACAATTTTATATCAGCTTGAATCTATAAAATTTTATTCGATATACAGGCGCAAGCGAAACTGCAAGAAACCACAGGAGGTTTGTCACCATTGAGCAAACAAGAAGCAACACAAATACAACGTTCATATACGGAAGAATTAACTAGTAAGTGTATGGGATGTATTAGGTCATCCCATAAGTTCGTGCCGACTTTTGTGTACACATTTCACGCGTCGATTTATTAACATACGACGATAAGGGACCAATGCACTTAAGTGTAGCTCGGGAACAGTCTAGAGAAGGTTTTCTTGGGTATAAGATCGTGAAATAGTGAACACAGTGATTCCTAGCAGTGAAAAATCATGAGCGAAATGCATATCCATTTCCAATATCTCATGTTATATGAATTTCGGAAAGGAAGTTCAGTAACAATCGCCACGAACAACATATGTGCTGTTTACGGAGATAGTATGAAAACGAGGAGATAGTGCGCTCTCATCGCATACCTGTAGGAAGTGGGTTCAACGTTTTAAAGGTGGGAATTTTGGTTTAGAAGACGAGGAACGTTCCGAGCATTCTCCTCAGACAGACGAAGATAAAATTCGAGACCTTGTACAAAAATTACGAAGTTTATCAGTTGAGGAGATGTCAGATGTTCTGAAAACACCTAAAAGAACTATTCATAGGTATTTAAAAAAATAGATATGCAACCGCTGGTAAAACGGCACGAACTTATGGGATGACCTAATATTTATTAAGTCTAAATGAAAATTAGAGTATGAAAAATGAACGTTTTAATATTTAAAGATTTACGGCGACAATTGGAAGCACGAACATCTCTTGGAGAAGCCTTAAAAGTACGCCTGAGCGAAATGGAAAGTAAGGATGCACGAAAGGAAGCACATCTTGTAGAGCTACAACGACTTTTACAAGAAACAAAGGATCAACACGAAGCCGAGCTGGAAGCTGTTGAATCGAAGTATAAAGCACAAGCTGAGATCAATCTTCTTCTTGAAAGTCGTATACTTGAACTACATGGCACATTAGAACCGGCAACATCTAGTACCACTACTATGAACAATCTAGCTTCATCAGCATCGCCTAAAGAAAGATCACCTCCACTGTCAGCTAGTTTAGCTTCCTCCAGCGAAGGAAGTCTTGCCTTTATTCATTCAGGTACTGGAATTATTATGAATGACTGCTGTGATACCGCAGGCGAAATTCCTAATCTCCAGGCTATTGTCGAGCCTGTACCGAACCAGGCTATGTCACCATCACGACAAAGCTAACAGAACCGAAATCGTACGGATGACTGATGCTACACAAAAACGACCATTGAGTCCTTTCGCATGCAGCTATTCTGTTTCGCACGTGAGCAACTGTTATCCACTGCCGTGGTATTAAATCAGAAGAAAGTTATTTATAGCTTTTTATCGACATATTATGCGGAATACATAAAAAAGAATATTATTATCGCGTGATTTCGATAAATAATTGAAACTACACACTGGTAATTAATGAAATTACTAGCATAATATAATTTCAATCTTAAAAAAGGAAAGAAAACAATGAATTCACGATGAATAAATGGTTGAGATATTTTGTGAGTAATTTTCTAAGTTTCGACTGAAATTACATCCTCGCACTGCTTCCCTTCGACTTATCTGTATTATGTTTTATTTGTCGACATTTAGAATATCGTTTTACATGGTAGGAGTTAATTGTTAAATGAAAGACAAAACACAATGATTTTATTGTAAAAAAGATGAATACATTAACGAACACGACGACAACGAGAATACATAATACTGAACAATTAATACTTTATTTACAATATGACAAAAAACATAAATCACAAATATATATGAAGAATTGATCTATAATCGTAGGAAATGCTGCTATGTACTGCTAAAACAGCCATTGCAAAGTAAACGAGCTAAGTATATGTGTATAAAGTTTCTAGAAAAAATTTATTGTCTTTTACTAATAAGTTTGCAGTTCGCGACTCATTGTCATGAGAATTGCATCATCCGGATTAGCATAATTTGCCAAATCTGGAAAAGATCAACAAATAAAAGAATATTTTGCTTCAACCGAAATACGTCTTTTTTAAGTACACTATAATACGCTTATGGTTACTTCAGTAATCTCGTAATCGTTACTCACGATTATGTCCCATGTAATTGGACGACGGTTTAAGTTTTCGAAGATACAACTGATACAGGCCGAAAATAGCTAACCATACCAATGCACCTACTGAAAAAGCTCTGAATGTTGTAACACCACCATATGTGTCCATTAACCATCCACATAGTAAACTACCACTTGATACACCTGAAAGTATAAATATTGTATATGTTAACTGATGATTGAAGTAAGTCAAAATTATACTACTAATTTATTTCGTCCAACCTAGTCCTTCAAATATAGCACCGATAAATCCTTGTATGGTGGCTCTGGTACCAGGTGGTGTTACTTTATCGCCATACGATACCATAGTGGGCCAACAAAGACCAAACGATGGTCCGTGAAGTATTTCAATAATTAAGATCCACCAAAGGTTTGTTATTGTACTGTATGCCATAAATCTGTAAAAAACAAAATATAGGGTAAGTAATAATAAGTAAAACAATATGATATTTTCACATAACGATATAATATAAACTACTCGCCTAATTGCATAGATTAATAAAACTAAACTCATAACATTTATATGACCCAGTTTTCGTAATACATTTCCCGAGATGAAATTAAAAGGTAGCTCTCCTAAGAAACACTGTATACCAGTAAGAAGGCCTTGTAAGGTTTTCAGCCATGGTCTTTGAGAACTTGTTGCTATCTCCTCGGTGTACCAAAATAAGAAATTCCATACAACCCCTGTACACATTCCAGCACCTATGCACCACCATCCAAATGATAAAATATGACCCTCTTTACAGAGGGTAAATAGTTCTCCTAATATTGATGCTTCCTCCTCAGAACAATCTTGATTTTTCTGTAATGATACTGCTTTCTCCCATTACCTGGCAATTTTTTCATTCTCTTGATAAGTAAGAAGTATCTAACTTCTGTACTATCTATTTTGATTTATCGAATACTATAAAGTGTGCTAAAATAAAAAAAAGGAAATGTACCTTCTTTATAGTCATTGATACTATAATATCCAGAATCATAATGACCAGCATAATATAAAATATACAAGTATAGTCTTTGTAAATCTTCCCTTCACTGAATGTATCTACTAAATACCCTGCGCTAATTCCGAAAATACCAAATCCGATACTGCCCCACATTTTTTGTTTTCCATATTCTTTTCTTTTTTCAGTTCCTGTAATGCGAAAACGTAAAAATTATAAAATATTTAAATAGCCAACACAAAATATACTAACCAAGGAGATTGAAACAAATAGCATCTGCTACACTGACTACAACTGCCATTCCAATCCAACTAATTATGGTTGCCCATAGAAATGAATGAAATTGATACCCTGAGGTTTGAGTAGTATTGCGAGGTGTATCAGCCTCTTCCAAAAGCTGTTTAAAAACTGGATTATCATGACATGTAATCATGCATGAACTTCTGATGTACCTCTGGCAACCTGATCTATGTATAATACCATCTGAAAATGTAGCAGTAAGAACATGGATGTCTATACATGTCTTCACCTGAAAATCAAGTTTTTAAAATTTTTCTATTATACATTAATCAGTAAACTGCGGATGTTTATGCATTTTCCAAATTTTGTAGACAAATTTAACAAAAATCTTATTTTTAATGGGAATAGCCATTGTAGATCTTGAACAACTAAAAATTGTGCAAAATTCTATTGAATTTTATATTCAAGCCTTTTTTGAATATTTTCATAAGCCATAATTGCATAAAGATTCGTAGTATATTAATCAGATACATAATTGATAAAATTAATGTGTAAGAGACTTACCGAAAGATCATAATATTCATCAAATCCTATAGTAAAATTCACTGTTTCAGTATCTGAAATACTTGAATTAACTTTATTGCAAAATTGTGTCGCATTCCAGCTATTACATATTTCAGTATAAAGATCTGCTGTGGCATGACAGGATAACTGAAAGGACAAGAAACTATAATTAGTCAAGATGTAATTACCTATTACAATTTATAGTATATCGTGAAACACGTACCTGACATGATACATTCTTATGATTCTCGATTGATACACTTTTTACAACATCATCTGAAAATCCATTCTTCGAACAGATTTGTACAAATGCGTAATATTTACAATTGAACGTAACATTTGCACCTTTGTCTATTTCAGGAATGAAGTGAATTGTAAACATAGCTATAGCGACTATTACTTGAAATATTAAAAACAATGTTTTATGAATCTTATATTTGTCAGCCAAACCACCAAACACTGGTTTAGCTACTAAACCCGAAATCGGTAATATTGTGTATATTGTTCCTACTAAAATGCCAGAAAATCCTAATTGTTTCGCAATTGTTGGTAGAAATGGCACTATTGGTCCAGTGGCTGAAACAAAATAATATCATTTTGTTAACAGCTCGTTACATGTTTCTTCAATTTCAAAGTAGTTTACTTACCAGCATTGAATAAAAAATAATGGGCTTTTATCGGTAATAAATCCGTGTTTATATTTTCAAACATTTTGTGATCGTGTAAATAGAAATTGTACGCTAGGTTAAAGGCACAAACTGTTATCTGCAAATAAAACGCATTGCTGAATCATTTCATCGCATATCATTTACACTTGACACATTCGTTTATATATGTCATAATGTAATGTCTCGAATTGAAGTAAAATGAAACAATAAAACATACCGTTGATGGACTGAAAAGATCTTATCAATCGCATTTATCCGTAAAATGATACAAATGATTTCGATATATTGCGATAAATAGAATAATATTGTTTATAAACACACATTTCACGTGGAAGTTGCCAATTTTTTTAATTAGTTCGTGAAATAAAAGGATGTCAAACCATATTTCACAGATGGCCTACGGCCTACGGTTTAGTTTCGCACGTGTACTTCCCTCGGAACCGTAGAATTCACTATTCGAGTTAATTATAAATGTTCTTTGCTGCATCTGCAATTTTCATTGCCCTAGCTGAAACTTAGAAATGATATGAACTCGTAGTTATCGTATTCACATTCCACGCGTACTATCATGTTACGTTTTATCATGCACACCTCCTCGAAAGGATTGAATTTCTAATAAAATAGAAATTTACAGAATACTTTTTCAAATTGATGAGAACAAAATAAATTTTCTTATACTAGTTGTACTCTCGTTGTATTAGAAATTTACAGAATACTTTTTCAAATTGATGAGAACAAATTAATTTTCTTATACTAGTTGTATTCTCGTTGTACTAGTTCTTATGAATACTTGTACTAGTCTGCGTTCACCAGTCTGTTTGAATAAAAATCAATTGGTTCAATAAAATCTATAAAAGCATTTCTCCACGATCAATTGAATTCAGCATTACCAGATCGAGGGATTTCTGGGATAAATAGTGGGGGAAATGTTAGTAAGAATCTGAGTGACGTCACAAAGCTATAATATGTGGTCTATTGTCAGATAGGGATGTGATCAAGTATCTACCTTGCAAACAGGTTCGAACTTTGATCGATTGAATTCGAACTCTCTATAAGTACTTCGAAAAATAGAAATAGTACTCCTAAGTATACTCTATATAGGTTCATATACGCCAGGTAGTTTGACCTTTTACAAGTACTTTGATAAATGAAAGTAATACTTGCAAATATATCGATCTGAATCTTGGTCGAACAGATTCGAAACTAATATGAATATCGTACCAGAAATTTTCTGATTTTTCTAATCTTTGCTTTTCTCTTTTAAAATCAATTATGCTGTCCTTTGTGTATATTATGTATATAACTATAATTTCATTATATCGATTGTATAGATACATTTCTCCTACATTTCATCTACAACTTGTGTGATAGTTCACAGACACAGATCTGTTCACAGACATCGATGTCCGTAAATTGGCAAAATAGCGAATTATCAATTTGATAATCCATTGACAATGAAATAGCACTTACAAATAATACGACACGTAGCTCATCGACTACTGCGTTAGAACTGGAAAATTATCTAAACTCATAATATTTAAATCGCAAAGAAAATTCAATGAAGTACCTCATTTTATCAAAAAATTGCACGTAAATATCTTTGCGTACAAGTGATGAAATACAAGGTGTTCTTTTCGCGCATGCGCGAGTTTCGGCAGGAACGTATCTATGTCCGAAGTTTGTAGGTAACAATTGGAGGGAAAGTAGTGGGGAACTATTATTAGCGGGAATGTATATAGCGGAGTCCGTTATGACCATTACGACACGAGGCGCGAAAAGTTATTTTAGTACCCTTCCCTTCCTTATTCCCAAAATAAAGAAAACGAGTAAGTTATATTCTATTGTACATACATACATACATAAATATTATAATATTTATATATTATATATTCTGTGTACGTATGTAAATATTAAATTATATATATATACATGTTATACATTCGTTTTTCAAAATCAAATCATAATAAATTTTTTGAAATTAGCAGGGCGACCAAGGTACCCGATCTTCGTACTTGACTGAGGCTAGAATCGTCGCGCATACGCGAAAAAAGCGCCCCGTATCTCATCACTGCGTACAATGGCCACTTCTGTACCTTCAGAACGAGTGTTTTCAAAAGCAGGAAGTATCATGGATAAAAAAAGAAATAGGCTAAAACCAAATATTGTAAATGAAATACCGCTATTCTTAAATTGTTACGAATTTAATCAATACAGTGCTTAAAACCTACTATGCAGTTCTGATTTCCAAGACTTGGGTACTAATACTTGTGAAAGATTCGATTCCTTCCAACATCGAAATATGTAATATCTTTTCAGTATCAGTTTGTATAAAATGAACACTTTTAAAATATAATCATTGAAACATTGTTGCTTTTAACCCGGCGTTGGTAAGGTGGGAAAATGTATCGAAAGTGGTAAGGTGGGGTCTCACAGACCCACCGAAATAATCTATTGTATCATAGAAATAAATACCTGTCTCATGAATATAAGATTAGGTATTGCTTAAGAGGCTTGTAATTTTTCAGAGTAAAAACGCAAATCCACGAAATTAAATTTTTAAATACACTCAGGCCCGACTCGCTGTCACGCGTTGTTACAATGTTACAATCAATCTAAAATCTCTGGGGTCTGTGAGACCCCATCTAACTAACGGCGGGTTAAGTAGTAATCGAAATTCATGAAATGAAACTTGGTTATTGAAATTGACTCGGATTCGTGAGTATATGTTAAACTTAATTGATTCAATCTTTTTTTTTATGGATGTGGGAGAACCGGCAGAGCCCGTGAATCCTGTGATACCACAGGAAGCCGGGTATACCGTAAACTCCCACACCCAAGGGTAGCAGAGTTATCTGCACTCTTTTTTTCAGCACTTAGTTGTCACCCCGCTTCCCGCGACCCGCTATTCTCATTCAGCAAGGGAGGAGGTGACTAATGCCACTCCAAACTTGATCCATCTCTCAGATAGTGACGTCACGATTTGTGCCGAGGTGGGGATCTAATACGATCCTATGGTACGGATCATGACGCAAGTAGATACCACCACTATTGGTATATACGTTGTTGGGACAATTCTCGGCACCGTGACGTTATTTGATCCCATTGAGGGACTTTTTGCGGTAACGCTTTATAATTGCTCGCAGGATCAGTAAGAGACTATAAGAAAATAAAGAATCATACTGTAACCGTGCACTCGTATCGAAAAATATATTTTACGTTACCAATTCGTATTTTATGGGATCACTAAAATTATTGATAGAAATGTCAAGTACGAAATAGTAGTTATAACTAGACTACGGATCTTTATGCAAAATAAAAAAGTTCTGTATTGATTGTGGGAAGCAGGGATAAAATAAAAATTAATTTACCCCTTACATTTGTTGTATTAAAAACAATATTACGATATTCTTGAATTTTTCGAATTCTTTACTGTTTTATATAAAAGAAGAAAGGATTATGAAATATATATTTCACCAAATCAATTTCTTCGTAAATGCATATAAAGATCCGCAGTCTAAATTATGACTAGACTCCGAATGTTTATGCAAAATAAAAAGTTTGTGCATCAATTGTAAGACGCAAAAGCTAAATATAAATTTATATTCTGCATTAATAATTTTATAATGTGGTGAAAATAATATATTAATATTCTTAAAGTCTTTTAATATTTTCACTGTTTTAAATTGCACTTGCTCATTTTTGTTATAAATGCATAAAATCCGGAGTCTAGTTATAACTATATATGTAAAACATTAAATGTTTCATTATAATCAGACAATGGATCGATAATGAATTACAGAGGATTTTGTAACAAACTGTGCTTTAATCTGTCATCGATACATTTACAATATACATTTACAATATATATGTATATATTTATAAGTTTTAATATACCGCTTCCATCAGTTTCTTTTAGCAATAAGGTGGGTTAATGTATGATTGCGGCGTATTACAATTTCGTTCATATTCACACACACACACACACACACACGCACGCACGCACACACACACAAATACGTATACACACACACCGGTTTCTCGCATTTATACTTACATATGCACTCAACATGTACTCAGTATACACATATTCATCCTTCATACACATCTATAGTTCCCTACACATCTCCATTCGTAACCTACCGCGGACGATTCTACAAGGTCTTTTGACTTTGCAGATCTTTCTTTACATCGAGCACATCGTCTATGAAGGATATGTATTTTATATACAAAGAAACGAATTCTAGCTTACATACTATCGAATCTATATAATCTACATAAGATACACCGGCAACAGTGCGCTCGATATCATACAGAAATTCTTAGAACTTAGAAATCACGTATACCCCTACGTGTTGTCATTCTCTTTTCATTTTATTTTGTTTGTTCGAACATAAATTCGGGAAAGGCGAAATATTTACGACAGACTGGATTTGTTACGAGCGCTGTCGTGATAAATTTGCTTCTTTCGCTAGAAAATCGAATATTGCATAATTCATATCCCCGATACATCGAGAAAGAGAAATAGATAGTAGCGCTATAAGAGCGTTAGTAGATACAGGAACTTTTGATAGAAGGTTACTTCCGGTCACTAGCGACTGAACTTCACGCGTCTAAGTTGTCGACTAGTTCATTAGAAAAAGAACTATCAAAAATTCCCACGTGATGTAGGCTTACTCTTTATTTACATATGACTACATAAGTAGATTATCCGATAAAAGCTAAACATCTTTTTCTTTTCTGTTTTCCTGATAAATCGTGTAAAAATGTCAAAGTTTGTATCGCTTTCGGTAAAAAACGGGAAACAAATGCGAAAAGTGGGTGGAGGACAGCCCGGTGGAAAATCCGGCACCCGAATTCCGGAGAACTTGAAATATCCGTTATTCTCTAGTCAATCAGTAAAAAATACACGTTTATATTTATATAAATAAAAAAAGAGAAAAGAAAAGAAATGAGCGACCACGATTGCGAGATTCTTTTACTGCTTGACATTCACGAGTTCACGGTGTTTCTTTCGACGTTCTCGAGGAACATACTGATTAGAATTTTTTTCTGTCTTTCAATGTCAGTACCGGAGTTCTTCTTACAAAACTTGACACAACAATAGAGAATAAATAAATAATTAAATAAGTAAATTATTTATTTTTTTTATTTTTTTATTTATTATTAAATAAATAAATAAATAAATTGTTCGTCTCCAATCCCCCAAAATTGAAAAGATTTGAGTTAATGTTGACAAAACTGAACAAGGAAAACTCTGGTACTACTGTGATGCGAGAGAAAAAAGTTCTGACAGCGAATATAGTGACAAACAATATTTAAAGAAACAGCGTTTATAAAAAGAATTTGAACACGACATTAATGTAAAATTTTATAATCATGTTCAGCAATAAGTTTTAGCATAGGCAAGATATAGGATAGATTCGATGTTTCATAAAGATTTATGTTGCTAGTTTGGAAATACTGATCACGTAATAGACCCATTATCTCGAGAACTAAATTGAACTTTAGCGCTAAAATTAGCAGATAAACACTTAAAACATCTATATACAATTATTTTTCGAACAGATACATCATACATTAAACTAAAAATGATAAAAATATAATTGCACTTTACTTTGACAAAATTAGCACGTTATTTTTCTACATATAATAGAGATTCTTACACCATTAATATTGCTATTATTTTCGTTTGTTTCAAGTCAACAAGAATTAAGAAATTATAGAATTTTTTGACAGTGAAGCACAAAAATATATCAGAGGCTATCTATCCTATACCATCCATGTCTGTCTCCTCTGTTATCAAAAGCAGAAACTATACATTAAAAAGAAAAAATTTCTTATATAAAGCAATACAACTACTAAAAAAATTTCATTGAAAAATAGCGTGATTACAGTGAAGTAATGTATGTCTGCAGTATATATCAATTTGTTCCTCTGAATACTTTTTGTCAGAGGTATTTGTCCGTTTCAAACGCTGTTCCTTCTGCTCCACGAGGGACGGCATATCCACCGAAGTGTCGTACAAGTTAAGGCTGTAAATAAAGTTTGAACTATTCGAACGTCTCAACTAGAGCACCTTTACTCGAGTATGTGAGATACCCGGGTACTCAAGTTCATGAGACAGCCGAGTACTTGGGCACCGGGTATTCGGGTAATTTTTGTTTACTCGAATATGTCATGGATTACCCGGGTATCTCATAAGAGTCACAGCTCTAGTTTCAAGTATTTCTAACCATTTGAATATCATTTTTATCAAGTAGTCATTGCGGATGGATTAGTTTAAAGTACATATTTGTTTGAATTTGAATTTTCGTGAAATTTATGAAATCTTTTACTTACAAAAACTTGATGTTTTGAAAGTTCTTTAGTATTGTATTGAAAAGGGATTAGCCTTGTGAGTATATAATCGCGTAATATATCTTGGCCAAGGGAACACACTCTATTAAGTAAAGATAATAAGTAATTGATAACGACTGATATTACAATAGTTAGAAATATTTGCTATAATTCGAAGTTTGAATAGTTCGAACTTGAAGTAGTTCTTCCTTCGAAGCGTCGCATCTGTACACCTGTCGTTTCGTAACTCAACGATCCAACAATAAATGGCAAGCCAATTAGGGTGAAGACAAAATTTGACTGTTTCCAAATGTATCGGTATCTCCTAAGTCGCGCGACGTTATGGAGGAAAAACTGTAGTCCGAATAATTCGAACGTTCCGATTTTTACAGCGCTAGTCGAAATATTTAGATGCCCATTACACAGATTTTAACAGCTAAAGCCAGGACGGTCGATGATGATGTGGCGGCGGCGGTTGAAGTGCATAAAGGGAATGAATGTACTGTTGGTATGCAGTTGGGTCCACTGTTATGTTTGGCCCGTGAGGCGTGACATAAGCCGAGACTGGTGGTCCATATGCTGCTGATCTCTGCGCGGAATGAAGAAAAGGATGAGGCGGATAATTTCTCGGCGGTTGATTGCTGAGTTTGTTGCAGGCCTGCTGGGTAGCGTCCGTAACTGGCGGCACCTGTGGTTGTTGTTGTTGTTGCTGTTGCCTGAGCGCCATACTGTAATAACTGTTTGGATTTCGAAACTCATCCAAAAAGGCGAACGCTGCCGCTGCAGCCGATGATGGGTCTTTATCGTAGAAAGGTGAACTGGTAGTGGTGCTGGTCGACGCGGCGAAATTGAAGGCACTGCCAGCTGGCGGGACCATACCGCTGTTTTTCAGACCGATAGAATCTGCTGGTGTACCGGTGTACTGTGAGAAACCGGGTATACCAGGTGCCGGTTGCGGCTCTGTGCTTACCGCAGACGACACGTTCACGACATTTTGTTGCTCTTGCTGTTGTTGTTGTTGCTGTTTGCTCTTTCTACTCTTTTTCGTTTTTGTTGGTGCAGACGTGGTGCCCGTCACCGACCCTTCTCCACCTCTACGCGAGATAGACAGTATGCCCTGGGTATTCTTCGCCGTTTGCAGACTCTGAAGAAGATTCAGTTCCAATTCCGCGGCTCCAGTGGCTGGACTACGCGCGTACGCAAGGTGTTCGGGTTTCGTCGGTGGTGGCCGAGGGATTGTTAACAATTGCTGCTGTTCCTTACTTGCACGGCCCACTAAACCTAGACCTAGGCGAGCGTATGCTGGATTCGTGGTCACGGGATCGGCCAGGTTCCCAACGAAGGAGGCATCGAATTGACTAGCTGAAATTGCTTCCGGTTGCGGCAACGCCATTATTGAGTCGAAGGCGAACTGTTCCTGGCCAGATCTCGCTGCAGCCTCCTGTGTTAGGCTGCGAGTTGCATCGCTGGATGATTCACTGTATATACGTTTCTTTACGGGCGGAAGGTTGCTGGCCGAACTATTTACAGGACCACCGGTGGCAGTCTTCGAGCTAGCATCGAAATAGTGTGGACTTGGGTAAACCGGTCTCGAGTTTGGCATTGCATACCCGGATGATTGAAAACCACTCGGGTAAAGAGATTCGTGCGTCGTCAGGTTCTGTTGGAACGCTAATAGTTGAGATTGCTGTTCCTGCGTCGATAGCTGATCACTGGCGGCCGACGTTTTACCAAGGAACGAACGCTGTTGAACGTACTTCTGTGCGTTCAAAGATTCGCTGAGGTCGGTGAAGCTGGAGCGTTCTTGGGATGCTTGTTGCTGTTGCTGCGACTGTTCCCGACTCGGTCTCTGTAGGTCCAGGTTCGGATAGTTGTTCCCGAACGTTGGTGGATACTGATTCGGCGACTGATAAATTTGATGGTTCGCATTCAGGCTCAGCGACGCCTCGGTCGGGACAGAAAAATTCCTCTGTTGCTCGCTACTCGAAGACTTTTCGACGTTGCTGGAGGACTTAAGATACTCTGATCGGTGCTCCGTTTCGCTGATCGACGATGGCACCGGTGATTGTATATAACCATGATTGTGTTTGAATCCTTGAGAATAAGTTGACGCTGTTGCTGTACTCGGTGAACATTCCTCAGAGCTTTTAGAGGTCTGTGGTTGGGACGTGTAGTTTGTATTCTGTTGGGGCGACGGCTGTGAGTAACTGGGAGCTTGTTGCGAGGGTTGTGGCGTGCAAGCTGACTTCTGTTGCGGTGACGGCTGGGAATAATTGCGGGACTGTTGGGGCGACGGTGATGGTTGCATATAGTTTCGGGATTGTTGAGGTGACGGTGATGGTTGCGAGTAGCTGCGAGATTGCTGAGGTGATGGCGACGGTTGCGAGTAGTTGCGGGACTGCTGAGGCGATGGTGATGGTTGGGAGTAATTGTTAGGTGGTGCTTGTTGAGGCGACAGCTGTGAATAATTCTGTGGAGTCTGTGGTGAGTGTATAGGGTGTGAATAGTTTGCAGGCTGCTGAGGAGAGGGTTGAGAATATTTAACTGGTTGTTGCGGGGACGGTTGAGAATAGGACGCGCTCTGCGGAGAAGTCTGAGAATACGTGGGTGCTGCTTGCGGCGACAGTTGCGGGAAGGTTTGAATTTGCTGAGGCGACGGCTGAGAATAATTTCGTGGTTGAGGAGACGGTTGCGAATATCCTGTAAGAGGCTGTGGCGATGGCTGCGAGTAACCAGCAGGACGAGTTTGAGGACACGGATGAGAAAAATTTGAAGATTCTGATTGTTGCGGATAAACGGGAGGAGCTTGAGGAGATGGTTGAGAGTAGCTTGATGGCGGTTGAGGCGAAAGTTGAGAATATCCGGACGACTGCTGTGGGGACTGCGCGTAAGGAGAATGCTGCTGCTGGGGAGACGGCTGTGAATAATTGGGCGGTGGTGCTTGAGGCGAAGGCTGAGAGTAGGGAGAACGGGGTTGCTGAGGCGAAGCTTGAGAATACTTAGTTGCTTGAGGTGAAGGCTGAGAGTAATTCGTGGTGGTCTGTTGAGGAGACGGTTGTTGGTATTTAGGGGTAGGCGATTGTTGAGGAGATGGTTGAGAGTAATTCGATGGTAATGGTTGAGGGGAAGGTTGTGAAAACACCTGCTGTATTGGTTGAGGGGAGTGTTGCGAGTAAACAGGAGACGGATTTTGATTAGCTGGTGGTATTTGTTGTTGATTAAATGATTCGCTCTGTGCGGAACTTTGAGGAAAGTTAGCTTGCGGAGAACGCTGTGGAAACGTAGGTGACAATTGATGATACACTTCCCCGGAATTTTCCTGGGGTGACTTCTGAAATGATTGTTGAGATTGTTGAGGGGGTGGTACCTGAGGCGGTACCTGAGAGTAAAGAGGTGCTTGCTCATAAGACGACGATGGGTAAGCTGGAGAGAGAGGATGATTTTGAGGTGACGGAGTGGGTGGTAATTGAGCGCTGTACCTCGGTGGAGTAGCGTAATAAGGGCTGTTGTAAGGACTACTTCCCGTAGACAGAGCATCCTGATAGAATCCTGCTCCCCTTATTTGTGGTTCCACAGAAGCTATAATGGGTTGTGCTTGCGGAGAGCGACCCGATCGTCCTGGCGGTGATTCTTGAGAAAAACTGGAAACTGATTCACTCACACTACTACCGCCAGTACTCATTCTTCTCTGCCTCCCACAGAACACTTCCTGCAGCTCGCCATCTTTCTTTGTTGCACCATCTTCCGATTCATCGTCCTTCTTCTTTGATTTAGGCGCACCGAACGCCTTAAACCAGGCACTCAAATTTGGCGTTGCTGCTTTAGGTTTCTGCACCTCTTTCGCGTTAGATTGACTATCTTTTGATTCTTCCACCTCTACGGGTGTTTGCGCAACAGGTTTCCCGGTAGAGGACTTCTCCTCATTAGATGTAGGTACTGGGGCTATCGGAGTAACACTATGGTCTTCTTCCTCGTCGTCGTTCGACAAATTAGGATTGGGTGAGGATACTAAACTTTTACAAATTAACTGAATAGAGTCCACGTTCTTCAGGACTGTTCCTAAACTAAGTTTTGGTTCCTCGTCGGCGTTCTTGTTCGCCTGATCGTTGTCGCTGGCCAACGGACGGTCTGCCGTTTCGTTAACGCTCGCGCTAGGTAAATTAAGCGGTTTCTTTAACAGTAAATTTCCCTTACTTTTGCCAGGCTGCAAACGGTCTATCGTGCGTTGTATCTTTTTTGGTCTACTAGGCCCATGAGGACCAAAGATCTTAATCGAACTTGGTCGTTTTTTCGGCGCTTCTACCTTTGGTCCAGATCGAGCAGATTCAACAGAGGAATGAAATATCGGAGAATCGCTCCCGGAGGAAAATTCGGAGAGCCTTGGTGCGTCGTCTAACCATTTGTTGATGTCCTATTCAGAGGCAGAAAGAAAAAACAATAAAAGATTGTGTCGCAATATTATCGAACAAATTATCTAAACGTGAAATGAAATATATTCTTACATGGAGTGTTTGCTCCGTTGCCTGATTCAATGCTTGCATCGAGCTTTCCTCCTTTCCGAATCCTTTGGTATGCTTGCTTGTCGATTTCGCTTTTTTAATTTCGCTTGTCTCTTGGTCTTGTGTTTTCACAGGATCCTCCGTGGTAGGAACTTTTTCTTCTTTCATTCCCTTTTTTAACTTTGGTCGTTTGACGCCGGCTTTATCGCTGTCGTTAAAGGTACTACCGTTTGAAGGCACTTTTTTTGAATACACGTTGTGAAAGTCGCTTTTCCCTATTTTCTTCTGTTTCTCTTTCTCACCCTTCAGCTTCTCCTCCCGCCGTCGCTCGTTTAGCTTATCCTTTAAACCGTCCAACGATTCTATGTCCTTATCACCTATAAATGCAGTAATCTTCTTAGACGTAGGGGTCTCCTTTGAATCTACATCGCTTTCTAGATCTAAATCTTTGGAATCTATTTCGCTGGATATTTCTCCGTTTTTCACGTCATCGTTTTTTTGTTTTGATTTCTTTTCTTTGTCCTTCCCGCGACTCTTCTCGGATTTTTCCTCGGGCTTCAACACTTTCAACGCCGTCTTTTCCTTCTTCCGATTTTTCTTCGTTTTGATATGCTGTGTCTTGTCCTTGTTCTCAGATACCTCAACATCTACTGGAGGAGGCTCTACTTTCTTTGCCTTGCTTTTTCTTGCATTTTCTGTAAGCATTTCGGTCTCCTCGATTTCCTGTTTCTCGATCTTTCCACTTTTACTTTTCGCAATGACTAGGGATTCGTAATCCTCCTCAAAGTCCTCCTTCCGTTTCTTATTTTCTTTTGCTTCTTTCATCGGACGAACACTTTCCGCTTCCTTTTTCTGTTGGTGGCGTTCCTTGCTAATTTTCTTATTCATTTTCTTTAACTCTTCCGACTCTTTGGACGACAGCTTTTTGGTTTTCAACAATAAATTGTTCGCTTCTATGTGTTTCCTTCTTTTCGACGTTACGATACTCGACTCGGACATAGCATCCTCGCTCTCCTGATCTTCTTGTTCCTCCTCATTCACGGATTCCTCATCCTTTGCTTTCTTACTCTTTTTCTTCCCCCTCTTCTTTTTTGGAAGCTTATAATTTTTCCCCCGCTTCTCCTCCTCGTCATTCTTCTCTGTTACTTTGGACTTTCCTTTGCCTTCAGATTTGTAAGATTTCGATTTTTTCGTGGACTTTTTCGATCGTTTGCGGTTTTGATGCGGAGAGGAAACTCGAGAAGGACACGACGGTGATGCTGGCGTTGTGAGAAACGCTTTTGGCGACGACAGGTCTTCATCGCTGGATGTTTCAGATTCTAAATACCGATTTACAGCCTTATCGAACGCATCTTTAAGATTGAAAGCCATTTCTGTATACTCTGTAAACAAGTTAAATAACGTTTAAGGTTCAAGAACGACTACATAAGAATATTATACACGTAAGTAAATCTCTATTGACGTAAATGTAAAAAATTCAATGAGAAAATATGTAATATGGTTTTCCTTAATTCTACCTATTAATTACTGGCATAATTTAGATGTTAAAAACTGAAACACCCAATACTTAAAAACAGTCTACACTAACTACACAAAAGAATACAATGTTATAATTGTAAATATTGATAGAAACTGAGATTGTATACGTATAAAATGAATCATGAGAAATTGAGCACTGTACGAGTCCGAGGTCATTTCAAGGTTATTATCTCGGCATTAGCTGCAATGCCATGAATTTAAAAAGGAAAAAAGAGAAGATATATATATATATATATATATACATTTTTTTAGTTTCTTGTGACTCATCCTGCATACAAAAAGAAATTCAAATAATACTAACCGTTATCAGAACCATTATATTGCCTACAGTTGTCCACTATGAGACGAAAGTCCCGTTTAAATTCATTTAAACTCTTGTACAAACCACCATCAAGTTTTTCCTCCATTGTACTGAGATCCATAGGTTTCCGTACAACACTATAGTATCTATATGGGAAAAATAATGTTAGTGTCATGTTAATAACAAGTTTAAAAATATATTTGACTGTACAGTAATGTGTCTCTAGTAGCTCGCTACTCGGAACCATTAACGAACTTCGGCGGTTTCGTTTTTCATGTATAGATCACTAATTCTGTGTATCCCTTTATTCCTCTCAATCGTAATCGCCTCTTTTGAAGGTGTATCCAGAAATAGTGGGAAAATTGATAATCTAGTAGAGAGAAGACCGACAGACATACTAACAGGGAAACATTACTGTAAACTCCATAATTATATTATACCGTGGCGCGTATTCTTCGTCCACCGGATCAATGAACGGCCACGCATCCTTATGATCCTTGAGACTCTCAAGAACCTTATGCATCCCAACTCGGCGTTCTTCTTCCTCGATTCCAAAAGAATATCCATATTTATACCCATAGTTGGAAGATACATAATTTCCATCGCTCTTACTTCCGACCCCTTTCTTTTTCTCCAATCCTTCCACTTCGTCTCTGGTGTGGATCACAATTTGACCAACAGCCGACGCTAAAGAGTTATTAGTTTGCCGTCCCTTTTTCTGAACGGGCGGCGAAGATAACGGCGGCGGTGTCTCTTCTTTAACGTAAACATTCTTCGAGTTCTGTGTCCCCTTTTTGCTCCCTTTGTTTGTTTTAGTTTTGATCTTCGATCTGACCATGACTGTTTCCATCTGTGTTGCAGGCTCGTGGCTACGAAGAACTCGCGAACTATTGCGTTGCAATAATTTGCGTCTTTGTTGCTTCTCCTTTAAGTCAAAAAGCTTGGGGATTTCGGGCATGAAATCCTTGGACAGAGTACGGTAGAGTTTACGTTCGGTATCGTACTCCTAAGTAGTATAATAACATTATTAAACAGATCTAAAGGAGAAAGCTATTAACACTCGTTCAATGAGACAATTACCGAATCGCGAAATTTCTCAACTAAGCGACTCCAATCCTGCTGAGTAAAGCAGACAACTTGCCAGACACTTTCTTTCCCTTCCTCGTGTATTAAACAGTCTTCCTTCTTCTCCTCCTCTTCCTCTTCCTCCTTCGCCACTCTGCTTCGTCGTCTTTTACGCTTTTTATCCCTAGGTTTACTTTTTTGTTTGTATGAGATGCTGTTAGAAGTGTCAATATAGTCCTCCCTATATAATCGAGTGCCGTAAAAGTACCAATAGGCAGAATTCTTACGATCATGTCCTAAAGGTTCGACTCGCAGACTATCCGAGTCCAAATTACTTAATGAATTCTCCTGTGAACAAATATAAAAAAAAATAAAATAAAAGAACAATTAAATGTGCATTGAGTTAAAATGAAAAATAAACAAACTTGGTTTAGTTAGAATACATACCACGTCTTCAGCGTCCAGCCTGAAGTCGCAGAGGGCTCTCAGTATTTCTACTTTTTGACGAAGAGGCAGTAACTCAAAATCTACATCTGTATTAAAAGGATTCTCGCATTTGTATTCCTTCAAAAAGAAAGGGAACATATTGATTATTTTTAATAATAATTCAAACATGCATTTCTTTTTAACAGCAAATTATATAAGAATTTATTTTACCTGACATTTCTTACGAAACAGTCTGCGAAGAAACATCTGGTAATTAAAGGTGGAGATGTCATTGCGAGTGTCATTGGGCAAACAACCTTCAAGTAATCTGACTATTAGTTCTTGCACTAAATGTCCCTCCGTTCCACCATCCGTTAACAAAGCTTCCTCTAAGTCCTAGAATAATATAGAAAATTAATATGCAAGTACACATATAGGCACGCACGTTGCTCAAAACATTAATCAACGCAGTAATCAAATGATAATGCATAAGCCATTAGTAACATAATAAAGCCAAAGCATGATCTAGACTAGATCATCTAGTTAATATCCGGGAAGCTGAAAGCAGTACTAACAAATCTCTTGTACAATGCCTACTCATACGAGACAGCATTCAGGTATGTACCTCAATATCAAAGTCCAGAAGATTGAAGGCAGCCCTAAATAATGAGCAGAAGTGTGCTATACTTGGCACCTCCCACCACGATTGAATATCTAAAAAAAATAAAGGAACAATTGAAAGTTCCTTGATGTTATGTTTCTTTCATCTCTCGAATGTCCCTCTTCAAATTAGGTTTAAAAGACTTAGTGATCATGGCTTTAGAAGGAGAGTCTACACTCCTGAGTCAGTTTACTTTTGTGAAAAAAAGCTTTGCCACAAAATTATTTGTAATTAATTTATAAAGTTCAAAGGGAACTAATAGTATAAAAGCAATGGAAATATTGAAAAACATGGCATAATATTCATAAAAAAATTAAACAGTGTCAGTAGTAATTCTATTAACATTGCCCAATACATATGTTCATCTTATTAGTATCATTCTATGTGATTGTATTGTTAATGTGCTATTGTTATTGTTATTTTATATTGGTGTACATTTGTGAATTATATAAGGTTGTACAACAGAATATAATGACATAGTCGAAAACTCGTACAATAAATAATACCATGTAAATAACAGAGAGCCATATACAAATTGTCTACATTATTTCTTAGATTTTTGTAAATTTTACAGCAAGTCCTTTTCCACAAAACTGTCCACTGAGTGAAGATATGCATCCATTTTTTACGATAACCATCCATTTTTCTTATACAAGATAATATTAACTTTCAAGCGACACATATACTATTTGTAATAATAATCTCTTAATAATTCCAAGAAAACACTTATTGTATGTTATTGTAGTATTTTCTATTTGTATAAGCACATGTTAAAAATCACATGTTACGATCATTGTAAGGATACTTACAAAATTTGGCTTTTTATGTTCAATTTCCTTTTTATGTTTGTAAACAATGTTTAATATAGTTAATAGAATTATAGAGAAACATACAAGTACTATATGTATAATAGTCTACTATTGCTTTAACTATACAATATGATTTTTAAGAATATTACTAAAAAGACCTTGTCTCTTTTGCGAGAACATCCTAAATATCTTATACTAAATAATTCTAATATTATATATTAAAATAATTTTCATATATTTCCCATATGAAATTATTTGTATTAATTATGTAGTTACTAATAAAATAGAACGAATGTAATATATAATTTATACAACAGGTTAATTCTTTTTGAAGTTACAATTCAGAAAGCATTCTTTCTAAAAAGTCTAAACGCTATTTTTCACATTTATCGTGATCTGAATAACTTGTAGTCCATATAACTCGGAGAATGAACTTTGAGTTCTGAATATTCTTCATAACGAATGTCTGAAATTTTTATTTACAACTTTATTTACATAAATATCAAAAACATATGAAACAGCTGCTTGACTTGATAATTTGTCTCATCAATAATTTTACTGTTTACCCAACAATACTAATTACGGGGGCCTACTGTTCAATAAAACAAAAAATATTTTATGTATCATTCACTACGAAGTATCGAACTTACCGTAGACTCAACAACGAAGAAGAAAAGAAACAATCGAAAAAAAACGTTAATATTCATATAAGAAGCTATGTTTTCAAATAATCAAGCGAAAACACATTCGGTAAATAAATATCATCACTCATACGAATATAATGCGATCGTGCATCGATATACTCTTGCGTAGAATGTAACGCAATAGTAAAACAAAAGAGAAACAAAACATAGAACGAGAGAGAGAGAGAAAGAGCGCGCGAGAGAGAGAGAGAAAGAAGAAAAAAAGACAATGAAAATAATTCTGTTGCTAAACTTGGGGTCATTGACAAGGCCTCTCAATTGTGGGCATCGATTTTCTTCGGGAGATAATCAACATGATATAACTTAGGTAAAGACGGAAAAAAAAACTAGAATGGAAATGAAAATAAATGATCCATCGCGACTGATCGGCGATCGTATCGCGAGGAATGCAAAGCTTACCTAGGATCCCGATGAAAGTGGGAAACATAACCCGTCCTGTGGCGGGCAAACCGGGCGAATCACGTCAGGGCGGATAAGATTGTTGGAAAACACGGAGTTCGAATCGCGTGTTGCCAGTCCCCTTTTTCAGGTGTGTAACTCAGTCAGGCCAGGAAATCGAAATCCACAGTGAGGCAGGTAAAATGGTGATGGCCAAGCGAAAAACACTTCCGCTTGGCGAGGCCGATCGCTTTTAAAATACCGGAATGTACATCAGCGGGTGGCTGTGACTCCCATCGTAGTCCTCGAAACAAAAGAGCGGGTAATCGCGACTCCGCATAGCTCGGCCCGCCGTTTCGAAACGGATCCAAACGGTGAGGCACATTCGTCCACTAGCAGTTCCCAGCGAGGAACATACTAACTCTCTGATTTATTTTGGCACAACACTACGGCCTGGCAGCGATGTGCGCGCGACACTTGCAACCATTCTAATCGGGTAACACTCCAGCCTCAAAACAACCACCAGCTTCGTCACCGATAAACTGTTCCGTTGTTTCATACGTTGGCCACATTAACGCTAATTCGACACCGATACCTTTCTCCGTCGAAAGTACGTTGTTCACCACTAACGAAACCTTTTTCCAACGCTTTTGAAATTCGATTTCGTGTACGCGTGTACGTGTGTGTATATACGTCGGTATTCCGATAAAGAGAGTTTTCTGAAACGCACTACACGAACGCACGGGTGCGGACTGTTCAGCAGCGGACTGCAACTGCGGGCGTAAACCTATGAACACGCGACACCTAGATGCGTCGATGATACCTTAGTTAGACCATATATACTTATAGATCAGGCTTCAGATAACATACCATGTTCCAAGATTACTTCATCTACCAGATCACGGATGTGGGCAAAGTGCTATAGTCTGTTGAGAAGTCGCAATACCACGAAACTAAAGTACACCTAGAGGGAAAGGGGAATCGTCGCCGTATTTCATTCTATATTTCATTGCTCGTTCAGTTTTACTTTACTCTTATTATTTTAAATATGACTAACTCATTTTTAGGAAAAAGTATATAGTATAATATAGTATATTTATTTCCCCTCAACTTACTTTATTTAAAAAAAGAATAGTAAGAATAATACATTTGAAAAGATATGTTTGTATCGCGGTTTTGTCATTCCTTACAATTCTTAATGCAACGAGTTTGCACTATTTTGCCAAATGTTTACGAAATAATGCATAAATATACTTGTATACCTTGCTTTCATATCGCTATTCACCATTTTGAATTATCTTGTGGCGTGATTGCGGGCACCAGACACTCCATTATCTTGGAACACTGCATATTCTATACCTATGCCAGGTCTATAAGTATATATGGTCTAAGGATGATGCTTTTCATGTGAGACTTGTTCAATCGGTTGTGCAACCTTAGACTGCCTTAGACCATATATGGTCTACGCGTGCAACAGTGGATCAAATTTTATTCGAATAACCAACAAGAAAAGAAATATTGATTCGATCGGTTATTGGACAAAAGTACGTATCTACATTATTAGCCGCAGTAATGTATGTGGCTCAGAATCGAATCATGTAACAGATGGAGTCGCACAGAATGGGCTAAATGTGTACTCTGCACAGCTGGAAAAAATGCAAGCCTGATTGTTAGGCGTACATCATTTTACTATTGGTCAAAGAAACAATGTCAACAAGTCAGATTATGAAGATTATGCGAGACTTCTTTCCAGCAGCGGACAATATGTACACAGAGAATTCACAGTTGATAGTATGAAAATGCTCTGTGCTTCGTAGTAATTAATTTCATATGAAACATGCTATAGTTAAACGGCGCATAACATGACGCATAATTTGTACGGGACAAAAATAAAGAAATGATTATATGTATATGAGCAATATGTCAATGCATAGAGTACATATTCTGAAGTTGTAAAATAATGCAAGCTACAAATGCGAAGGACGATAGATAATATTTTTTCTTGAACAGTTGGTAGACTTTTTCCCGCGTACGTTACAGACTTACAGTGATGAGATATAGGATGGATTTTTTCGCACATGCACGGCTAATTTAGCATCAGTAAAGTCAATGTTTGCATAGAATGGGGCACCTTGATCACCATGCATAATTTTGAAAAAATTATGATCATGATAGTGTATATATATATATATATCATTGCAGTGAATGTTTCATAACAAATGTTCTCCAGAAAATTCGTTCGAAATTCTATATACATTATTTATAGTAAATATAATATTGTTTTCAAACCATGAATCTATAACGTGCATATTTTCTTTACTCAAAGTTCTAATATTGCAAGCGTTCGAATACTTTCGTGGGCCAACGTAGATATACGCATATACAGGGTGAACCACGAATCGTGACCAGTAGAGATTATTCTGTTATTAGCAGTCCGATCGAAAATGTTTTTATCAGGTATAGCATAGTTTCAAGAGAGCTTTCACGTGATTATAGTATATATATATATATACATACATATAT
The DNA here is from genome assembly GCA_028455805.1 of Lasioglossum figueresi. Classification (NCBI taxonomy): domain Eukaryota; kingdom Metazoa; phylum Arthropoda; class Insecta; order Hymenoptera; family Halictidae; genus Lasioglossum; species Lasioglossum figueresi. Next base: position 6,858,578 of record CM052193.1, read on the forward strand.
ATATATATATGTTATAATACCGATTTCGTCTTGAAATCCTCTAACAAATCACGTAAAAAAATGATAGGTGTATTTGTGAAAAATTGAAGGTGACCTTGAAAAAACAAAAAAAAAGAGTTGACAAACAATTTGCTATAATCACGTGAAAACTCTCTTGAAACTATGCTATACCTGATAAAAACATTTTCTATTGGACTGCTAATAACAGAGTAATCTCACTGGTCACGATTCGTGGTTCACCCTGCAGATCAAGATTAGCGACATAGATACGTCACTGCGAATGGCCATCCTGTGCGCGCATGCGCGAAAAACTCGTCCCCCATTGCATCGCTATGTAGTATTTGTTACCGCGTGCGTGATGCGTCTCATTACATCAACATTACGAATGATTCTCGATGATTGCTTTTATCTCCCGCTAAAAACAAATTAATATTTATAGTACTGTTTGCTCCAAGGCATTGAAGGAATACAACGGAAGAATTTATTATTACGTAGTGGAGTTAAGTATAATCAAATTGAAATATGACTCCGTTTAATTTAAGTGAGCTTGAGAGTCAATTGGAAAATGTTACTCAAAATTCTACCGGCACCGGTGTATCCTTCGCAAAGAGGTCACTCAAGCTTGATTCCGAAGTAGATGGTAAGAAATTTTAAGTGTTTCGATTTGTTTAATGTTTCATTTCTTTATATGTTTCGAAAGCTGTACGATACAAAATTACAATTATGTGCGTCTATATTAGGTTATCCGAAGTGAGCATTAATTGTTTTATTATTTAACAGCGCTGGAAGTTGTGAATGCAATACGAGAATGCCCCAAATTAGAGTTTTTGGATTTAGAAGGTAACACTTTGGGGCCACTTGCTGCCAAAGCAGTGGCTAAGATTTTGGAGGAAAAAGGTTCTTTTCTGAAACGCGCACTTTGGAAAGATATGTTCACTGGTCGTTTGAAGTCTGAAATACCAAAGGCCATTGAATTCCTTGGTTCTAGTCTATGCTCTGCCGGTACTCGTCTAATTGAATTAGACTTGAGCGATAATGCTTTTGGACCCATTGGTATACAAGGATTAGCCTCATTTTTGACTTCTAGTACATGTTATACTCTTCGTGAATTAAGGTTGAATAATAATGGGCTTGGAATATCAGGTGGTAATATGTTGGCGAAAGCATTGTCTGATTGCTATGAAAATAGCTGTAAAGCAGGTAAGCTATTTTATTGACATGATAAGTTTAGAAAATATTAATCGATTAATAATTTACCATTTTTATCTGTAGGAACGCCTCTAGCATTGAAGGTATTTGTAGCAGGCAGGAACAGATTAGAAAACGAGGGTACAGTAGCATTGGCACAAGTTTTTCAGAAATTGACTAGTTTAGAGGAAGTTGTAATGCCCCAGAATGGTATTTATCATGTAGGCATTGCAGCACTTGCAACTGGATTATCAGCCAATCCAGGATTGAAGATTTTAAATTTAAATGATAATACAGTTGGTGTGAATGGATCTCAAGTTCTAGCCAAAGCATTACCAAATTTTAAATATTTGGAACAGCTTAATTTAGGAGATTGTTTGATTAGAACTCAAGGATGCATAATTCTAGCGGAGGCATTGGGGATCGAGGGTAACCATCCTTTACTGAAGGAAGTCAATTTCACTTCGAATGAAATTCACACAGAGGGTGCTAATCCAATAGCTGTTGCTATGGCTGATAAAGAGTGCCTGACGAGTCTACTATTAGATGGAAATTTGTTTGGAAATGAAGGACGAACTATATTGAGCGAATTACTTACTATTTCTAACAGAATTAATTCATTGGGCCCATTTGAGGAGGATGAAACGGATGATGGCGAGGATGAAGACCAAGTTGATGATACCGACAGTGCCAGTGAAGAAAATGAAGATAACGAGGAAAAGGAGGATGCAGTTGAAAATGGCAATACAATACCGAATAATATTACAGCATCAGCAGTAACTGTTACACAGTTTTTAAAATCACCAACATATGACAAATTATTATTATCGAAAGAAGACATTGTGCAACATTTCATAGATCAGGCTAAAGTATGCACCTATAACATTCGAATTATTTGATAATATTTTAATGACTTTTAAAAATACTTCTGTGTGTTTTAGAAAGTATCGGAAGAAGCTGATACATCTTCTGAGCAAATGTTCATAGAAGAATTCACAACTACAATTATGAAAGTATCATCTTTGTGTTCGTGTGGCTATGTTGATGTTAGAATGAAAGCTCTAGTCATAACAAATTCTTTGTATTCAAAGTTATTTTCCTTTGCAAAGGAAAACGATCAGACGTCTGTTTTGAACAATGCTTTATTAGTCAACTTAGGTTTAATTAAAGTGAGTGTCTCTTTCAGAATGGATGTACCGTTCATTTCCATATTTGTTTTTAATACAAATTCAAATACATAATTCATTTCAGAGTGAAAACAAAGAATGTGGAAAAATTGATTGGGACTTAGAAGGTTGTTTTAAAGCATTGGAGACGATTATTTGTAAGGATTACTTTTTGGATGATACTCGAAACACGTTGAAACTGTTTCTGGATAAACCAATGCAAAATAAAAAGAAAGTTGTAGATTCGTGTCAGGAAGCGAAGGATTCGCTTTTACGAGCTTTAAATGGTGCGATGAATGCATAATAAACGTTAAGATACATTGGTTTGCAAAACATTGATATAAGGTATACCTCTTTATTGTTACATACTTTGAAAGTTGTAAAACATACATGGTTTTATACAGCCTTATGAAAAAAATGGCTATATGTCATGCAATGTATACAGGTTAAGTGTCCCGTGCGAAATATGTATTTTATAACAATTATTCACATAACACCTACACATCAATAGATTCAAATTAGTTACAATGTTTGGAAAATAAAAATATTTTATTGACGTACCGCTAAATGTCAGATTCTAATGAATAATGAAAACAAAATTTTTTAATATAACTATATAGCTTAATGACACGTATTTTAATCAATTTTTTTTTGGTCGTAGATATTTAAATTTTTATAAGCCTGCTTTTCAATTATTAAACGTATACGAAGATTAGACTAGATTGTTCAAAGTAAATATAAAAATTACACTTATAAACTTGGAATACGAAACAGTTTGGAATTCATATATAATAAAAAACGTATAACAGTAAGAACAAGATCAAATGCATTATTAGTTTTGAGTTCCGTGAATATTTATTACGTGCTTAAAGAAACAGTGTAAATAAATTAATTCCATACTTAATTTAAAACCTTGAGCCCTACATTACTGTAACTCTTGAAAGTGTCATCTAATGTACAAATTAGAACTTTGAAAAAAAGTTCCCAATAATTAGACAATTATAACATCACGGAACTTTATTTCGCTATTTCACGGATGTTGTGGATGTTGGATGCCATCCTGGATGAAATAAATCCACAGCTAATGGTGAACAATGTGTTGTTGGCTGATCTTTCATGTACATTATTGCCTAAAATATCAAACATATAAAATAATGTGCATTGAATAAAAAATTAAATGTATTTTTATACATACAAGAAAGAGTGTAAGTTGTTGTTTTATTTTACAAGGACAGTCTTGCCCAAGAGTAGAAGGATAATTCACAATACCGTCGGCTTTTTGTATATCTTCCGCGACTAATTCTAAGCACTGTTTTTCGTCAATCACTACCATATCAATTATTGATTCTGAAACAAATTCAAATGTATCATATTACATTGTCCTACACAAACATCAATTTGAGTAATAAACATGTTAATATTCTTTTACTTCTCGTAGCAACATCGGCGGACAAAAATCGTGTTAAAAGTTCTCCACACAGTGATTTGTTTAAGAACAGGTACGGATAGCGTATTATGAAAAGTTTTGTAAGCAACATGTTACCACGATTTCCTGCTAAAGAATTGCTAGGTGTGCATACTATTTCATCTTCTGTTCTTCTTATGATCAATACAGGACCTTTATATCTGCAAAAAAATAGAATCATCTTGCAGAATGATATTACTAAAGAAAACATTTTCATGGAATGCTATGATGTATGTACCTAATTAATTGTTCCGCTATATTCAGATTAAAATAATCCCTGATAATGTTTCGTACTAAACCCTCTAACGATGAGGACATTGTCATAATGGCTAGCGGAAGTACATCGTCGAATGTTGCATCTAATACCTGGAACATGCGTTGCGGCATTTTAACACAATTATTTTCGAAATATTTTATATTTTTTACAATTAATCTGTACAATATTTAAACAATAGTAAAAAATATATATATATGATCTTACTAGAGATTTAATAGAAGGATAGTTCATTGCAGCCCAAGTGGCAGTATAACCACCGATACTCCAGCCATAAAGAATTATTTGTTCCTCGGGAAACCTTAAGTATTCGATTGCAAAACGCATTACACAATCGATAGCATTCTCTTCTTGCAGAGGATACGGGGCACCCTTTGTAGTCATTTTCATGTCTTACTGTTATAATTTTATAATCATAGTTTGGCCGAAGGAGAAGTCTTGCCATTACTTCAATTATAGTTAATATACATATATCATTGATATTAACTGCAACAATTGCCAAAATTTCACCTTTGCAATATTGGTGTATAAGAGTAACAGCAATTCTTCTCATCGGAGTATTACCATAAATGAAATGCAAAATATTTATTTGCAAAAACAACACTTACAGCACTGTTACCAAAGCCTGGATGATTCCATCCTAATACAGAATATCCTTTTTTTAATGGAGTAGATATAATGCCAGTCTCGTAAAAGCTGCAATTTCCTTCACATGTAATTACCAACATATGCCCTTCATTTGTTCTGCAGATAGAAAAATGAATTATTTCGAAATAATCTTCTGTGAAATGCGCTTTTGGAAAAGAAGTTATTAGTGTTTATATTACTTGTTTCGCCTATCAACCAACATAGTATCAATTTCATTGTTATCTGCTGATAACAGTTTGTATCTTTCCCCACCTTGTTTTATTAAATCTATTCGTCCTTTTAAAAGTGTAGAACCTATGATAGTAATGAACATTGTTATAAAATAGTAACGTAATGGCAAAATATATAGATGTTATACTATATTGGGCAACTTACGAAATATCCAGTTAATAACTGATATACTTCCAGGATATATCATTTTAATAGCAAAAGTGTGAGCTACAATACACGATAATAATTTACAAGGTAATGTAAATACATATTCTTTGTTAGTTTGTCTCTTTATACGACCACTAGATACTGCAATTTTTTCTAATGTTAGCTTCTCACGTGGCATCTCCCTGAAAAATATTTAAAATTAGAAAAGAACTTTATCGAATTATTATTATAGTAAATCAAATATTTTACCTTTCTACCTCCGCAATTTTAAAATCTACAGGCCATGCCCAAAACTCAAATTCATATTTTTGAAGTTCCTGTTTATTTTCTGTGTTATATCGTGCATTCGCATCATTCAATATTTTTAAAAATTTCAAGTATGTTGGATTGTTTGCTCTAGAGCAACCACGTGCTGCCAAAGATGCAATTAAAATTATACCAGCTCCAGCTATAAATTTACATAGTAGATACACATTGTCTATTAAAGGATTATTGCGTTGATAAAAAAAGGTGGCAACTAATGGTATTGTGTATAGGCTTATGGACCAAATTGCTGCAAACTGAAAACAAACAAATTCAATAAGATTGACACGTGCTATTATTATTATTTCCAAATAAATGAAATTTATTTAAATGTAAAATTAAAAGCAAATTTGTACATTACAACTGTCACTTGCAATCTCATAGTTGACGTTAACAGCTTAGTAGATGATTTAACTGATGTAGCATTAAGCGATATTTAACTTAATTGAAATATTGTAATTCTTTGAAAATACTTACACAAATTACAATGTGATCGCTCCATCGTTCTATGCTCTTTGGCTCATATGACTTCTGAAATCAATTAAAAGATGCATAACCTAAATGTAACAACTAACGAATCCCGTATAAGTATTTATACTTACGTCGACCAAACGACCGATCCACGTTATTTCATAAACTTTAAAAAGCCGAGGGCTAAATGTACATTTCCAAAGTGTACTAATGAAAGACATCTCGCATTGGTTTAGAATTCTTCAAAGAAGCCTGCGTTTTGAATTACCTATGCAAAATACGATGTAAGAGCGACTTAACCGATCACCATGCTTGCATGACAAGAGAAAACAAACTATGAAGTTATCATTAACGACTCGGTAGAACAGGTTAAAGGAAAAAAGATCTGATTAACCTTTGGTCAGAATTAATGTCAATTCTACACAAATGTGAAAAGATCATTGCCGTATAACAGTATAAAATGAAATAAATTTTGCGAACATTAAATATATACGACAATCATACTTTCAATAAATATTTGCTATGTCGCATCACAATTGTAAACAAAATATGCGAATAGAATCTTGTAGTCTGACAAAATCTTTAATACAGTTTTTATCTAAATATATATATTTGTTATATGTTTCTTGTATCTCTTGCATGTTTTCAACGTTCGTGACGAACAATCCTTATTAATAAAAGCGATCTAACGATTAATGTTGAAAAATATTCTAAACATGATTCGTTATTTATCAAAAACTGAAATGTAAATTCGAAATAATATATATATTTGCACTTTTCAAATGTCGCGGTCACACGACTTGGATTGATAATATGTAAAAACTGGATCGTAATTAGAATTCAATAAATTGTTTTGTATGAGAAAAAATCATAAAGTATTATGAAAACTGACATTTAACAGCATCGACGGAACATTTACGAGCGTGGCATTGAATGACAAATTTGAGAGACACCTCCAAGAGTGCTCGCAGAAAATTGGACAATTTCGGTGCGGGTCGATTTTAGGTCGCACATTAGATCGTGCTTTTTGGAACGTAGAGAGAACTTACTGGAAGATTCATAGCAAGTATAATACCGCACAGTAGTTACATGCATTACATGCGACATCGATAATATAATTCTTAAGTGTTGCTATTATAACAGACTCGTGCAGCATGTCAGACTGGGACACGGCTCCTATTACTCTTCGTAAACGTCCGCCAAAGGCATCGGTACTTAAATCGGAACAGGTAATAGTATTTCACTGAAGTTTCGGCGTATTTCGTTCGAAACATACAGTAACCACATGATTGTGTAATTGTGTTTATTTACAGGCGGTGAATGCTGCACGTCGTCAAGGATTCGCGGTTGAAACACAAGCAAAGTGTGAGTACAGTTTCTTTGAAGGATTTTTACGAAATAAAAAAACTGTAGTACAGAGTGCTATTTGATTTGCAAAGGATTCGTTATGAAATACTATAAAAAGTGGCAATGACAACGAAGCAACAGTGTGTATACAAAGATAGTAGGAGACAATATGCAACGTTAAATATATAAAGAAGTGAAGTTTTGTGCTGTTTTCTGTGAGAAAGAAAGAAACTAAAAATATATTTTATACTTTTTATAGGGGGTGGAGGTGCAAACAGACAACATGTAACGACTAAAAATACTGCAAAGTTAGACAGAGAAACTGAGGAATTGAAGCATGACAAAATTCCACTTGACCTTGGTAAATTAATTCAACAGGGACGGCAGAATAAAGGAATGTCCCAAAAAGATCTTGCGACAGTAAGTATTTTATAATTGTTTACATATATTCTAATTTTTTCGTATTTCTATTCGTGGACATATTAGACATATATACTTCTTTTATCATTGTTATATAGAAAGTAAATGAAAAGGCACAAGTCATCAATGACTACGAAGCAGGTCGTGGTATACCTAATCAAATGGTAATTGGTAAAATTGAGCGAGTATTAGGAATAAAGTTGCGTGGGAAAGATCGTGGAAAACCGGTAACAGCCCCCGGGACAAAAAAGTGAATCTCGGGGGGGGGAAACAAATTTTAACTTTATATCCTTATGCATCGTTCCCTAAACAGAACTGTAAAAAATATTGTAGGATTTCTATTGTGTGAAAATTACAAGCACCTTAATACTTGGAACTGTCGACAAAACTGTTAATTTATCTTTATATGCCATTTTGTTATATTTTTAAATACACGCCATTGATTCTATTATAAAACAGATTTATTATTTCATCTTCTTGAATGTCGATTCAGGTAGGCTAAACAACATTGTATTAATGCAAATAACGTTACGAGGTTGTTGCTATGTATATACGTATAGATCAGTGATCAATTTTATAATGGTTAAAAAATAGAATTTATATATATAGACATATGCATTCATAAGCATCGTATATCAGTATATTTGCATATAGAGATTAAAATATTAATTTATAATGTAGCAATATTTCATCATACATCATACAGTAGCTTGTATATAAAAAGAAATTACTAAATAAACATTAATTACACCGTTCAGTGTTATTTTTATTCGTACAGAAACCTGGTAATACATTACTTTTATCTTATTTAATTAATCTCTTCTTAATGCAAAGCTTGACTCCTTTATACCATCCTTCGTTACAATTTTAATGCTTATAGAATCACCAGTATAAATATCTCTTTCTGCAGCCGAAATAAACACATCTTTTATTATTGAAACTGCTCTTTCTTCGGTTAAGGGAACATGTTCAACTCCTTCTTGATTTTTAAATCCAACCTGCAAGGGATATAATGCAATTAATGGACTGAAATATAGTCAATGAAATATATGCTTTTACAGTATATTTATTATACCTGATTGTCAAGAAGAGGTTGTAAAAGTGCACCAGCAGAACCACCTGCTCTATACTTAGTTAACTCAGAATGTCCAATTGGATCATAAGAGTACACACAACCTTTACCTTCATTGTCTATTCCGCCAACAATATTACTAACGTAATATGGAAAGAAGCGTTTGTAATATAACATTGTCGATAACATTTGTGCTACTGCTGGTGTTGACATATCCTTCTGGTGTTCATGTTTGTACATCTATGTCAGGAGAAATGAGAATAGTAATGAATAATTCCATAACTTTTAAATATAATAACTAGACTGCGGATCATTATGAAAAATTAAAATTTTTTGCATTGATTGCAAGACACAGGAGCCAAATAGAAGTTTCATTCTTCTTTTAATTGTCTTGTTAAACTGAAATTAATATACCGATTTCATTCGTCCATTACTTTAAATTGTACGTGCCCATTTTTGTCATATAAATGCATCAAATCCGCTGTCTAATAATAAGTACGTATAAATGATCAGTCTGAAAATTAGATGCATTTAGAAAGTTTACCTGCATACGAGCAGACAAAAGACGAGTCAGTGTGAGCGTGTCACACCAACAACCAGAACATCCTAGGACAGTCGTCTTCGACAGAGGAAATAATTTCTGTTGTTCTCTGGTATAAATAGAAAATCCTGTGCTAAGACGCGTGTCCGCTGCTATTACACAGAAATCATCTCCTGCAAGGGCTATGACACTCCTGTAATCAAAAAGGAGAATAACCATTTAGAAACAACTTGTATAATATTGGCAATATTATAGAATATACTAGTATATAATATTAACCATTTTTAAGAAGTAACATAGAAAATTAGAGTAACGTGCTTATTACAGTGAAATACTTAGATCTCTTTGTATTTTTAAACATCATCGTTAAGGGTTTAAGGTTATATTTGAAATTTACCCTCCGTTGTCTGCATATGGACTGAAACTCTTCATTTTAGCAGCTTGTGTCTCATAATCAGGCAAGGATCGGTTTGGATTTTCGCACGAAAGAGCCATGTTTATCAAATTTCTCTTTAGAAACAATGAACGCAAAACTTTTCGCTGTGAATGACACTACACTTTGCGGCGATGGCTATGGCAATGCAAAATAATTTCTTCCCCACACACACATGCACACACGCACATATATATATATATATATATATATGACTTCCTACTAACTAAATGATTGGTTAGTTTATGCTTGTTCAACAAGGACGTGGTAAAATCAGTAAGTTTCTTTTTAAATTTAAGTTTGTGTAAAAGATTGAAATATGTTTGAATAATTTCTACTATGTATTAAAAGAGTGACAAACAGTCAGTATAGTTTCATTAATAACATAAATAAATAATGATTAAATATCGTTAAAACAATAGAAGTACGCGATTAATTCATTTAAAATGTTTAAATCGAATCTTATAGCCGCTTTCGCTGTTCTGTGCGTATTCGCAATTCAAAATGAAGTTTCTTAGAGTTTGTGTAGTTATAGCAAGTTATAGTACTTCCTTCGGCATGTGTTTGTGCGGAGTTGTAAGATAACGTCCGATGTATGGTAAACAAACGAATCGTAAAAAGTGTTGCCTTATCAGGTGTTACACGTTAAGTAGAGCCTGACAGTTTTCAGGAGTATATAAAGGAGAAAAATCATTTCTTTTCGAGCATCCCTTGAAATGGCAACCGGCGGCGAGAGACGTGTTGCATTAATTACGGGAATTACCGGACAGGTAAGGTTGACAGTTCATACTTTTTTTTTTCATATAGTTCATTGGTGTTTTAAAGCGTTAAATGGTTTTTGCCACGTGGATAAAATTGTTCAACGAACGTGATGACGTACGCAGTAAATATAAATGAAATTATTTGTTTCATGCTATTTCTTTTAGGATGGTTCTTATTTAGCAGAATTTTTAATAGAAAAAGGGTACAATGTACATGGAATTATTAGACGAGCCAGTTCTTTTAATACAGCTCGTATTTACCATCTCTATGCGGATCCAAAAAGTCATCGTCAGGATAAACTGAAGTTACATTATGGTGATATGACAGATTCTAGTAGTTTAGTTAAAGTAATTAGTGTCGTACAGCCAACAGAAATCTATAATCTAGCTGCTCAAAGTCATGTTATGGTAAGCATGTCATTATTCAGCTTTGAACTTTAGAACAATCAATCACTTTTTTTGTATTGTCATAATACATTCTTGTAGGTAAGTTTCGAGGTAAGCGAATATACTGCTGAAGTAGATGCAGTCGGAACAGTTCGATTGTTGGATGCAATACGTACCTGTGGTTTAGAAAAAACTGTGAAATTTTATCACGCATCAACGTCTGAGCTTTACGGCAGAGTAGTACAGGTACCTCAGAATGAGAAAACACCATTCTATCCTCGTTCCCCTTATGGTAATTAGCTATTCAACTATTATTTTGTATGTTAAGTACATTACTTTTGGAGTAGAGTGATTCATATTTTTTGGCATTTTAGCCTGTGCAAAATTGTATAGCTTCTGGATTGTAGTAAATTATAGAGAAGCATACAATATGTTTGCGTGTAATGGAATATTATTTAACCATGAAAGTCCTCGTAGAGGAGAGAATTTTGTTACTAGAAAAGTGACTAGGTCAGTAGCAAAAATACACTTGGGGTTACTTGATTTTCTCGAGCTGGGAAATTTAGATGCCCAAAGGGACTGGGGCCATGCAAGAGATTATGTGAAGGTAAAGAGTATAAGGTATATAAATCAGTGGCATGTAAAAAATGTTACAAAATTTTAAAGCAGCGCATTGAATATTTTTCTAGGCAATGTGGCTGATGCTGCAACAGCCTGTTCCAGATGATTATGTGGTAGCAATGGGAGAAACACATAGTGTTAGGGAATTTGTGGAAGTATCTTTCCAATATGTAGGCCGCACAATTAAATGGGAAGGTGAAGGTGTAAATGAGACAGGAAAGGATGCACAAACGGGAGAAATATTAATTAAAATAAATTCCAAGTATTTCCGTCCAACAGAAGTAGTACGCATCAATCTTGTTTTAAAGAATGTAACTACATGTTATAGATTCTTACATAATCAACAATTACCTTCTTTATTTACCTAGGACATTTTACTGGGCGATGCTACGAAAGCGAAAGAAAAATTAGGATGGAAGCCTACAGTTACATTTAAGGTGCTTATCTTATATATACATATATATACGATTACAAGTTGTCAGTTTGCTATTAAACGTTTTCATTTTAGGAGCTTGTAAAAGATATGATGGATGCCGACTTAGAATTAATGAGAAGGGATCCAACCGCTTAATATTATTTCTTATTTTTGAAGTAACTCAATGCATTTCTTAAAATACATTCTATGTCTCTATGAGACAGTCTATATATTATTAAAATATAATTACGATATTAACACAGATCCGTATGTAATTTTGTAAAACTACATTTTCCTGAGATCAGGGATAGACAAATTCTTTAAGTAAATGATTAAGGTGCTAAAAAAAGATAGCTTTGTCTATATAGTACTTGATCCAGAATACGTACATTCTTATCAAACTTAATAATGTTGTATGTAGTTTGTATTAAACATTTACTGTAATTTCTCTTTAGCAACTGATATGTGTATATCAATATATATATATTAATATATATACTGTTATGTATTAATATATATAGTAAAATAATAACTCTTCGTTTATTGTTATTTTGTTAATATTATTAGTTACAGATTTTAAGAAATTTGCGAATGAAGATAAAAAAATACGTTTTTAATCGAAAAGGAATTGATAAATTAAATTTTTAAACGTAATTGATCTACGTTTGACCATTTTTATTTTTGGACAAACAGCACAAGATTATTAAAATAATTCATGTATACAAATGTCTTCCTTCTATGTGCGTTAGTTAATTCATAATTTTGTATATAATATTTCGGAGTAATAGTTAAATAGAATTTTGAAGTTTATACACCTATACGTCCAATGTATAAAATGCAAAGATTTTTGTAATAAATAATGGGGACATTAAGAAGATAATTTTTATTACTTTATGCTTCCTTTAGGTTTTATCAGTATCGGAAAATTTTTATTTTATTTCAGTTGAATGCATTACCGAGGTATTAATATGTATGGTGTCTGATGAACCAAGTTTTATTTACGAAACAAAACTTGATTTATGTATCTTTCAAATGATTAATATTTACTATAAAAAGATATTCGCTTATGCTAGGTTTTAAATAAATTTTATTCCTTATTAATTTACATAAGAGAAACTTACATGAGACACTTACATGTATATTACGAATTCCATAAGCGATATCAGAGAACAACAAATTTTTGTGATTTCTCAAAAAGTGAAAATTAATAACACGATTCGTCGAATGCGAATAGCTAATTGTAAGTGGCAGGTTCGTGAGTAGATTTCCGTAAGATATTCTCGATAGTGAACATCATTGATTTTACACAGTGTCCTTGGGTTTCCGCATATTTCACTTTCGTGGTCTGTGCTTCTTCTTCGTCGTTCTTCGCTCTGACTATTTTATATTCACTCTTCCTTTCCCGCCTCTTCAAATTAGGAAGTTGTTCCGGCGAAACCTGAAGAACCAAGACATAATTATACATTTTAAATAATATTCATGTAAATTTATCGAATTAATAATTATTTCCAAGCTATATTTATATTATTTACTTACAAAATCAAGAGATAGTACTTTTTAAGGGGGAAGCTAACAACTTCATAATTATTTTCAGATTTTGTATTTTTTTATTCCTTCTACACGCTTGAAACGAACGATTTCGTTTTGAAATGTAAAAATTAAAATAAAATAAGTAAGAATGTATCTATTTTTTGAACATGAATGCATGACTGCTAAACAAGTACATGTCGATTCCTTTTTCTTTTATTATAAGTAAATATCATCAAAATCTGAGGGAGTCTTACATATATCACCCTTTCTAAGATATTGTTTTTACTTTCTACGTTTTATACTACTTAAATGCAAGCTTCATTTCTGATATTAGGTACACGTTCATAGAACTATCGTCTTCGTTTACCGGAAGGATCGGATGATTCTGTTCTTGCTTATCCTGCGTGAATCCTCTCTGTTTTCTCATTCTCCTTCTCCTATAATTCCCGTGCTCGAACATTTCGCTGGCTGATGGATCCAGGGTCCAGTAGCTACCTTTCCCAACCTGATCCTCCTCATTGTCGTCCCCGACGACTTTGTCCCTTGGTATCTTCACGAAGCAGTCGTTCAAGCTAAGGTTGTGTCTGATGCTGTTTTGCCAACCTTGTCGGTTCTCTCTGTAATAAGGAAATCTGTCCATGATGAATCTGTAAATCCCGGAAAGGGTGAGTCTCTGCTTAGGCGAGGAATTGATAGCCATGGCGATTAGAGCGATATAAGAATACGGCGGCTTTTCGTATCGAGGCTGGGGCTTGTATCTTATCAGAGGGAGGTTCCAGGAAAATGGCAGTGTCCTCGAATTGAACATGTCCGGTACCAGACTGTAGTAACTCGGCAGGGGGCACATGGTTGGAAAGATCTCTTCTGGACTCCATAATTCGTAACTTCTTCGCAGATCGCAACCGTAGGCCTTGGAGATGTTGCAAGGATAGTCTTGGCAGCTGCTACTTGGCTCCATTGGTTGGTGGTTAGAGCATGCGGCTGTGAACTCGATGCTCAATGTACTTTGTCGCTTGTATCTCTGTGATCGGTATCTGTTAGTGTAGCTGAGAAGTGCAGTCCTGTAGAGTTGCTGACAAAGTAAACGTTAACAAATTGTAACCTCTTCAGGCTACCAAGAAAGAAGACGTTGACAAGTGTTAGTTGCACAATTTTCTAAGTGTCATCACTTCCGCTGTATTTTTCTTCTATCCTCGAAAGTCTTCTTCCTTTTGCGAATTAGTTTGGAGGCTTGAGTTGCTTCAAGGATCACCAGATTCTTATTCTCCTTTCATCCATTTGTAGAATTCTACTACACTCTGTAGTATTTAACGATCAGAACACTATATCACACTGTACATTTGGTCATAGTAGAACTAACATTAAATAGGCCATCGAACACAGTTTTACGAAACAGGGGTTGGGTGGCTGAGTGTCCACTTCGTTTCAAACGAACGTGAGAACCGTAATTGCAGACAGACCTATCACTTCATTGTGAACAGGCACGTATCGAGACAACCGTTCAACGAGATTTGCTGTTTAAATGTCAGAACGAATCTCTCAGATCGTTCGGAGGGAAGTCGTGGCCATCGTCGATGATGCTCGAGGACCGTTTTCGATGGCGAGACTAAAACTTCCTCGGACTAGTTCGCGTTCGGTACCGCGGGGAACTGATTTCTCAGTACGATTTGCGGCTAGTAGGAGTAATTCTTTAACGAAGGGTGTTTAATTTGACACGGACGATACGGAGGATGGTCCAGCTCCGCCCATCCTGCCTTTCCGGAGAACTCCCGTTTGCGTGTTACCACGCGAGGGAGGCGGTTACCTATACGGGAGCCGGTGGTGCGTGTTTTATTGCTGTTTACACATATGCTGTTCTAACACCCACGCCGGCAGTAAACGAGCCGATACGTAAACAAAGTTGCGGTAATTATACCGAAACCGTGCCGCTTCTCGGAACCGCTCTTGTCTTCCTCTTCGGCCCGCCTATCCCCTCGTCTGCCACCACCCCCGTCACTTTTGAGAAATATCGAACTACCCCACAGAAGTGCTGAATTATTTTTCGAAATTTCATTGCCGGATATGTGCAGCCAAAATTCGGGCATACTAGAGAAATCGTTGGAGGAGTGTACGCATGTTTAGATGTATGAGTGAGAGAGTATGTACCGAGAACGTGAGCGAACCTTTTCAAGCAGAGCGAGTGCGACAATTGCGAGCGAAGGAGTCAAGTGCGATAAGAGCGATTAGAGCGATTCAATTAGTCTAGCGCGAGAGCTATTGCATTTTTTTTCAGTCGGTGTTACGTCTTTTGAGTTCCTTATCCGTGCCGTGTTCAATTTTGTAGCTTATAAAATAAATTTAATCATATCCCACACTAATAATTATTTATTGTGTAACTATTAATAACTATTTGTGGATTTAGATGGAATCTAAATTCCCATCTCACTAACGTTTCTAAAATGTCGAGAATTTGAAAAGTGAATTTGAAAAATATTTCTCTTACGAGTCAGGCTCATTTAAAGATCTTGTCTTTTCCTGGTAAATTGTGTTCAGTCTCTGAACGCGAACAGGATTCGAAGCTTTTGATGTTACGAACAGAAGAAAGATTAAGGGAAGGACCGGTATTTGTTTGTGCGCCGTTTCTGCCGCTGTCGTTCGTAGTCGGACGTCGTCTTGAAATAATAAGAAACAAATCATGGTGGATTTGCGTTGGGAGGAACCAGCGGATTAGTTGTCGTGGGAGTATTTAGACGGCGGCACTTAAGTCCGGATGGAACGTCCTCGGAATGTTCTTCGAAAACACGGGTCTTGAATCCTGCGCTCCTGTTTCGCGTTCCTTAAATCATTTCGTCTGGTACAACTAAGAACAACATTTACAGAAGGTCGAGCAGATGGTAAAAATAATTTTCTTTTAAAAGGCAGTCCCCTCTCTCGCAGCCGTTCCGGTATTCGGGTACTAAACGCTTTTTATTGATTTTCATATTCATTTAAAATACATATATAGTACCTTCGAACATTCTAAATTCAGAATATTACTATGGTTTTGACAAATGTTGAAATATTTGATATTGTAAATTAGCATGAAGCAAAATACGGGAATTTTACAAACAGTTCGAAATTGTTCGGACGCTGATGGCCTCCCCCATCATAGTTTAAGGGTTCAGTTATATGAACGCGTATTGCACCCCGAGATAATCGAGATTGTACTGTACCATTCGAACGTCAACAGAGTCGAAAACATCGGTTGGAAAATCGGCGCAATATGTTTTTTTTTCGTAGCTGCAAAGAAAGATTCTCGCTAGTTTTATTTACGAGCCCGTGGAACCGCAGAAGCCTTTGCTCTTCGCGAGCGAAATGCCTCGTCAGCGCAGGCGGTCTTGTTTGCGGATCGTTCCGTTTTACTGCCTCGTATCCGGCCGAATGTAAACAATCGTTCCTTATTGACAAAATCGGCGGCGGTCTGCGGGCCACGGTTTTCGGATTGTTGCTTCTACGGCGTTTTACGAGTGTGGGAAAATTCACTGCGGCCGCAGACCACCGACACCCATACGGTAAACCGTACCGCCGCCATTGATGCTCGCGGATCGACTAGATCGCGCAAAACAAACCGACGGTCCTCGTAAAACCGCATGTTTCTCGGAAACAACGAGGACCGCGCGTTCTACACGACTAGCGACGTTAACAGGGAGCAGAGTAGGGCACAAATCAACTAATAATTAAAAATGACTAATAGTCTGATTGATTGTTAGTCATAGCAAAATAGTCATTAGTTAAAACTTTTTGATTAGTTAGTCATAACTACGTAACAGTTATTTTTTGGGAATGTAAAATTGGAATCATTGGAATCTAATTGGAAGTTTTTGTTTATGTGATGGGATTAGATGTTTTAGAAGAAGAAAGTTCATGCAAAATTAGAAGTCTAAATATCTATACACATTTTAGTTACGTAGATTGACAAGAAGTTTGTAAATACAAGTTTGGGTTAATCTCTATTTTAGTTTAATTTCCATCGCGACTATTAATTAGCATAGTTCTTCAAGATTTGTGCCATTGCAGCCGGATTATCCTTGGGAACCTGGAAAATAGGAGAATCATTGAAAACTTTCTTGTCTTCTCATTCAGATTACGCGACATAGATGAATAAAAAATACTACCATGTGTCCAGCTCGATTGACCCAATAGAAGGCGAAGTTTCCAAAAGATTTCACGTATCCCTCGATCACTCCTTGCGAGGTCAAAGGCTCTCTCTTAGTATTCATCCACCAGTTAGAGCTTCTCCACTTCATCTTTTCAACCCAGGTAAGCGTACCTGAAGCGTTGTATCGATAGAAAACAATCGGCACTCGAAAGTGGTAGAAAACTATCGCTATTGCAAACTGTTGTTGTATATTTGGCAAATAGAAAATGAATTACTAAATTACTCTGCCAACAATAATTGCATTAACTGTTATCTAAAATCGAATTTTATAATAATTGAAAATATGAAATTATATAGTTACTGTAATTTGCGCGTACAGTTCTAAAGAGGAATGCAAAATGAGCTATTTCTTAGAAATGAGGCGTACGTACCTGGAGTGTCCACGATGAGGTCCAGTTGTCCAGTGAGCACCACCACCTTCAAGTCTGTTTGATTCAGCAAAAGCTCCACTGCGAAGAAATTGACACCAGCATTAGTTATTTGCATTCTCACCTTGCCAAATAAAACCGTCGAATCTCACTCTGCTAGAAAATACCTTTGTCGATAACAGGTTTCATGAAGTCCTCTTGCAGTTTGTTAAACACTGTTCCAGACTGAGTGGCATGAGTCGACGTCAAATTAAGCGCTCGTTTCACTGGACCATTCATCAAATTGTTTAGATTAACGTCGTAGGTGCTCATCATATCTCCTAAAACGATTCACAATAATCAATATTGCATATGAAAACGAACTGATCAATAGCAGTTTGATATATGTATGTGTATTATGTTATTATTAGATCAACTAAAAATTGTATGCGTCAATTGAAAGATGTTTTACTATGGTGAGAATAATATGTTCTTAAATTCTTTTAATCTTTCTGCTGTTTTATTCATTTTTGTCGTAAATGCATAAAACTCGCGATCTAGTTATAACGTATTCGGTTACCTCTGATAAGTGTTGGCTCCGACAGAAGCCTCACTACACTAGAGTCTTTCATGTAGACGGGATTCGTTTTCGTCAGGATATTGTAAAAGTCGATATTACTGGTGGCTTCTAAAATCACGTTCTCGGTGTATCTCCAGAGGTTGGTGGATTCCTTCCACTTTTTAGTGTCTACGGCTTTCTTCGTCGCGTTCGCCGCATTGTGGATCTGCCGGTAACCGGCTGTGTCTACCATTCCCTATGAAATCATTTTTTCCTTCAACGAAAGCACAATTCTTAATCTAAAATTATCACGCTCGACCGCGAACGCTCTTAACCGCCTACCTTCATTAAGGACCAGGGGTTTTAAGTTTTATGATTTCCGGACAGGATTTCATTTTCAGAAGCGACGAATTCTTACCGAGAGCGCAGCAAATAACGAACAGTTTAATCATACCAGTGTATTCCTTTACTTGCTACTCTCTTAGCCACCGCTTTTGAAATATAAAGTTAAACAATATTTAGGAATA
The DNA here is from genome assembly GCA_028455805.1 of Lasioglossum figueresi. Lineage (NCBI taxonomy): Eukaryota > Metazoa > Arthropoda > Insecta > Hymenoptera > Halictidae > Lasioglossum > Lasioglossum figueresi. The sequence goes on from CM052193.1 coordinate 6,877,608, forward strand.
AAACACCCGTTTCCACTTATTCCTCTTCACACGTGTCTCCTATTGTATTTACCTACCATCTCTATTGCACATTTTTCTATCCACAAAGATAAAAATTTATCTAACCAGAATCTTGTGCACACTATTGGAATATTGACGCTTTCAATGCTGAAAATATTACCGTCTCGAGTAAGAAGGGTGCCCAAGTCATCACGGAGTCAATGGGGGAGATCCAGGCATCGCCGAGGGCGACTCCCTTCAACTTGCTTTGAATGGTCCCTGCCTTCTGTGCCTGCATTTTCAACAAACACGTTAAAATATTAGTGTTCGGAACGGCGAACTGTTCGTTTCTTTTCTGTAACAATTTTCTTCGTCAATCCCATGTAGGGAGATTACTTTTAATCGCTTCGATACCCTTTTCTGGAGGTTTACTGTCTTCTATCGTACCTAATAATTCTTGTCATGTCAAAATCCGCAATGTAGTAATTGCAAATTTTCAATGAAGTCACGATTTTAGTTAGATTCGGGACTCTCACCTTGTACCAAGTAAGAGCGAACTCCGCGCCCATTTTTCCACCATAGGACTCGGTCGTGATGTAAGTGGAGACATTTGCGAATTTCGGCAGCTGTTTCAAGAAACCCCTCATACATTCTACGAGATCGCTGGCGATCTGTGCGTTTGTTGTTGCGTAGGCGTTTGGCGTTGTGGCGTAGCTGAAGCCTGTGCCGACTGGGTTGTCGATGAAGAGGACATTGTAGTCTTTCACCTGTAGAAGTATCGATCAATAGTTGATAAAGAAAGTCAACACCTTGAAGCTTATCAGTCATTCATTTTCCATGCCTCAAGTGATTTATGTACTCGACAAGTTTCTATTGTTATGGCTTCAGAAGCCAATCGGTGTAAACTTAATTTTCTCAATTTATTTGAACCATAGCCGTTTAGTTTCATTCTTTTCTACTTAACCCTGAAGCGGTATACCGTTTCCTTAGTCTAAGAAGTAGCACACTGGAATCTTCATAAAAATTCAGTTAAAATTTCCTGAAATACTTGTAGGTATATAGTTTTAGATTAGAAAGCCCAAATGTTCAAAACGAGTTAAAGAAGTTTCATATTTACGATTTTCTTGCAACACTGATACGAAATCAGGGTACGGTAAATTTTACCGGGGTCATGAGGGATCCCAGGACATTATTACATTTGTACGTCATCTGCTTATGAATACGTTTTCATAACTAAATGTTAAAAGACTTGATTATCTCAGTTTTCAAGGATTTACACTGTTTGGCTTGTGAGCCTTCCATTTGCAATCCCAAATCAAAATGGACCTAATTGTCCACCGTACAAGGGCGAATTATTATTCTTGAAATGTTATTTGTTTTGTTGTTTGGATTAACTGTTCGACACCGTTGTTTCTCAGTTGTATCGAGCGATTTTACGTTATGAATTGGATCGCTTCCATACCCAGGAGTAATTCCTCGGCTGCAAGTTTACGTCGAGGGGTCCGAGCTCTTCGAAGTTTCCGTAGGAAGTGGACGATGCACCCGGTCCACCTTGTAGCCAGATCACCAATGGCTTATTATAATACGAGGAAACATTTGCCGTCGTATAGTAAAGCCACCAGAACATGTTCGCGTTCGGTCGTACTTTCACGTAGCCCCATTCTTGCTCGCCAGGACCGAATCCTTTTTTCGCTGTCAAGTAAAAGTAGTATTCAAGTAGCAACTAACTCTTCAAAATGCAGCATGTGTTAAAAGAAAGTGCAAACATCGAAATGCCTAGATTATGCGTGTAGGGCGTGGACAGAGGAAATGTTGAAATGGAGATGTTCGATGTCCGAATGAGAACAGACGTGGGTCACATTAACTAACAATAAGTGATTATTTTAAAACATAGGTATCTGTAGGATTTGTAATTCTGACTGTAAGCATTAAAAGTTGCATCAACGACCACGTATATTTAAAATCGTGGAATGTTGTTAATTTTCAGTATTTGCAGAAGCATTAGTGTCATTGTTAAACGAGATATTTTCTGCGAGGAGTTTCTGATCAACATCCAAACGAAAGTTAGCACAGTAAAGACAAGTAGTTCAAACAACGCGTGTTTCAGCTCGGACGTCTAGGTATATTTGACGAGTTTTAAAATTGGAATCGAGAAATTCCTCGGTGTATAACGACGGATAATACTTGCGCGCTTTGTTTGCGAAATTTCTACGGCAATAGTTCCGAAATGGAATGAACCCAGTGTCTTCATAATTGAACTTTCTTGTGTGCAAATACCATTAAAATCGAAAGATTTATAACGCTAGGTTTTAGTCCCACTGACGTATTGTTTTCAATCGCGATTATTTAACCAAAAACCGGAAACAGTAATGTCAATATTTATTTCCCGCACATAAATCTCTACTATTTTGTGCTCTACCGAATTCTGTGTTATTTATTATCGCTTCTTTATCGCCACATCGTTCACATCTGTTGTGAAACACAATCTAGTATTTTGGCAACTAATCTCTGCAATCGTATAATAATATTTTAACTAGCTTGCTGTATGTAAAATAAAATGCATCGGTTGTAAGGTACTAAAACCAATAGACATTTGTTTCTCCTTTTACCAATATTAAGTTGATGGTACTATATCGCAGCCCTTAAACATACAGGGTGAATCGCGAATCGAGATCAGTAGAGATTACTCTGTTGTTAGCAGTCCAATCGAAAATGTTTTAATCAGGAATAGCATGGTTTCAAGAGAGCTTTCACGTGATTACAGCAAATTTTTCGTCAACTCTTTCTTTTTAATGATTTTTCAAGGTCAGTTTCAATTTTTTGCAAATACACCTATAATTTTTTTACGCTTATTTGTTTGAGGATTTCAAGGCAAATTCGTAAACGTATCATAACATTTAAAAAATTGCAAAAATTTGCAAGAAAGATTGCAAAAAATTGTTTTCTTAATTAAAAAAAAAAATTTGCTATAATCACGTGAAAGTTCTTTTGAAACCATGTATATGTGATAAAATAATTTTCGATCGAACAACTAATAACACAGTAATGTCTACTGATTACGATTCGTGATTCACACTGTATATTCTTCAATAGGTGTACGTTAACAAAACCAAAGTAAAATTTTATTTCGGTTTAAAGGAAGTTAGTAGGATATATACAGGGTGAATCACGAATCGTAATCAGTAGAGATTACTCTGTTCTTTTATCATATATACATGATTTCAAAAGAACTTTCACGAGATTATAGCAAATTTTTTTTTTAATTAAAAAAATAATTTTTTGTAATCTTTCTTGCAATTATTTTGCAATTTTTTAACTGTTATGATACGTTTCCGAATTCGCCTGGAAATCCTCTAACAAATAGGCGTAAAAAAATTATAGGTGTATTTGCAAATCATTGAAGGTGACCTCGAAAAATCATAAAAAAATAGAGTTGACGAAAAATTTGCTATAATCACGTGAAAGCTCTCTTGAAACTATGCTATACCTAATAAAAACATTTTCGGTCGGACTGCTAATAACAGAATAATCCCTATTGATCACGATTCGCGATTCACCCTGTATATTAAATATATAATGAATTCATAAAATCCGTATAATTTTCAATGAAACAGGTCTTTCGTTTTTTTGCGGTCAAACTCGATGGTCCAACATTTTGGTTCCCGACTGTGAGGCTGTCATTTAGTTTTCCCTTTCCGTTGGCGCGGTGTATTTCTTACCTGTTATTATTTAATCGTGTCTGCCATAAATTTCGACCCGTTTTTGCAACAAATCGCGTTAGGCAATTTCCGAAACGCTCTTTAGAAATGTTGTTGTGCTTACCTTGGGCCCCAGACGCGAGGCAAATCGCCAAGAGGAGGAACACCGTGAAACCCGTCATTGTCACCGGAATCAGAGGTACCCGAAGACTAAACGATCGTGCTGTCATACAGGGCAGCGTCTTATCTGTTGGTAAAGAGCGAGCGATTAGATTTCATATGTTAATGTTAAGGCGAGTCACGTGTTTCCTGTATAGTATTTTCGTGCAATTTTCAATCAATCAAGTGTTCTGCTCTCGTTAGTTGTTTGAAAAGAATTATCGAAGCAGAAAGTACGACTTTAATTAAAAACAAAAGCATTCGATCAAAAGTACTATACGACAGCAAAAAGTACAATACTCCAGGAACTATAAAATTACACTGATCAATTGGGAATCTTACTCTTATTATTTGTTTAAAAAGAATCATGAAAACAGAAAGTGGGACTTCAAAATGATAGAAGTGAATTACAAATGTTCTACAATGCTGTGGATCAAAAGTAACATACGGTCGTAAAGAGCACTTCAGGAACTATTGGACGAATTGAATAATTATTCAGTTCAGAGATTAGAAAAGGAAATAATATATGGAAAAACTTATGATTCACCGTATAGAATTGCCTATTAATTTCTTTCATCGGGATTTCTCAATTTTGCGGCGCCTGTGGCAATCGCGTTGTCGCAATCGATAGACGGATACGATTGTTCCTTGTTAATTATTTTTCAATCGGAAGACATTAGAAAATAATTAAAGACTTCGCTCGTGTATCTTCGATATCGCAATCCGTCTTTTCTGTGTATGCTACCTTCCAGTCTCCCGCCGCGCCGAGAAAAATACAAATGGATGCTCGAGCTTTCGTACGGCTGAAGCTGAAGACAGTAGCCGAAGGGAAATCACAGAACTGTACTCGTGGAACAATAGACCGCGTTGTCTTTCATTCTCTTTCTCTGTGAAGAGTTCGTGAAATGATGAGAAGACTTTTCTTGAAACTTGATGCGAGTTTATTGTATTTTGCGTATTACACTCGCCGATGAATTAATTTGTAATGACAACTATGTACGTCAAATTCGAATCAATATACTCTTATTTTTATAAGACGACACAACCCGGTCAATTTTAATGTTTTTGTTGTTAAAAAACAAATATGTTGCAATATTTTTTCCTTATTTATACAATAAGCTGTTTTATCTTTAATTAAACGAGTTAAAAATAAATGAGTGTTTATCAGCCATATAAAAATGCGCTTGTTTGTAATGGTACATTAGTTCCTTAATTTAACGACGCTTCGAACGTAACGTAAATGTTTCTGTTAATTAAACGAACTACCTACTTAATTTCTATTGGCCATATCGCATAGATTTTTCAGGCAGAGGTTATTCTCGTATTTCGATGCTTTCGAAAACATTTAAAACCGAATAAAAAGAGAAAGAGACTTTCACGAGTGAAAAGCAGTGTCGTTGGGACGCGTTCGATCATTTTTCTTCGATTGAAGTTCGATCGCCGACTGCGTGGACATCTTTGGCTGTTAGTTATTGCTTGTGACCGTAATTCAATCGGATCGGTAAATCGTGAATGACAAATTACCGGTTTTCTGGACGTTTATGTGGACTGGCGGAGTCGCGAGGCGATGATCGGTCGTCGCGATTGACAAATCGGCCTTATACAAGATCGTGAAATCGGGAAGGTCAAGTTTGCGGAAAGTTCTGGGTCAACTTCTTTCTGGTCGCAGGAGATGTTAACATAATCAAGAGACTTCGAGAAAATGTGCCGATCGAGAATTTTGACGCTAATGAGATGTTAATGAACCGCCTGTGCAAATTAGAACAACATAATTCGACTTGCAAGAAGCATCACATATTTTATACGATTTTACGATGTTTATAATTCTCAATATTTCATAGAAAAGATAAAGTTTCATATTTTTCATTTGAAGAATAATTATGTCATTCTAGAGAAAATTGAGTTCGAGAATTAGCAGTCATTAGCAACTACAGGTTTATACATGAGTGGTCGATTTTTAGATTAATTAAAAATTCCTACAATTTTTGCTGAATAATTTAGGTAACTCGAAAATTTAATTTCTTAATCAAGTATCGTGTCGAATTACATTTCGAAGACTCTTTCACTGGTTCGACGTCTTAATTTCGAAGTACTTTAATTAATTTTCTGACATGTTGAACAAGTTCTTACGTTTGCGTATATTGATTGATTACTTCGAATAACCGATTTATCAATAGATTCTTTTCGATTCCTATCAGGCGCGCAATTAACTTACTATCGCCGAGCACAGAGGTGTACAATTGATATATTAATCTGGTCAGATCGTTCGACACTTTTATCGCCATATTTCTGTGAACGAGACAAATAATATTTGTAATTCCACGAGTTCAACATGAAAGTTGCTTATCGCTTATCAGACAATGATAGTGTGCATTGTTTGTCTCTAGAATTGTCAGGCATCGAACTGTGATTACCTTGTCAAACAATCAACTTATTTCGATCATTTCATCGGAGCTTCTTGGAAAGGTGAAATATAGCTTAGGAACAAATTCCACGTATCGAAGTGAAAGGAATTTATGTAACTGCGTGTACATTATGGTTACACACAAATTCTGGCTCATGAACACTTGTCAATGTGAAAATAAACAAATATAACTCTGATTGAATTGTTCTTAGAATCCTGACACCGGTCGAACGGTGTAATTCCATGAAAATTAGGTGGAAGTTATCACGTGACATTCCGGAACTCCTCTCCGAGTATAGTTGTGTATACGAATAAATCTGTTTGACCGTCATTTTCGTGGTGATTTGCATACACACGGTGGCCCCGGATGACCGACTTCCAGCCGAATTGTCCGCGTTACCGTATGCAAATGCGAACCGAGAAGAAGAGAAAAAGGATTTCGGGGATAATTGCGAAAGATGCGTTTTCACTTTATCGCTATCTCGACGATCTTTCACGTTCCGTCGGAACTTCCCAAGGTGGGAGCACACCGGCCACTGCGAAAGTGACCGAGACAAACGCACTAATTAACACGTCTGCGATGACTTCAGTGAAATCTCGTTTCCTGTTCTTCACCTTGTCACAGGGAAATGGAACGCTCCGTGACGGGCCTCTACGGAAACCAATTAATACAGACGGGTGACACTTTTTACATGGTTTAGATTCCAGTCGAGTGGAGATATGATATCGTTGAAGTTACGCTACTTTCAAAAGACACGGGTTTCCTGACTTTATAATTAGTTTATGTAAAACTTTTACAAAGCTGTGTGCTGCAATCAACTTGTCAACTACAATCAAATTATGATGAATCACCTTACGAAATACAATTATCTATGCATCATTCGTAAGAGAGTTAAATGGGAATTTATTTTTTCCTTTGGTTAATAATCTTAATTATTTGAAAATAACGTGCCCATATGCTTACGTTCTTCTAATGTTTTTACTATGTTTCGTATAAAATCTGTAATCCAGTATAATAAGCAGACAGCGGATCTTTAAGCAAAATAAAAATCTTTTTACCAGAATTGCAACAAACTGCAACAAACTATCTTAATATGTTTAATAGGTTTTAAATTACAAGTACTAATTTTTGTCATACATGCATACAATCCGCATAATAATAATAAGTATTCAGTGCAGCAAGATTTCCATTTAACAATTGACTGTTTTATATAAAATCATTAATCTATGTGGCTCCGACAATTCGATCTGCACTCTCACGCAAGGAGACGTCAAGGTTGCAGAAAATTTCGCGAAGTTCTGCGCCATCGATTGTTTCTTGTGTTCCGAACAGGAGAAATCTGAGAAGTGAACAGTCGCCGCGTCTTTCCAATACAGATTCTGTACATTTATCCGCGTTTCTATTGGGACAACCTGTGACCCGTTGTTGTCTGTCTACAATATAGACGACGCCTGGTAATAAGTTACACAATCGCGTGTTACGAAGTCGAAAGAAATGAGGCACGGCCGCGTCGTCGTAGGAATCCAAGTCACGAACATCCTTCTGTCCCGTTGCCACGGAATGCAATCCTTCCTTCCTACTTCGGCGTAGTGTGGCAATTCACCTGAACCATGTAATCATCTCGACAGATTCGAAACGGCATATTTCATAGTTTCAGACCTTTTTTTATAGTTTTCCTACCTGCGGCACTATTATTCCCCTTCCGAGGCTGTCCTTCGGACGTCGCGCACTGACAAAGGAAAGTGAAAGCCGTCGTCGGCCACCTAAAATCTAATAACACAGAATTCGAAAGAGAAATTACTGAATGTGTTTTCCAATAGCCATTTTATTACCAGGCGTAACACGTTGACCTGCAGCACTAGGTCTGCAATAACCAGAGAATGGATCTGTCAGTGGAAACTCGTTATCTTGTTCTGTTGCTCCACTTTTGAATAATAAAACTATTTTCACTGTTGGTTGCAGACGATCTACTAATCGTTACGTACATAAAGCATTATCTAAGAAATATAAATGTTGTGTGTTTAAATAAAATTAATATTTCCTTGGTTTTTTTCTTTGGGAAGTACAGATAGATGTATTTTTAAAGTATCATTTGAAATATTCATATAATCTAATGTGTGTGTGAAGATAATATCTTTCTTTCTTAATACATCGTATTTAAAGTATAGTAAAAATGTAAAATATTATTTATATATTTATTTCTCTTAATAATTTGTACCTGTCCAGCTTTTATTATACAAATTCTGAAATATCCGTTCCACGAGAACGCTTTTCGAAGAACGTTCCTTAAAATTGTCATAGGAACAGCAAGTTCGAATTTTCTCTAAAAACGAAAAATCATCAGACAAAGTATCACGGTATTACAAGAATAAGAGGAACAATAAAAATTATATAAAAGTAAACGCAAGTGATTATCGTTACGTGCATCCTCATTGCAGTGGTTTCTCTGTAATCCGAACGCACTGGAAGATAAACTCGCTCGCGTTCGCAAAAGTCATCGTTCCGATAATGATCGGTGCTCGATTCCTATGTAGTAAAATAATACACATTCAAGAGGCTGCTTAATTTTTCTCATCGGACAAGGCCTGTTGGTAATTTCCTCTTTAAGTAGAGTCATCGCGACGATCGTGATCAACGATAATCTTCAGTCGCCGGTCGCTTTGTGTTAAATCGTATAAATTAGTAGTTACCGGCGGCGAAATGCTCTCTATTGCGCGCCAAACGCGTACGTACGCTGAAAGTGAAAAAATAGTTACGAAGGAGAAAGTGACAGCGTCATCGGTTGAGCATTCGTCGATGAGGTGGCGTTAAAAAAAAATGTTTCTCAATAATCGTCGTGCATGTGTAGAAGATGTGTATAATAGAACAAGCTCAAACGGTCGTATTCCATTTCCACCGTGAAAAATGCGATTGCGTCGCTGTTTAATTGACGCAATTAACAGTTCACGCTTTTAGCAGGCTAATTTAGATAACCAACGAGCGAATACACGGAAGATTATAATTATTACAATTTAGAAATCGATAAAAGTCATGTGAAAGTATCCTATAATAAATACGGAAATATGCCAAATGATTAACGTGTTCAGTGATGATTCAGATGAGTGTCACGATAATGGCGATATATTGCTAGATTTGTTGCTCTATTTTTCGAAATTTTTCAATACTTATCTTTGCTAGAGATTTTGACACCTGTATTTAAAGTGACGCGTTTATGTCTCTTTTGATAGGAGCTATTCCAAGCGCAAAGTGGTTAACAATGTACGACTTTGACCACGACCACTGTTCGATTGTGTTTGGTGCTGAATTTTTAGTTTCTTCGACACGTGTGCGACACGGTTCTACAGAACTTGAACGGATTCCTTTTTCATTCATTCTTTTGTGCTCAATCTCTAAGAATCTCTACGAGAGTTAACACGTTCCTTGACGATACTTGCGCTTGTGAATATTTTTTTAGAACTATTCACGACTTCAAATATAACCTCGTGCTTCATTTAAAATGTTGAGAAACGCTCTTTTAATATAAATATTCTGAGTTGATTAGAAAATGTGACTTTTGGTCGACTCTGTACAGGTGTATAGAATTGCTAATAAAGTAGGATCATTTTGAAGGTCATGCTAATCAATCACATTAAAAAACATTTGGCCACACATATACACAGTTCGATAATATTTCACTTAATAGAACGAAGCTTATCTTGAAACTTTCTAAAAAAAAATGAGAGAAGAATTTTGGAAAGATCATCGCACATGTAAATAAATGAAAAATGTAAAACACCTTCTTCTTGAAAGAGAATGTGGACTTCGAACATCTTATTGTACGTATTCGGGCGTATCCACAGTAAGTAGAAACAGTCTATAATGATCAGACACGCCAGCCATATTCAGTGCGAAGCCACACCGAATTGAAAATTGATTTTTAACTTTTCTAAAAATAAAACCTATGACTAAATGAAGAAATCTTGCATAATTTCTAACTCATTAAAATCATCAAGAATGGACTTGCATGTAACCCCTGATTGTTGTGTTTGAGGTAGACCATTTTTATTTTCCGTAAAGATCCGCTGTCTAGTCATAACTTCGTTAATTTTGCAAGTTCAGCTACAAGAATTCGCGTATGCATCTTTGAAACTTCTTTGCGAAAATAGCGAAAAAACTTAAGATTTAAAGGTACTCAATCGAGTTGCCTTTTAAGAAAGTGTACAAGGTGAACAGGCACAATGATAACACGGAGTCATCGGCGAGATCGATTCGATATCGGCGTCGGTAATTAGAAAGATCGATCAAAGCTTGAGCGTTCCGTTCGGATGAGTCCAAGTAGTAGAGATAATGGAGAATAATGGTTGGCAGGATGCGACGATCGAGATAACAGGTGCCGGGTGATAATGAGGGACGAGTCGCGATCTCGAGGATCGTGAGATGGAATTCTGCGTGTTCCTGGATGCGACCGTCATGCGTAAATGTCGATTCTTTCAGAATCGAATTAAGGGTGAGAGCAAGGGCGATATTGTATGCATATTCTCAATGAAATTAATCGCAGTCGCGCGATCAAGGTGACTCAAAGTTATTGAAAGGTCGGTGTCTACAACCACAATACCGTTTATACCGTATAATTACTATTATCGATTTAACTTTGAGCAACTTAACCCTTCCGTGGGCTCACCTTTCAATTCTTTCAAAAGGATGGCGGGGGGATCATTTTTCCGAATTTAATTCATACAATTTTTATTTTTTATCGATAGCAGTATTATGGTAGAGACTTAAATAAGCATCCTAGAATTTTTTCCGATTTTTTGGAAGTCGAAAACATTAAAAAAAATGAAAAATTCTTGAGCTTTAAAAATTGAAAATTCCCTCCCTCATATAAGGGATTTCTTTTCTATTTTTAGAATAGTATTATTTTACAAGTTCTCTCGTTTGATTGTCTCTTTATCCACTTTTACGTAGCAGCAAAGGAACACTTAAAAGGAAAAGTATGCTTCCGAGTATCTAGTAAAAGAGTGTACGGTAATGTGTTAAGAATAGTATGAAACGTCCGATAAAGCTGTAATTGTAAATGTTAACGTACAATTGTGAAATCATCGTGTTTCGGTAAAAATGCTTCGTGGACCCGCTCAGAATTTTTGTCGGTCGAGAAAAGTGGAACAACGTTTATCGTCAATTCGAAATTCACCGATGCACGCGAAGCAGCAGTAACAGAAATGTCGGGTCTACATTCCGACAGCGACTCCTGTATACTTGAACTTTAGCATTTTCTACACGATTTTGAAATGCAGCGGTACACGGATTCCTCATTACGCACTTTCGAAAATGTATTCCACTTGCGTTACCTTGCGTAACGCACTGTATGTTTTTCCTGTATTCTACGCAACTGCGTCGGTCAAATATTTGTCTTTCCTCGATTTCCGAATGGGCTACAATATGTGCTGACATTTAAACGAATTCTTTCATAATGGTAATGTTCAATTCACTATTAGAAATCTATGAAAGTCTGTAAAAAGTATAAACTGTTCAATTTTCACTCTGAGGCCTGAGGAACGTGTAGGGGTTAAAGAGAGATCTTTAAAAATATTCGTATGAAAATAATGTCACCTCTTTACGAAGAAGTTTTCTAATAAATCCAATGAACTTCAAGATGTTTGTGAAATAGAGAGACACAAAATAATAAATGAACACTGAGCGGTTCGCCTGAATTTTGAGTAAAACCCATAAATCCAGGGGTAACGACCAAACCTGTCGCAACTTTGGTTCAATTGTGATTCCGGTCACGCGAATCGCTTACGCGTGTCCGATCGAATCTGAAATCACGGTACGCGCCGTTTGCACACATCGCGAGCCGCGCGACTTTGCGTGCAAAACAGCGTCCGTGCATATTTCTAACACGTTTCTACGGATTTGCAATAATTATATAACATCCCGGCGAAACGCGGGACATGGGAAATGGATCAGGGGATCGGCGGGCATCGATCGTGTTCACTTCTCGCCGGTTATTTTCCCGCACGACGGGATTAAAAATAGTCGTGGGCATCGAAAGTCGCATCGGTTTCCAGTAAACTTATAAACCGGCTGTGTCAACAGTTCGACTTAATCCTCGAAAACTCGGAACAGGATCGCCCGTGTATTTTCGGCGAATTTTAATGACCCGTTTGTTTATTCCAGCCGACGAATGGCGCGGGACCGTTTAGCATCGCGTGCTCCGACAGGCACGCCTTCCGTAGAAACAAAAGCTTGTACAGGGTGTAGCATAATAGACGTGTGCGGATTTTTGGGTGTGGTCCCCCGGAAAGGAGATCAGTTGAAAATAATAAAATATTTTAATTTCCATTTTTCATTGAAAATGTTCTGCTCCTTACATTTTTACCAGTTCACCACTCTTGAGAATTGAGAATTTCTGTTATTATATTTGCTTGACGTTCCACCTTTGCAAGTATTTAGAACTGAAAAGAGATCCGAGATTGGCAGGTTAATAATTAACAATTCATACAATCTTCCACCATTTTCTTATTAACTGGTTGGTGGATTCGAGAAGTCTCCTCCGCCATTTTCTAATGTTTCTATAACAAATATTAGTCGTACACAGTGGATATTTATGAAAATTTCACAAAATAATCTTCACGATGGAGCTAGCATTAGGAAGAAATTAATTTTGTTGTAAAATATTATCAGATAGCACGCCATCACACACATATGTACAAAGATTTGCATAAGTTATCGACCATCCTCTCAAATATTTACACATAATGCTCAGAATCTTACACGAAGGACAAGTATGAATGATAATTACAATGCTATTTCGTAATAATGAGATTCGTAATAATGATATACACGCTTCTATATTCGCTTAAAGAAATTCATTTTACAACGAGGTCCAATGCAATAATTTTAGAAAACTCCTAGAATTTGATTTATTGCCTTTTATCGTATCAACAGCCTTCAATATCAACACCTTTGTTACATAGAATCTTTTCTGGAGAATCTTGCCACGAGAGTCGGCAATTACCGCGCGAACGCTATTCTTTTATATGCAATAAAGAGCGAGAAAAGGGCTCGTACAATGTGCATTACACGCGAACACAATACGCGATAGGGATCGAGTCACTTGCGCTGCGAAACGAGAAAGTGGCTCGAAATTCCATTACACTTCTTAAACATTTTTTCCCACTCCTGATTCACTATTATTCTGCTCGTCGGAAAGTTCTAACGCTTCTTCGTACGTAGATGAAAGACGCACGGCTTTTATGAGTGGGTTGCAGGTGTTTATGTGCATTTGCATTCTCGGAGGGTTGAAATCCGAAACACGAGCTTCTACGAAAACGTTATTTGTTTCATCAACACTACCGGACTGTTCCTGATTTTTTCTTTTATAATCACAGAGATTATAAAAACATCAACAGCAGAAATTTTTTAACGAACTTCTTTATTTAAGCACGTTTTATAACAAAAGCCGCACAAATCCGAATAGAATGTAGGTGGCAATGTGCAGCAGTCATACTTACTGTTGTCTAGTTTTATTATTCAACGTAAAAGGACCTTGTACAATTTTACTGAAATATTCATCTGAAGCTGCGCTTTAAACTGAGTGAAAACAAACTTTAAATAGTACAAAGGTTTTTATGGTAAAAGTATTTAAGTAAAAAGTATTTATATTAAACGTCGCCGACCAAATGTGGACCTTATTCGTTTCTTTTAGAATGAACTACTTTCTGAAAATGATTTTATTTCGACATCAGTGACATCACGGGCCAGTCTGTAACTCCGCACGATAAATCTTATCGGGGGAAAGAATTTCGAGAAAGGACTTGGCACTTTAATGGCCAGGAAGACCGAATTAACCGCGTAATGGGTAATTTAAGCGAGAATAAGTGATTAATGTTCGCCGTCAGTTCAGGATTAATTTGCAGGGACAGCGTGCGATTAGGCATCTCGCCTCGTTCATCTTAATGAGGCGCATTTACATGAAAGCATAATTGTCCGGTAGCATCGGGCCGAGGTTCGTTTCGCGATTTCTGGCACGATAAAATGAGCCACCTATGGCCAACCCGCTAATTCCAGCGAGATCCTTAAGTGGTCGTTAGCGCAACAATATTCGCGGTGACACCTCTTCCGCTTTGCCGTTACCGACCCGACGGATGTTACGCCTCCTCTCGAGAGCCATCCTAAAGACCAGAAGACTAAACGTCGTTTAATAGCACACTATAAAGACGATTAAATAGCCATTTGTTCCCCTTCTCTTGCCAATCCAGTGTACACACAGCTCACGAAGTAATAACTAAATCACACATTACGTTCGCCAGACCACCTATTTAATACGTTCACATTTAATTCGAGTGCAATTAGATTATAGTTTCACGCAATTCTCATTCACTTGGATGTGCAAAACGCTGCTTCAATATCATTTTGGCTAGTATCGCTTAACCCTTGAACTGTGAAGGAGTCATTCGTGTCCAGGTGATTTCACACGTATAGTTCGCGTATTGTACTTTATTCCATTTACAATATAATATCAACAAAATCATTGTGACAATCTATTATTAAAGTATTACAGTAAAGTCGCGTTTACTGTCCGCGATCGTGTACGCGATCACTGTCCAGTGCCTACCCCCTCCACTGTCATGCTGTCCTTCTCTACGTTCGGCTTTCTATTGAACTTTCGGCGCGATCGGCGCGGTAGACACAGTCATAAAAATATAATATCGGTATGCGATCACTGTCCGTGCAGAACACAGGCTGTCGGACAGTAAGCGCGACTTTACTGTACATGAATTTTTCCATGCATCAGACGTGGAAGACTAAGGGTTAAATTTCTCGAAAACTTGGGGTTGAGTCTGATGAACGTTTGCAGGTGAGAATCGTCTCGGTGTTCGGAACAGGTGAGAGAATTCATGCTTCTTGCGTGATCGTCGCGTCGGGAAGAGTTAAGACAGGAAGCGGGTCGGAGGACTCGTCTAATCAACAATTCCGGGAAAATGGCTCGCATTCGTTTGTAAATACGACGAACTACCGTGTATGCATGTGTGCACAACGGACACCCGGACTACCCAGCTGGGTTGCACAACCTGCCAGCAGAATCGCCCGCAGAAACGGCCGATACACAGCGAATCGAAACCGAGCAATCTGTCGAATTCCTCTTGTTTCAACTTCCTAGTTAGATCAGGAACTTTTTTCTTTGAGTTGTACAGGGTGTGCAGGAAATATGCGGACACCGCATTCTGAAATATGTTAATTCGCTATTTGAAAATTAACTTTGAAAACAGCTACGCAAAATATGAGAAATGTCGAATTTTATAACACCACATAATGTTGACTCTACAGAAAGAAATTGAGAATCAGGCGTCGTTCCTGAACGGTTAATGGCTGAAACCAAGAATGTACCCGATAATCGCCTAAGTTGACCGAGTCCTACGACTCGGTAATCCTCACCTGATTTGCAAGCCGCAGGAAGCGTGCTCGTAATACTCGCAAATTAATCTTAGCGTTTCTCTCGTCGTGCGAATTACCAGACGCGATTAATGCCAGGTGAACGCGGAAGGAAAGTGAACAGTTCGCGGTGGCCACTGTTCCGGAGATCTTCTTTCGCGACATTAAATGCATCTGCTGTTAATCCGCTTGCGAACACGTTCGCGATAAACAATTCCTCGCTGGCGAATGCGCCGGAATTAAATAATTCCACACCGGTGAAAGGAGAATGGTAGAAATGGCCATCTTTGTTCCACGTGGAAACGGCAAATCCATGCAGGACATGCAATTCGTACACGATTCATTCAGCCGTCGCATCTTGTGTTCTTCCAGAGTTGCCTGACGAGGGGAATTGACTCGAATCGAGGGGAAACAGTTACCCTCTCTCTGCCAATACCTGATTAGTGGGGACACGAGTCTTAAGATCAACAACGAGTAAGTAAAAGCTGCGTACAAATCTTTTTAGAACATTTGGATTCCTTAGTATTAGGGTAAACTGTACTATTGCTGCCACCGCAGTACATAGTTATTAGCACCTTTGATTTAAACGGCAAATATTAAGAATTCCTGCTGTAGAAAATAATTTTTTATTGCTTTTTATTTATATTTCAAAGCAACGCTGTAAGTTTTCATAACAGAGTTCCACATATGACTGTCAGCAAACGTGCCAATGACTGTACTATTTGTCTTACGATTGTTATTCACTGAATATATTTTATAATAGAAGATTTATGAGTCGTAAAACTGTTTGATTTTGCAGAAGAATCTCTATTAGCTTATAATAATAGAAAGTTAAGCTCGTTTAAACATTTCAAAAAAAGATAAAAAGATTTTTACTACGATTTTGGCTTAGGGTGCCAATCATTGTGCTGTACAGTTTACCCTAATCAGAAAATTTTGACAGTAAGTACACTTAAGGGCTGAAATTGTTTGAATGAAAATAAATAGACTGCAGATTTTGATTAAAAATTGTCTGCATTAATTGCAAGATACAGGAGTTACATAGACATTTATTTCTTTTCGTAATAATTTTAGTCGATTGAAAATAATACAATAGTACTTCTAAGTTATTTAAATGCTTTGACTGTTTCGCATATAAACTATTCAATTTCATCATGGAAACATAAAATCCACAGTTTAGTTAAGAATACTCGCATAAAAACTATGGATCAGTCTGTACATTCCCGTCTATTTCGAGACTATAAAGAAAGAAATTTAAATTGCCGAACAAGACGAATCGGCCCGTCAGGATTTTTGCAAAATCATTTGACGATAGAAAGTGTCGAATTTCTTCCGTGGAAGATTCCAGGAAAAAAACAGTGTCATATGTAAAATACTTTTTTTCATATTCTCCTGTCGTCGAAATGACGTTGCGTGGACATCAAAAATAGTATTAGTTAAAAGTTACTTTCTCCGACCGTCTCGCAGTTTCTAGCGGTGCTTGACGTCGATCAAAGGCTCCTTTATCGACCATAAGCGAATATTATGTATATGTTAATATCACCGCGGAGAGAAGGAAACACTCAGAATTCTTCATCTTTTTTTCTTTTTTTCGTTTGTGAAGGAATTACGGATTTCTATTGAGAATTAAAATTTAGAGGATTTTGGGAATTCGCGAATTGCGAAATATTTTTAGATAATTTACTGCTTCAGATATTTTTAGACGGGGTCTAAAATCCACTTGTATATTTAGTCAAACTTTCCAAGAGTCTTCTACTTGTCCGTAGTCTTTCGTCGATGGAAATTTTCTTTCTTGGTTCTGTTGGAAAGCTGTGTTCCGTGTGCGCAGATATTTTTGCGGAGAGTGAATTTCACAAATGACGCAGGAAAAGCAACGACTCAATGTGTGTAATACATCGAACGAGCGTCCAATTTGTACATAGAACAGTAATTAATCGGAGAATAAATTTTAAGTTACCATTTGTCACGGTGCTAATTATTTTTCGAAAAGTTGCACGTAGGTACTTCTTCATTTTACGAAATGTTTTTGTCAGCTTGTTAGGTATCGGAAATTATTATAAAATGTCGATAAAACAACCCGCGAGACGAAGTTCCGCCCTTTAAGAAATTCAGACAATTATAAGAGAAAATCATTACCGTTACGAAACAGCGCGGATATGGTATGACGTGATAATAATGATTGAAAAGTGAAAACGAATATAAATGACGAGTTAATAGTTAAGTAAAAGTGAAAATGCATTTATACCGAGTGCAGATGATATCGATTAAAATAAATATAGACTCCGTTCTTTCTGTTAAAAAATAAATTCATTTATCGTGGCACTCAACGAACTTGTAATTAATCTCCACTAAATTGTGGATCTGCAAACTAGCTCATTAAACGATCAAAATAAGTTGAAATAAGAGTGTCAACGGAATTCCATAAAGTTCCAGATCATTTTCAATTTTAATTGTCATTCAGTTTAGTAAAAACGAGTCGAGCCATTACTTTCATAGCTCGAAAGTGGAACTTAAAACGGTCTTTCACCAGCTAATAGATATTACGCGTTTCGTAATCGTTACGTCAAATATAATCGATCAAACTATCAAACCGAAAGGAAGAATCGTTAGTTACGTTCCACCGCACCAGTCGAAATCATTTTTTTGACATCAACAGAGGAAAGAAAAGAAAAAAGAACGAACGAGATTCTAAATGATTAATCTTATTTCTTTTCTTCAGGAAAAGAAGCGCTCAACTACGAAGAATGATGATTTCTCGGTTGTTTCGCAAAATGATTCAAACGCTGCTGTCAATTGTACGCGCTCCAGGCACAGTGAAAGTAACCAACGCCATTATCCTTTGGAATATAAAATGCGGAGAAGACAGCTGCAACCCTAAATCGAAAGAAAGTCAAACTGGCCCGATCATAAACGGTAATGAGAACTTTCAGCGGTGAGTGCTGTGCATTTCATACTGAACTCCAAAACTAATTCGCCTAATTCTATTGTGCTCTTCACCCGAAATGTGTTAATACTTCATATTCAAACGGTAGTGGTATCGCACAGACTCGCCAGATGAGGGGAGAGAGCACGAATCGAGGGGAAAAAGTTACCCTCTCTCTGCCAGTATCGGAATTAGTCACGTGACATTGTGACTCGTGCACGATAAAGACGAAACGCGTCACGTGATTGGGCCACGACGAAAACGTGGAGAATAGCTTCGTAGAAGGGGAAGGTTAGTGGGGACACAAGTCTTAATCTGGCGACTCTGGTATCGCGTTATCAGAAAAGCTACAATTCACAGTTTTTGAATTCTTTTATCATATTTCGATTACCTCGTATAGGATGTTATCTTTATATCAAACTTGATAATTTTGATTTCAATGTTTTAAATCAACCAAACTCTGTTAGGATCAACTTGTCGTCAATCGAATCCCATCTTTTAAGTGGCCGTATGTAGCTGAACGAATTTACAAGAAAAACTTGTTGAAAAGTAAGATTTTTACCACAATTTAATTGACTTTACATACTATTAACCATTGCAAGGTAAGGTCTAATAACACATAAATAGTAAGATGGGGTCTCTCAGACCCCGGCAAATAAATTTCACAAATAGTCTCGTTTTTAATAAATTTGAGATAAAGAATAAGACAGTATAAAAAGTAAACAAACAGATTTAATTTTATTCATATAAAAATTCTTTTCACATTACCTTGCGAAGGATAAGATTACTCGTCACCATTTATTATATTCTTTACGATGTTGACGTCTGACTCCTTTATTTTTATAAAATATCCCATACAATCTACCAAATATACATTATTATTAACATATTGATTTATGGACACTATTTAAATAGTAAAATCATATAAAACGTTATATGATCAAAAATTGTAATAGGATGGTTTAGCAAGATTCGTTAACGGATTTTTACGTGATCGTAAATAAATGGATGGCTTGGCAAAACGCATTAGTGTAAGAAATACGGCGCGTCCGTGTAAGACATCAGCGGAGCCGGCTTAATTAGAATTTTCTATGAACCAGGAATAAGTAATACTTCATATCTTCACTTTCACTAGAAATTTGATGCGCGAGCGGCTATCCCACGGTGTTCTTCGTACGACATGAAGATGATCGCAGGGTCAACGGTACTTTTATCGGTAGCGAGAAACTCGCGTTATTATTCTGCGCTGTTTTCTCTGCCGGCGCATCGGGATACGACTCGGAGGTCAATAATACACCTCCAACAAGTTTCCTAGGGGAAAAAGGCAGGTTCGTGACCTGGAATCGCCGAATGATTGATCTTCCTCCGACAGATCGTTTATGGTTCTACGTCAAATTGAAAGCGATGCAGGCTTCGAGCTATTAAGCTCTCTTACAAGCTTTATGATTGTCCTTTCGGGCTCGATTGCAATTATTCTCTGTTGCCTTATTATTGTTTTCATTCTCCTTGACTTTTTTTCGTCATTTTCATTATTTCGCCTACATGAAGTCTATCAATGAGCTTTCGTTTAAAGAACATAAAAAAGGAACTTTTATCCGACTTCAATTTCTCATACTTGACCCAGAAAATTTTTATTGTCTCTACAAATCCGCTGTATAGTTATAATGATTGAAAAACTCTTGTCTTTAACACATTATGTTAATTCATGTACCTGTAGAGACACACTACTTTAATCCTTAAGTATTTCGTTTTAAATCATGTGCATTATGTTTGTGCATTTATATTTTGAGAAATCTGTTGGTCCACAAATAACATTCAATTATGAGAAAGATTCACCTCTTAACTGTATACAATGTATACAAACTGTGGTTATTAAAATAATGTATATATTTCAGCAAGGATAATTACAATTAAAAGCAACGACTTGCTTTTGGATCAATAACATTCATATTTTTTCATATATAAAAGAATACGTTTGTAGTCTTGATATTTTAATTCGAGGGGATACAAAGCATTATATGATTTATTTAAAATTTTCAATTGTGCGCACATTTCTTTTACTAACAATGACACAATAAAATCGTTGCCACAGCATTCGTAAGAAAGCGCTCCGACGACCGAGCAACTCAATTGGTTGCAAATTGCTTCTCGTATCGCAACCGAACCCAGTCACGACCGATTCTGCGTTGATGCGACGATCTGTATTCGATCGACAGGTCGCCAGCGACTTCCGGTGCCGTTCTAACAATTGCGGAAGCGGAGGATGGCACGGTGAAAGGTATCAAATCGATGCTCGTAACAGGCCCGACTGGAATCGAAAGAAAGTCAACGTGACTCTGCAACCGGTAAGACCGAGTCGATGTACCACGCATCTTTTTTCCCGCGCATCGCGAAGCATTTCACCGCTCCGACGCGTTCCGGCACACCTCCGCGACTGCTTTTACCTACATTCTGCAACTGGCAAATGCACTTCCAGGTTGCAGGTTCCAGTACATTTCTTTGACACTAAATGTAAAAGATCATTGTACTCTGAAGAACATACCTTTCTTTAAGTTGATTCTACGCTTCGCTGCTCCGAAAATTTATCTGCTTCCCGAATACAGTAAAACCTCGATCGTTGCACGACACGAGATCGAAAACGGGAGCAAAAATCGAGGTTGTGCAACGAACGATAAATCATAGTTACTCGTAGTGTCGATCTATTTCTGTTTTTACGTAGCCAACACAATCCCCACCATGAGGTCCAGAACCTTGGACGTGGCGGGAGATTTGCTGGTTTGCAATAAACGAGGTTGCAACTAACGAGGTTCTACCGTACCTTATTCACCATATTCAAATTTTTATGTATATATTATTTTATAGGATTTTATTTCATGTTACTTCAATAGCAGCTAGCTAATGTGCCATTATTTGCGGATTTTTTAATTGCAAGAGACATGTACCAAATCAAAATTTCATCCTTTTCTCAACGATTTCAAGAAATTGTAAATAATGGATAGTCTTCCACTATAATAATCTTCCTACTCCTTTAAATCACGCGTACTCATTTTTATCATCACTGCATTCGCAGTCTAGTCATTACATGCTTAGTCTCAAAATTTCTACATCAATTAGACTGATGACCCGTCTGTTTCTTACAACAGCAATACTCTTCAAGTTTGCCTCACGGCAGCCTTGTGATCAGGCGTATCATAATTCGTCACGTTTCTCCGAAAACGGTAATGGTCCACGGTGCGCCATAAAAGTGCAGAAACGCATTCTTTCACCGCTTCAAAGGTGAGAGGCAGCTTAATTAATGCACATGCCATACCGGAGCAACTCTAACAATAATGCCAATAAAAAGAACGCCGTGTCGGCCGTGAAACGAGGCATTCATCGTGCGTATTTTCTAATTCCCAGGAAGAGATGGTGAAAGAGCAGCATCGCAAGAGAAAGAAGAAAGGACCGATGGCTGCCGAGTCCAGGCAGTAGGTCATCCAGGGAAGTTGGACTCACGCTCATAAATAATCAACGACCCCGGATAATTAGTAAGCGGTATTCATTCATTTATCCTCGAAATCGGCGCTTGTCGATTCCTAACCAAGTGTTATCGCGCCATTACCATTTGCTTTACATAAATTACAATAATCGACGGCTCGAACGAGTTATCGGCTGCGGGGGAATATTGACGACTGACAATACGTAGGCGACAATGCTGGTACCACATTGAAGTATCCCGGTTTTTCGTGTATCGGACAAATTGTCGAGACCCGGAGAGACCCGGCCAGGACCGTTCGTAAATCAAATTTAATTCAGCCGCGACACGAATTCCACCGTCGTTGGCGACAATTTCTCCGTCTATGCGAGACCGGGCTTCGGCTGGCTCTCTCTCTTTTCTCTATCAAGGACCCTCTTCTCCGAGCCGAATCCAAAGTTTCACCGCAAAACCGCGCAGAGTGGGCCGTTCCTATAAAATCGGTGGAATTCAGTCAAGAATTTTCATGTCCCGAAATAGGCTAAAAACTAGCTCTTCTCGTAAACTAATACCCGACTCGGATAGACTGAAAAGGACACGGACTCGTATCTAGCCTCATTTGTTAAACGAATAATTTAATGACGGCTCATAATAAAAATGGATTGGTGCAATTCAAAACAAGAGAAAAATTAAAAGAATCGAAGTATAAAAATATTCAGGAAAGAATCAAATGTGCATCTAACTCCCACCTCTTGTAATCGATGCAGAGAAGTTTGCATAAAAATCTGCAGTCTACTTGTAACTGTATAATTGAGAATGTTTAGAACCATTCATTGCTTTAGTTGCCAATTTTCTAAAACATATCTTTGGAGACACTTCTTCTAGAGACGGCTGTTCAAATGAATTCAAAATATGAAGTAGGAGAAAATTGTTTAACGAATTGATAGAAGGTGGTGTGACGCAACTAATAATCTGCATGAGACTGAATAAAATAGTCTCGCTTCGGGAGTCAAGTACTATATGCGACAATCCCGCTCACGATCTCCGTGGCGAGCAAGCAAATTTCGCGAGCGTGCGTCCATTAATATTTCACACCTGCTACCGATCGTATCGTCCCCATTCCTCGTACACGGGGAAACTCTCACATTGCACCTAATCTCCTCTGTTGCCACCTTGTTGCGTAATCCGTGCAGGCCCTGGGCGATCCAGTTGGGCAATCTATAAAAACCGATTCCGACACGAGGACCCAACAGAACGTATTCGGCCTTCATCACGACCTAGAGACGTGATCTGACAAATGTCGGTGATTACAGAAATTCGAACACCTGGTGCGAGTGGACAAGTTCGAGCAATACAGTCGAGGAATTTCTTAGCGAACAAATTTATTCCACCTTATAGGAGGACGCTGAGCAACTCATTTACGCACATAAATGTTTATTCCTAACACCGTTTTCTAAAAATAATAATTTTTATGAAGCAGAAGTAATCCCAAATCTTTGACCTCTTCTTTGTCTAATTTTTTAACAATTTTATCATAATTGTGTTACTCTTTGGAAATTAAGCCCTCAGGATGTCTCTTGTTCCTTTTCTCGACATTTCCGACAGCTGGGGGAATAATCGATGACCCATTTGCGTTTTCATTTTTTAACATAATTATGTTATTTTATAATGATATATTCCTCGTGGATGCATCCTTACAATCTCAACAATCGCGAATTAAAAATATTTAACCCGTCATTTTGATGGATTCCGTAAACCTAGTGTTAAAGAAAGTCTAAGAAAATTTGCTGCTATGTTTCTCCTCATTTCCCCAACAATCTTGGTGGAATAACTGGACAGCAACTCCTAAGTAGCTTCTGTTTCTTGCAACAGAAAATGTTTATTTTACGTAAAGATCCCCAGTCTCTCCGCGACGTTTCGTTTTCAAAGAATGAGTACGTTGAACGCCTTCCTCGTTATCATCGACAGGTTAGGGTAGACGGGGCATCGGCGAAGTTAGGAGATACAGGAACATTAGAGAGTCGGGTTCAATTAACTCCTCAGATTGAATCGTTTTAGTCCGATAAGGAGAATGGAAGCGACACGCAGGCTATCGGAAACGAGACGAGTATCAAGCTTGTAACGGCGGATCCTTTTAACGCTTTCCCGGAATTACATGCAAATCCAAGATCCACCGACTAGCGTACGATTGCATAAAATTCTATAACCGTGCTGCCAGTGAAAGCAAACCGCGTTTTAGAGTGCTTACCGGCGGATACCAGCATTTCTGGATGATATAGACCATGTGGGGATTCAATAACCACATACTTATGTATCTCGTTAAACTAACAAAACGGCATTCTGTCGTACAAACAACTGGTACACGAAATTTTTTTTTATCTACACATAAATATGCATTTAAATATGCCCTTTCACAGAGTACCTTCTTAATGCATTTTATCAATTTCACTTTACTGGATTGAATAGAATTGAATGCGAAAATAAGATTCTACTTGAAATCGCTTTCTTGAAATTTGTCTCTAAAGCCGCAAAATTGCTGTATCGTTTAATCAAGGAACTTTAAGGTGGCCACGAATATATTCATATATTTAATCGCATCATCAGCTACATATTTAAAAATGTTGTGTAGTTTTAACCCAACCAACTGTACCTTAAAATTCACTTGAAATTCTCTCAACCACTAATTTTGTTCAAGGATTCTCGTCGTCCATGTAACCATAACTTCGACGACGGAAGTGCATGCGTTCTGCAAACCATCGACATAGCAAACAATCGCACAATCTCTTCTCCCCCGGGATTATATAAAGCGACCTTATAATTATTCGAGAAGGAAAGTGATCCTCCCGTGGGAACGGGAAAATCGTCTAATGACGGTCCGAAAAGCTAAAATCGGCCCTCGGGTCGGCGTTCTAACAAATTCTATTAGAAAAAAAAGAAAGGAAAGGATCCAGGTGTGTAACACCTCCTTAAATGCTCGTTTGAGAGCCGTCGAGGTGTCTAGTATGCGATCGTGGTCCCCACCAGAGGAGAGTTCAGGATGTAGTCGCTTGGACCCCCATATAGCGTCGCGGTGCCGCTCATGGTGCCCCCCCACGAAATGCTTCTATGCTTAGGGCAGCTAGCCGCTTAGACGGAGGAGGATTCGCTATAAAAGGCTCCGTGGCCACGAGGAATTCGTCAGAGAAGTGACAAACCGTGAACGACGTGAAAAAAATCGGAAAAGGCGGCGGCCTCTGCCGTTTATCTTCGTTTCGAGCGGTGATCGAGACCCCCTAAAAAGCCGGAAGATGCGGTCTAGCCTGGTCAGTGTACAAGCGAATCCTGATATCCCATCAACGAACACGTGTGTCCGTGGTGCATCTGTGAATTGTAGTGATCATCTTCGTTTTTCGCGCGTCGGACCCAGTGATCGGGCCCGGTGGTGATTCCGCGAAATATTGCTGGGCCTTTTAGGTCGGCCCAAACCAAACTACCGTTGTCTACTGTCGTCGGTTTCACGCGTTTATGGCACGCACGGACACGTGGATCGATCCAAGTTAATTCGCGTTCCGATTTTTGCTGATTCCTTAGTCGCAGGATTTAGCTTTCGATTTAGCTGTTGAGTACACCGTGGCCCGGAACCACGTGCTCCACTGTGATACATAGATCCGGGACCATTGCCTTGGAGGACGTAGTGAAATTAGTGGAATTAGATTTTCCGTTTCGAGACGGGGTTTTCGTTGATGTCGTACCACCACCGGGCTGAGGTTACTGGGAAACCTAAGTGAACTGGTTCATGTTCGTCCTTGGGTCACACCGTGGCTCTTAAGTATACGCTCATTTCACATTGACGTGGTCAATGATCAAGTTGTGAAACTGGAGGATCTCAACAAAATTTCCCTTTTCACGTAGAAGTTGAAGATGTTTAATCACAAAAATTGTTTTCTTCATATTCCTGGTCCTTGGGAGCTCGAATAAGTTTTTTATAGTCAAACAAAATTTAGTTAAATTAATTTTCATTTCGAGGCTACAGATTGTAATGATAATATTAATTTTAAACTTAACGGATCGCCTTACAATTTCATAGCGATATAAAATATTTTTACAGTGCTGCAATGAAAATGAATTATTTGAAAGAAGTGAGGTAAAGTGACGCGGTTTCATAATAAATGTCAGTACTAAACCCTGGTCAGAAGGAAACGGGCCATACTAGGTGACTGACTAGCAGCTTTCTGCAGTATTACTTGTTCCATTCTTTCACTGCCTTTATCGCACGGGAAATGAGTTTCGATACAGGTTTTCTAGATCCAGAAATCTCAACAAGGTAGACCTGCTGCTGCTCGCCAGTGTAGAATGGAAAGTCGAGCAGCGTGCTCTTGCCACGAATAATCACGTTTTGTGAAACTATACCATTGATTTTATAAACTCAATTATCCGCCTCGTGTAACGCAACCACTGTGGCTCTAGATTACCGAGCTACCGACAATGAACTTCTTTCGGGGTCATAGCTCCATGTATCGAATCAAGAACAATTTCTAAAACTAAATGTACCGAAAGACAATACCTTTAGAATCTCTAACATTTCAAATAGCAACTACAGTAAAAGATGTTCACGCACCATTTAAAACGGTACAACTTATTATAAAATAGTTTAATTTACTTCAGTTTATTAAAGATGTTAGCCGGATTAATTTATTAGTTAACGTATGACCAAAATTTTCGTAAATGTGTCCACTCTCGAAAACCAGTGTAACACACCGAACATCGGGTCACACTTTTTCTTTTGCGTCGTCAAAATTAATATCGCCGGGTGCCGCTTTCTATCGATTCCTCGATCCTTCGTGGATCCTGGTCGCCTAAACTCGTTCCGGCACGTTAGATTGTCAACGACGATAGGCCGCTCGACAAGCGTGTAACGAGGATCGGAAGGCCACGTATCGATGTTCCCATCTACATTCGGTCCTTGATCTTGACACCTGGTCCGCCGGTGGTCGTTCTGTCGGAAGCGGAATAGCAGCGGGCGGTCAAAATAATTAAAAAGGGAAACGAAATCGAGAGGACCACTTTCGCACGGTTAACACGCGACTCTGGAACGAGTTTTGCGAGGCGCCTCCGCTTCGGGAAAGAAAACAGGGATCGCTATCGACCCAATTCGCGGGGACATTTTACGTTTTACGCTTGTCCGGCGCGGCGGTTCGCACGCGGACACTTTCATTTTTTAGAGACGCGATCGTAAACCGGAAAGATGTCGATGGGAAAGAGTGGTTCTGAGACCTTCGTTCCAAACTTGGCATCTTCGTTTTCTCTCTACGCTTCCGTTTTTATCGCAGAAGGCTCGGTGCCATTTCCAGGAAATTACGAGTGGATCATTCCTGGCAGCCCCCCCTTTTGCACGAAAGAAAATAAGATCATGTAGAAGTAATCTAGACGTGTAAAAATTATTCGTCTAAAAAGATCCAACAGTATTTATTTCTAATTTATACAATTTTCTTCAGCAATCTGACATTTCTTTCTTATGTTGCACTTTTTGCCAATTATACCAGAATTAGATTTAATAACCGTGATTATTCGTTAAATTCCATCTTTTCATTTGTCATTATACTACGGATGCTTGTGTAATTCCATATTTTCCAAAATTAATTGATTATACGACACGGAAGATAATAAAGATGATAGAAAGCTATTGTTTTCGTAAAGATTTTTTATATAAATAATACAAAACGTGTTCTGGAACTGTACGAATATTCACAGTCTACTTATTCGGTTAATTCTGTCGATTTTTATGTCTAATTAGACAGTATGTGGGTAAGATGCGGTAGCGAGTCTGCTCACACTTAGGCGATTCACGGAATCGAGTTGGAGTTTCTCATTTTCTTTTTGCAAATATTATAACACGTTTATTTATCAGAATTAATTATTTTAAATATTAAAATGCGACATTATAAACGAAACATAATTTATTGTTTAAAGTAGAAAGCAATAACGATGGCATTACTTTAGGATCTTTCGCACAATTTGACATTATAAGTGGTACATCATTTTTGGTTTAAATTCTAAAGCAAAAACGGGCGAAGCGTTGTCCTGGGATCACGCGATAGATTCTGAGCAGCACACGAGGGTTAAGTAGCGGGTAACTAACTTAAAGAGGGTTAACTAGAGAATAAAAAGCGCACAAAGGATGAGTAATTAGCAACCGAACCTAACCAAACGGTTAAAAATGAAATACAGCATTGTAACTCGATCTTCCTGTTCAATCTGATAAGGTGGATCTCGAGTTGCCAGGAACTATCTCCGGATCTCCGCAATTGCGAACGCGGGACACGCGAGGTATAGTTCATTTCATGTACAAGTTCGTAGCGAGCGGAAAGTTAGATAACGGGTGAAGGCCGTGTGTAGTATAGATCGGAATCGGGATTTAATAATTAGTATAATGCTCGTGTATGAAGCGCTACTTCGGTTAGAATACAAAAGATCGTATCGCGACGTTCACGGAATTCCTGGCCAGGCACTGTGTTACTAGGTAATTACGGAGCTGTGGTAGTCACCTACATAACCAGCGTGCCATGATCGTCTCATTTGCATTTCTGGCTGGTTGAACAGCGTGTTTTCTTCGGGCAACTGGTATCGGGTTCATCCCAAAGGGACTATTGTCGTTGGGATGGGACAAATGTCCCATCTCATTCCTATCAACTGGTAACATGGTTCTCATTTGACATACTTTCTTCTCCTCTCTGTTAACTCAACGACTTTCGTTGGCCGTGTCAAACATCTTTCTATGTGTATAGAAATAAAGAATGCTGAGGATTCATGTTACAAGCAATTAAGATTGGTTGTCAACTCCGACGGTAGTACAGCTGGCCTGAGGAGTGAAAAGGGTCAATGTTGTGATAAGATTCGTACAACTAGTATTATTTATTGCGTTCACGGTATTTCTTACGTGTCAATTTGACAGAGTGATAAATCCCGAATGAATTCACTTTATTCATTTTGTACGCAATATTTATGGTACTTTTTCCAGGAGAAGACATTTCATTGCCCTATTCTTATTACTTCAGATGCGTGCAAGCGCATGAATTCAAATTATAAAACGTCTGCCCGTTCTCTTTTTCAGTTAATATTGGGTTGCTTCCTTTTCGTCTCCGTTCTTGGAGATCCCATAAGGACGAAAAAAGAGTGAGTATACTTAATCCGTGCATGCTCCTATATGTCTGAATCAAGAAGCCATAGAAACAGTGCTGAACATAAGCTAAAAATTTCAGAGCACCACTAAGTCCACCTCCTTTGAATCAACATGGTCCACCATCAGCGTCCTACGGAGTGCCAAACGTAGGAAGTTCTTATAGCGCACCATCGAGCTCTTATGGCGCTCCTGCGGCAGCGCTATCTTCGTCTTACGGCGCCCCATCAGCACCATCCTCTTCCTACGGTGCACCAGCACCATCCTCTTCCTATGGCGCTCCATCAGCACCATCCTCTTCCTACGGTGCACCAGCACCATCCTCTTCTTATGGCGCGCCATCAGCACCATCCTCTTCCTACGGCGCACCATCGGCGCCATCTTCCTCCTACGGCGCTCCATCAGCTCCGTCCTCCTCCTATGGAGCACCATCGGCTCCGTCTTCCTCGTACGGGGCTCCTTCGTCGAGTTACGGTGCCCCATCGGGTCATGGATCCTTCGGCGGTGACTCTGGCTACAGCAGCGGAGGATCATTCGGTGACGATCATGGCGGACATGGTGGTGGAGGCGGTGGTCATGGATCATTCGGTGGCGGAGATGGTCACGGATCATTCGGAGGCGGCGATGGCCACGGATCATTCGGAGGCGGAGATGGTCACGGATCATTCGGAGGCGGAGATGGTCACGGATCATTCGGAGGTGGAGATGGTCATGGATCCTTCGGAGGAGGAGGAGGAGGAGGAGGAGGTCACGATACCGGATTATCGAGTTCTTATGGCTCACCATCGCAATCCTATGGTCCCCCGGCCCAGTCTTATGGACCCCCTGCTCAATCTTATGGGCCACCGCAACCTCAAGGCAGATACGAGAAGAAGTTGACGTGGAAAGCGGAATGGAAGCAGATCTGGAAGACAGAGAAGAAGCTGGCTTGGAAGCAGGAATGGAAGAAGGTCCAAGTTCCGGTGTGGAAGGAGATCCAGGTCCCAGCGTGGAAGGAGGTGAAGGTACCAGCCTGGAAGAAGGTGCAGAAGCCAGTCTGGAAGGAGGTTCAAGTGCCAGCATGGAAGGAGGTCCAGGTTCCGGCGTGGAAGAAGGTCTGGAAGCCGGTGTGGAAGGAGATCCAGGTACCAGCTTGGAAGGAGGTCCAAGTGCCCGACTGGAAGAAGGTCTGGGTACCGGAATGGGTTAAGGTCGGAATCCCCGGGGAACAATACGTCGGCAAGGATCAACACGGCTGGCAGTACACGAGTCACGACCTCTGGAAGAAGAAACTGGTCTGGAAGCCGGTGTGGAAGAAGATCTGGCGCACGGAGAAGAAGCAGATCTGGGTGAACGACAAGAAGCTGGAGTGGAAGGCCGAGTGGAAGCAAATCTGGAAGACCGAGAAGAAGCAGGTGTGGGTGAGCGACAAGAAGCTAGTCTGGAAGGAGGAGTCGGTGCAGGTCTGGGTGCCGGAGAAGAAGCAGATTTGGGTCACGCAGAAGAAGCAGGTGTGGAAGGACGAGTGGAAGAGCAAGTGGGTGCCGATTTGGAAAGAGGTGCAGGTACCCGCGTGGAAGAAGATCTGGAAGCCCGTCTGGGAGAAAGTTTGGGTACCCGCGGAGCCCCACCACGACGAGCACCACGGCTACAAGTAAATTCCTGCTGTGAGATCTTGCTCGATCCCCCTCGTCCGGGCGGCGAACCGTCGTTGTCGTTGTCGTTGTTCCGCTTCCCCCGGTGTATCGTCTGCGGAACAAGTCCAGTGACTTTCTAGGGTCCCCCCTGCGAGCCCGTACCTCCTGCCTGTAATCGCCACCGAAATTGCTTTTCGGGAAAGCGGTGCGTCGCGTTCTGCTGGCTCGTTAAGGCTGATAGAGCTGTGACGCTTTGCCCGTGCATTGCCTCGTTACTGTAGACCCAGCAAGAAAAGGGATCAAGACAGCACGCTGGTTGACAGCAATGCTACATCGCCTATTTACTCGAGGACTCGTTTATTTCTAGGACACGGGACATAGCAAACTCGTACAATTAGCTACCCTAGACTCCAGGTGTCTCGAAATAAAACCTCGCCAGGATTTACTACACAAAATGCCAGTTTAGGATACGCTGATTTTCATAGTGGAATAAATAGAAGGCTGTCATGACCTAACGAGGCTTCTAACCACCTGGGCCAACTTCAAGATTATCCTGTGAAAATTGCTTAATAAAATTGTACACGTTTTCGACGCCTTGTCCACCAACTACAAAAGCTATAGAGGCCTTTGATTCTTCGACCTCTGGTCGTTTTTAAGAGGCACCGTACTTGTTTCACCTACGGTACACATCGATTGGGGATCAGAGATCGACTCGGAAATTCGCCGCACAATCCGGAACACGATCTTCGCTGCGATGGAGCCCGAGTGTTGCGAAACCGTGGGATAAAAGTAATCGAACGGCGACCGATGGTCGGGAACACCATGGAAGAAGGAACAACTGAAAGAGAGACAGAGAGAGAGAGACAGAGAGAGAGAGAGAGACGTCTTCGTGGTACGCCGGGAAGTAGTGTAGATTAAAAATGAAGAGAGAGTTCTCTCTTTTGCCGGCGATGAGAGCCACGAACTCGATAATCGTGACAGCGAATCCATTTTCTTTATTCTTGAAGAGCCCGCTGTACGTCGATCGTGCTACACGTCTGCACCGTGGACAATCCGTTTACGACTCGACGAATGTAATTAGCTCCCACTTGTAAATAACCGTTGTTCAGAGGTACACGCCTATCGATATTTTTGTACGATGTTTATGTATGTTGTCGTAATAAAATACCGTATTTTTTTATTTATACTCGCCCAATTAATCCAGTTGCCCACGCAACTACGCATTCTTGCGTAGAAGACAAATAACATTATTTAGTCCTTATATAAATTTTATGTTAAGCCTTTATATAAGCTCTTATTTTGGCAATAACTGGGTACCAGTTTACTATAATTTTCTATGCTCTTTAGAAAGTATCATAATATCGTTCGAGTAGGTACGTTCATTCTTTGGACACTATTATATCGACTCATAGAATTTTAAATACGTACTTGGTTACCAACGTAAGGATTCAAACATTACAAGCACATTAATTTCCACTTCATAGTTGTGGTCGCTGGACTAAAAAATAACAATAAAAAGCAAAAATAAGACAGCGATCAAGAATGAAAAGTATTGAAATTAAGTAATTAACGATAATTACTTGTAATTATGACTAAAGCGTTGTCGAAGTTAATCGCGGGGTTAGAAGAACTCCTGGGGACGGTAATGGGTATTAAAGTAATATTCATTTCCCAGGATCGCGCGATGCGATCGAAGTTCTCAGCCTCGGTTCCCGACTGTGTCTTCAAATTGGTTGAAGTAAAAGTGCGACAACCGTGTGTTTCCTCGTGATCCGGGGAATAGAGGCGCCATAAACACGGAGTCACTCGTCGCCTTCGGCAGTGACTAATTCACAGATGAAAGTTCGGTTTCTATGAAGGAAGATGCTTTCTAGGGATAAGACGAGACTCAAGGGAAAGACACACCGTGTCTTCAGGGTCGCGGCTCTCGCGCTCGCGACCTTTACTTTCTCCGTTTTCCGTGCACGAAAAAGTGTGGGACGAGTGATGAACGCGCGCGCTCGCGTAAATGAACAAACCGGTGAATAGAAGAGGAACACCGGAAACAACATACGGCCAGTCAGTCACTCGACGTTTGGCGAAGTATATGTAAACGAAAATAACGAGAAGGAAAGTTCCCAAGGCTGATTAATGGAGCAGACATGTGTGCGTGTCCCACGCGGAAGAAGATCGATCGAGGAAGAAGTCACGATCGCGTTGAAAAGCTCATGTAACGAGAAGAAAGTTCCACGACGAAGAAGACATTGTCTCCAGAAGATTCCGCTGTCGGCGCCGTTCCATCTTGATCGATGATCGTTTGTACGTTTTTATCGTCGAATAGGAGGCTTCAATCATTTTATCTCGTTGAATTTATCATTTGGACATTTCAGCTGCCGAACAGGAAGCGGATTCCAGTCACCATTACGGATGCACGTTTCAATATTTCATCGACTGAGATTCTACGTACGCTTTCCATAAATTTTAGTACACGATTAGATAATCTTAGACTTATACAGTGGGTATAGAAAGTATTCGTACACCTTTTAAAATAGTATAACTTTTTTATAATTGTACCAAACGACTCGATTTTTTATAATTAATTAGAAGCATTTTCTTTAAGGGACCAAATAAAAAATTTTTAAAAAATGCCTTTCTTAGTTTTGCATGTAACCTTGTAAATTAAAATTTTTGGAAAATCTTTTTTGCATATCATTTCGTAAACCAATGGTTCTAATTGATTATAAAAAAATCAGGTCGTTTGGTACAATTATAAAAAAGTTATTCTATTTTAAAAGGTGTACGAATACTTTGTAACCCATTTATATAGAAGCTGACTTCTAAGGAATAAATTGAGCAAACTAAATTTTATGAATATTTATCAGACGCATAAATTGTGGTTTCGATCTCTGAAAGGTCGATGTACAAAATGTTTACAATAATTGCATTTTCCATCCTTTGTGGAATATAATAAAATCATTAAAAGGTCGTGCTCCATGAAAAACCTGAAAAAAGTCATTTTCGCGCGAAACAAGTTTCCAGGTAATTGAAACGGTCGTACGAAGGTGAAACCTTCCCATGCAGATCTACAGTTGCATAAAAACCGTGCATACCAGCATTGTAAATCATAAAGGTATAAATCCACGGTCTAGCGACTCGTCGATTCCTCGTTTTCTAGAAAAAAAAAACAAAGGATCGCATTGATGCGGCTTTAGCGGCAAGATGGTCGAAGGATTAATGCGTGATCTGCGGTTAGAGGTGAATGGAAGTCGGTCATGAAGACGAGCGCACTTCTCTCTGTCTTCCTTATTACCTCGACCTTAATAACGAACATCGGTTCCCCTACTTTCTTCCGCCACAATCTCACGGCAACTTTAATTCACGATGCCCGCGCGTCAGATAAGGAAATCCGCTTTCGATCGTCCGCCTATAGGTGGTAGCAGCGACTTGAAACACCTCGACACCGGCTAAACATTTGCAGTAGGTAATAATTACTTCAATTTGCTAAATCTATTACATTTAAGGGGATATTCTGATTTTCGAGGCTGCTTTTGCATCAATTTGAATTTCTTTCAGAAAAACTATCTAATCTTTTGTATTGACATTTTGCACACATATTTATTGTTGTTTAAAGTACTTGTGTGATTTTTTAAAAGTACCAATGCTCGAAATGTATTTTATAGATATAATAATGAAATAGTTTTTTTATAGAGCATGTTTTGCAAAACATGTCGACAGTCATGATCGGTATTGTCAATCGGTATGAATGTAATAGTTATGGTCCGAATAAAAATATCAATTTTACCCTTTGGCAAATCAAATTCAAATTTTTGCAAATAAAGTGTTTTTAAGTAAATTTTTATAGAAAAAATCAAGTTAAATGTAAATTAATTGTGAGAAATTCAAAATTTTATTTATTGCAAACTTGTACTTCGAATACTTTTTTCAAAGTAATTACCAATTCGTTAAATTTATTATGTATGAAAACCTCGTGTAGATACATATCTATATTCATTGTAGTAATTTTCTAATTGGTAAATTTTAGAGAATTGAGACTGCATATGCATTTATTGAAGCGAATTGAGTATTGAGTCTTATGTTTCCCTCACAGTAATTACACCGTTCACATATATCTAACGTCACACAGTCAATCAGTGCCTAACATAATTCACCCAGCACTACGCTGTACCCTCCTGTCCATGGTGACTTCTTCTGAAGATGCTTTCAAGTGTAATTAATTTTAAATATTCTTAATGGGTGAAATCGATTTGCAACAGGTTGAATTTGATTCTCAAAATGGTGAAAACAATTTACAGAAGGGTGAAATTGATTTACAAACGGGTGAAATTGATTCGCATAATTCGATTTGCAATCGGGCGAATTTGAAGAAAAGGCAAAACCTATATTTACGAAATTGTGACATTCTGAACTTAAATGACCAATTTCTTAAATATTTTTCGGCCTTTAGCATGATATAAAAATAAGAAAAATTGACTGATATGAAAAATTTGGATTCGTGCGATAACAGCATATGTGTTGGAAATTATCAACTGGAGAATTCAACGTGTGTTGAAGAATGTCAACAAACCAGTGGTACCACATTTGAAAGGTAAGACAAAAATGACTGATTTTCAAATTTTCTTTTCTGCGCGTTTCTTTTTTTACGCTCGCGGCATCCTTTGGAAAAACTTTGTAAACTTGAGTGACCCCTACTGTACATCGAATAGCGTGCAGCGAACTTCGACAAAAAGCTTCGTTTCACAGAGGCATCGAATTTTTCCGCGGAAAGTGAAAGTTCCGCTGCTCGTATATATTCTAGATACGAGCGCTGTCGGGCTCAGAGCTCGCGCGATCGAGGATCGAGCACGACTACGGTAGATCGCACAAGTACTCGGCCATGTTGTGTATTAAACGGATTTTTTAATTGTAGATCAGTAGACTGTGGATCTTTATGCAAAAGACAAATCAAAAAGAAAGTTCTTCTTTACGAATTTTGATAGAGCGACATTCTTAAATTTGTTTAATCCTCTAATCAAGTTTCTTATAAATAATCGCTAGACTGTGGATCTTTATGCAAAATAAAAATGTTCTATATCGATTGTGGAAAGAAGGGGCTCGATAAAACTTGATTTCATCCCTTAATACTTTTGATATATTGAAAACAATCTAACAACATTCTTAGATTTTTATAATCTTTTACTACTCTTTATTTTACTTAGCCAATTTTAAAAATATATGATTCTCAATAAAGTGACATGCTCAATAAAAATATCGTTACTCGAGCAATAATTTTATTTTCGGTAAGCTAAACTAAACCTATGATTTGATAATAATATTTACAGATTGATAACAATAGGATCGGTTTCTTCGTGTTGATCTATGAAGAACATTTTTCAATTAAGCCAGGAGCCAATTCGCCTAATAGTTTGAGACGATTTAAAGAAAACTATGGGCAAAGTTACGAATTCTTTTGTTGCTTAACGAATAGTTGTCAACAGTGGAAACCTGTTGACAACTTAGAGAGTTACATAAATCATGGTTAATAGTGTCCATATTAAGCATTAGTAGCCAGGACCACCATTATCGAATAAGAAATTTATGAATAAAAGGTGTTAACAGATCCGTAACCAGAAGCTCGTAAACGTCCGCTGAATTGCTTAGATATTTAAATTTCTAAGGTGACAAAACTTTCTAGGTAGGGGGAAGTACTTGAACGAGAGGCAACGGAGAGAAAACAATGCGATTGTCATTTGTTATTTATGTCACGCAGGAGCTATGAGTACGGAAACTCCTTTTAAATGGATCTATGTGAAAATTCTAATATTCTGTAAAATTCAACAGACAGATAATATGTTGTTTCATAATTCTGCATTATCCGTTTTCCTTGACTAATATTCTTGCTCAAAAAACATTAAAAATATTTTCCTGTTACATATACATTATCAATATTCTGTTAACAGAAATTTATTTTTCAAAGCATTTTATGAAACGACTTTAGTAATTTAGTAATTTAAGTGAACGACTTGTAATTTGAAAATGTTTTTATATCAAAATGGTCAAAATTGGAACTGACAAAATTGGTATAACAAGCAAGGCTACTATAATAACAATGAATAAAACATTGCAGATCTTTTCTCTCTTTGATTCTATAAATCGTTTCGAACATTGCTAACAGAGAATATTATTAGTGTTTAAATTATTCATTAACGTTACCTGCATCGAAAAACACTGTTGGTCAACGGTATATCATTAATATGATTAGTACATCATTAATGGTATTAGCAATAGCAGTATTGCGATGAATCGAGTGTCCTTGCACCCTCGGTCTATTCGTAGCGAGTCGAATGAACGAAAGTTGTTCATGCTTTATGTATGCCGCGCCTCTGGGGCATATACGATCACATGTATTACCCAATAGAAAGTGAATCGTTCGTACGATTTGCAGCAACTTGTAATCCACAGACATTATTAATGGAGTCATGACCAGACCAGACAATGCTCGTCGTCGTTCAGGGGTTTCGATTGTTCTGCGTTATTGACCAATTAATTCGTCAAGCATTCGATAAGAATAGTAATCTTTGGAAACTTCTCCGTTATTATGAAATTGATAGCTTCATAATACTTGATCGTGTAGCTCGTCATTTTCTACGATGTTTGAGTTGTAACATTCAGTTCTGAGTTTATCGTAGCAAACACGAGTTTTCTAGTGCTTCGAATTCTTTAGCAATGATGCAGCCATCTGAATCAGGAGGTGTGACCAGGAATTGGCCGAATGCTTCCGTCGAAAGTCGGAGATTATCATGTCGTTTTTTAAATGATTGGCCATTTTTCG
Organism: Lasioglossum figueresi; assembly: GCA_028455805.1. Lineage (NCBI taxonomy): Eukaryota > Metazoa > Arthropoda > Insecta > Hymenoptera > Halictidae > Lasioglossum > Lasioglossum figueresi. Next base: position 6,915,220 of record CM052193.1, read on the forward strand.
GACGTCTATGCAGAAGGCCACTTTCACATGAAGATTGCCACAAAGATGAGCACAAGCTTGAACTATGCCTCTGTCAATCTATTTTTTGCCTCGCCGTGAATATCTCCTTTATCTCGTGACTCTATTCACCTTTTTTTCTACCTTCCGTATTTCTAGAAATCCAACATTAATTTCACAGTTCCAGTTTCGTGAGCGATTACGGTGTTACTTGCAAGAAGAGTGGGCATAACCTTCTGCAAATGCACTGCAAAATACATTGTGAAAATGCTAAACATTTTTGGTCTTATTTGTTGAAAACATGTGAAAACGATGTATGCAAAAAGGGCTTGAGGTAATGTGTTCAATTGTGCTTCACAATTGGAATAGACTTTGGAATTTTACAATTCTGGAGTCCTGAAATTATACAATTACCGACATCCCATGTTATAAATTTCTTTTATAGGATCTTAGAATGAGAGTTTTAAAGTTCCAGAATCTTCGAATTCCAGAGGGATAGACTCCTAGAGTTTCAGAATCTTAGAATTTCAAAGTTCTAAAGTTTTACAATTTTAGAATTCCAGAGGTCTAGAGCTCTAAAATATTATAATTCCAGAATTATAGTATTGTAGTTTCAGAGTCGTAGAATTTCAGAGTTCTAAAGTTCTAGAATTTTAGAATTTCAAAGTTCTAAAGTTTTACAATTTTAGAATTCCAGAGGTCTAGAGCTATAAAATATTATAATTTCAGAATTATAGAATTGTAGTTTCAGAGTCGTAGAATTTCAGAATTCTAAAGTTCTAGAATCTTAGAATTTCAGAGTTCACAAATTGCAAAGTTTTAGAATTCCAGAATTCTAGAGATTTAGAAGTCCAGAATTCTAAAGCCTTAGAATTCCAATGTTTGTAAATCTTAGAGTTCTAGACCCTCGAGAGATTGAAAGTCATATAATCCCAAAATTCTAGAGTTCTAGAGTTCTAGAGGCGTAGAATTTCAGAAATTTAGAGTTTCTAGAGTTCTACAGTTTGAGTCCTAATAATTTCGGACTTCCCATTTTCACATTAAAATTTTCGAATTCAAAATTTCAATTTGATACGGACTCATGCATCGCAACGGTTAGGTGAAGGGTATGGATAGAAGTGTTACGTGAGCGGCGAAGCGAATAACACACTATTTGCTTTTACACGGTACGTAACATGAAATCATCTGTAACGTGAATGAAACATGCAGGTCAATGTGTCGGATAATGACGGCCTGGGAACGCCGCCTATTAGAAACGTAATTTCACCTAGATAGCGCGCACCGTTGGATGCGGATCGAAACAATTTTCACTTTCGAATTGGGATCAAAAGCATCTTGCCTGGCCAGTCATGTGCTGCTCCATGCCACGGCACTCGTTTTTCATTCTGCACCTGTTATTAGGTTTTTACATCGATATTATACACCTAACCCAGACCGTGCAGTATTACGTACTGTGCCCACGCAATAGGCAGTGAACTTCAACTAGAAACCATGAATTTTAGATCACCGACCGGTTTGTTGCAGTTCTTTTCTACTTTGTATACTTGTGCTTTATATTTATTAAACATCCATTATCAATAGTTTCCATAAAATCGTCAAATTCAGTACGAACTATTTCAGAAACAAACATTTCATTCTAAAAATAGAAAATTTTATTGGTTCGCTGTATTCTAACATAAGTAAAAAGATTATAGCCATTACTAATATGAGGCAGCAGTTTATAAATTTCAACGGAGTGCCATGGTTAACAATGATTTTGATTAAATCTGACAGTAGTTTGAGTCTGTTAGATTGAGTTGAGTCTAATAGGTACGCCGTCTTCAATGAAAGCGAAAAATGACTGGCGAGAAACGTTCCTCGAGCGCCCCAAGATTTCCAGCAAAGCCTTTCGCAAAATTTCGCGACATGCAAACACTCGATCGGATCAGAATTTCTAGATCAAACCCATTAATCGATGGACGTCCCGTGACAACGAATCGAGCATCGAGATTTCACTGGCCGCGCGGGACCATCATTGATTACAGAGTCGAGAGTTTCACTTTCGAATTAGAGTCGTCTCGAATGCATCGTCCGCGGACGATGGGACTCGCGCGGCTCTCTAACTATACTCATCCGCGTCGGTACCGGAAGTCCTCGACTTCCTAGCCGGAGTCTTCAAAAATTGGCCCGAGATGGACAACAGAAAAATATCACCACGGGAAAATTCACAGAGCCCACGGAAGAGTTTCCGGCTTGACAGGCCGACATCGTGCACGTCGTTATATAAGTAATCCGCGGATTTATAATCTTGCGGGAACATGAGAAAAAAGCCTGCGTCCGCTTGCAAACCACGCGATGCATTATTAATGAGCGCCTTCCCGAGAAAGCGATCTTTTGTCCCCGGTCTTTTTCCGGAAATTCTGGCCCCTACGCTCTGATAACCTCTGATAAACTTGCAAGGGAGATGGGCACCAATTTTTTCGGTGACTCTGAGTCATGCAACGATCCAACTGCATCTATTCGATCCATAGATCACATTCCTCCGCTGTTTTCACAAAGAAAGCGTTCTGATAAAAATGATACATTAAGCAATTGGATAACAGTAGAATATCTTTGGAAAGATTGTATTAACAATCAATTTATCATGAATTTTCTAAAGCATATTTTTCAAGGTACCTCTTGCAGACACGTTAATCTTTCTATTGCTTCTAATACAACAATTGTACATTGAATTGATTTGCCAGAAACTGTGCAATTAAATGACAATTTTGATATTCTGGGTCAAAATAGAGCCAAAATTGTCAACTGAAATTTTAAATGCATGAATCCACTGTGGATCTTCATGCAAAATTAAAATTTTCTGTATCAATTAGAAGTTGAAGGTACATGATCGAAGATTGACTAATTCTCGTTATAAATGCATGAAATTCGCAGCCTATAGATGTCTCTCCCGTTTATAGATATCAAGATCAACGTCTGATTAACACATCAGAATCCGGAATAACTCGTTCAGCGGTTTGAAGGTCTGGCAAATCTGAATTAGAAATCTGTTATGGTAGGTTCCACTGGAAAAATTGGTTTAAAGAAGCTCGTACACCCGCATGAGCATTCTCAGCGCGTCTTAATTGGCTCGATCAGCCGGCTGCATCGAAAAGTAGTTTCACTCCCGACCCAAAAGGTTCGTCTCCGATGCATCTTCCAGCTCTCTACTCGTTCGTTACAGTGGAAGCATGGTCGTGCGCTTGCTCGTTTACAAGTCGGGAAGCCATTGCTCGTGTATCGGTCGCCTTCTCCTGCAGTTGCAACCTCGTGGCTAAAGGATGCACACACACAGGGTGTTCAATTTAACATAAGACATATCAAAACATGAGTGTTATTAACTTCCTTTAAAGAAATTTAATTTTAAAACGTTCTTCTTCTGTGTTGTCGATATTGACAACAAATACAATGAATGAAAATTTTCGTTTTTCTTTTATGAAAATATTGAAGATAAATTATAATCATTGTAGCTACATACAAAGAAAATAATACTGCAAGAGATTGATAAATTTCGTCAAATTTAGAATTGTTTTGTTTTGCGTTTCACAGATCAATTTTCTAATACATATTTTGCTTGTCACGAAAATGATGTATAACAGGGAATATAAGATGGGAAATCACTGTATCAAATAATAATAATTGCAATGTTCTGCAAGATTAATTATAATCTTTTTCAAAGTGTGTAATCTTGAAATATAAAACAGACATGAACGCAGGCTTTGTTGTGTAATTAAATCGTCAAGATCGCCTCAAGACGATGCCTTTAACGAGGTAATTAAATTTCTACGGAGCAACAAGGAAGTTCCTCAGGGTTGTACGTTTTACATAGTCGAGTTTACTTTAAATTGCTTTTAGGACTTACAATTTTCGTTGAAGCGACTTTCACTGATACGCGTCCATCATAATCGACGATTATGGAGATATTAGGAGTGCACATTTCAACCGGGACACTCTGTACATGATGCACCGCGGCCATGACTTTCGCGTGAAGGAAGTCTGCGTGATGCAGCTCAGGAACCAGGAAAGAAGGGACCAAAGGAGTCGCACGGGGAAAGAGCGTTCCGGTGATCTTGATGACCTCGAGGTTGCAGAGGATTCCTTCCGTCGCGTCGGTCCGTTATTTTCTTGTTTGCACAAGAATTTCGGGAACGCGAGAGAAATATTTTAATGATGTTTTATACAAGTCCCCCTTTATTGTATTCTCAAAATTCATGAAACTTTTACCGGAGAAACGGAGGTTTCTCTGTCCGCGCCTCGTTTTTGTCAACTCGACTATCAAAATGCCATAAACATCCCGCAGTCTACACTGTAATGTTCCGCTTTTTCGCTAATGCATGATCCGTTGTAAATAATCCTTATCTCGATGTAAAAACTCATCTTCGGATGCTGTCTATTTCATAATTACCATATTCATGCGTTTTTGCACGCACGATTTGCGAGACGAAGTTTAAGAAAACGGAAATTTTACAAAGAGCGATACTTACGTTGTCCACGAAGATGAAACATCTCGATACCGTGGGAGGAGAGTGTATCACCGATCGCTTCCCGTCTGTAATATATTCTACACGTTGTACGAAATGTCAAGGGGTAAGGTAGAAATTCTCGAACCGCGAGCTGGAAAATTTATGCCTGCCGATGAATTATGGTTCTTGCCGCGGTGTTTTAAGTCCAATAAATATTCTTCTGACGCCTACTTAATTAACAAGATTTGTATCGATACACCGGTGTTACGCTTTAATTAAAAGCGACTTCAACAGCTTCCACCAACAAACGAAAGTACTGTTACACTTGAATTAAATAGTGGGTTAACTTTTTGCAGAGATAATTGAGAAATAATCACTCCACTTATAAATCATATATATTCTTAATCGTTAAAACATGACAATTTTCTATTTATATTACAAAATTTTCAACTCGTTGGAGATTTGTCGAAATAAAATGGTGAAAACTTTCGAAACCGAGAATGATCGATGCCATTTTGGTTCCGTACTCGAATTTGCAGAACAATTACCGATGAAAATCAGTCAAGGTAACTAAACAGCAGATATCTCACAGCGATTTGAATAACGTTTCCTTCTCAGTGAGAACGTTCTAGCAATCATAGAGTCGTTATAATGTGAGAAAGTTAATGCCTGCACACCGGGTCTGGAGATTAGTGTATCCTAACACTCTCCAGCGTGAACTTTGACAATTTCGTCTTCCGGCCCACGCCGTCGCTTTTCTTTGTTCATTCCGCGTCCGATGCACGAGATCTCAACCTCATGAAATCCTTCCGCGATCCTTCCTAACCACTTCCGTTTTCGCGTGCATCCGACTGTCACATACGTGAGGGCCATTGTGTTTATGGTACCTACGTAACGCCGTGCCAAGAATTCGAAGCGAACATGTACAAGCTGGTGCCATATACCCGAAGAAAATCCAAGCAATTCACTTTCAAACGAGAATGTGAAAATTAACGGTTAACACTTTCTAGCAGGAGCGAAGGATCAATCGTTGCATAAGTAATGATAACTGTGGATTTTATGCACATGTGACATTCAGTTTCTAAGTTTATTTTAAAAATCATTTCTTTATTTTTACCGTACGGAATGACTTTTTCAATCATATTGCCTTATTCCGGACTTTTGTGAAATAGTTTATGAAAAGTTGTATGTAGCTCCGCAGTGTAATAATGATAAGGAATTCTTTATTTAGTGAAATTGGACTCAGTCTGGTTTTCATAAAATAATCTGTGAAAGTGAAAATTTGCAAGATGCACAGTGCAACAACGATGTTTTCGACACTAACATTCATCAGTTTTATATTTAATGATCGACGTTATAGCCACTGTTATTAACTTTCTACACTGTACGTTTACAAATGCATTTAATTCTGATTCCAAGTGTTTGTTTAACAGATTCAATTTGTACCGGTCTGTCTCGAGTAGAAGTACTTTCTTTAATTTGATTCGATCCTCATAAGTCTCGCTTGTTCCACGGATTAAAATTTATCTGGGTGCCGTGACGCGGATAACATTAAACGTTTATGGTAGCTATACGCGTCTCTAACAAGCGTTGAAAGTGAAAGTTATCTAAAATTTATAAGATCCGACAGCGCGGAGCTTCTTAACAGTTATCCAATTGTACACGCTTCTTTCAATTAACTAGAATGACTTCGAGAATTCTAAGTACCGTCTTACGATTTTCTCTATTTTGTACATCTTTCTCTCTGTTCGAACTTTTACATACCGTGTGTTGTATTTGAATTATTCGATTGAATTTATTCAATCCTATTATCCTTAAATTAATGCATAAAAATCAATTTATTGAAGAAGATGCTCATTAGTTTTCGTACTCAACTTATAATACGTAAATTGCTACCGAATGACGAAATGCTTACTCGTACAAATCAGTTTCTGTTACGAGAACAACGTCGAAACAGTGTTTACGTTTACTATATTGTCGTGAAACTCTTGAGCATCTTCTTCAATAAAGACAGGTTTTGGAAAAATCTCGAGAACAAATAATCTTTTGCCATGGTACCCTAATAATTTTTTACGTAGAGTAAACAGAGGAATCGATTAGTGCAACAAAAAATATGTATTTCTATTTAAAGAAACGATGCAACTGTTTATTGCACATGCAAACTTGCAGCTAAAAATATCTAAGGGTCTACGAATGCAGGGTTCTTTGAATTTATCTTTCTCCTGTGACAGTTTTTCGGAAACGCATTAATAACGGAGTTATGGCCTGAAACAGTTGCGTGAAACACCCTGTATAATAATTGCATTAAAGATATTATTTCCTGGAGAAGTGAAAACCGGTTCCAGTCAGATGCGTACCAACCGAATTTTTAAGGTCGATTTCTTCAAAATGTCCGATTGTATCGCCATCGGAACGACGTCCTGTATTTTTCTGCTTGACGCCACGGATTCCGGAGATGAACGGGCGAATGCCTTTCACCGACGCGCCCACTTATTAATAGCGAGCAATTCATTCTGTTTCGAGAGGGAGGAGGCGTCGCGATCCTAAATGGAATTACGAGATGGAGACCAAAGTCCAGATCGAGGCTGTTACATCAATTGGCTCGCGAGTACTCGTTACTTTCACTTGAAATCCGAAACGAAACGGATGTCCCGAGGTACCGGGGCTCGGCTGTAACATGTGTAGACGCAGGCGAACGGACGGACGGACGTCGCATGCCAAAACGAATTCGGTATAATGAACGAAAACATTATCGACACGCTAATCGAACGCTAAACAGTTCTCTGCTTGAGTAACGCAACGTTCGATGGCCGATCGACAATGTGGCACAACAATTACGTGTACCAAAGCACGTTTCTATTAATCATCAGCTTCGGTAAATCTCCAATTAACGTCTTATCATATGCTGCGTGTCGAAGCTCGAATATGATTAATTTATTACAGCTATAAAATAGTCTGTTGTCTAAACCATGTTTAACACTTTACGTTATCATTAACTATTATTATTATTAAGTATTATTAACTATTACGGAAGCCTATTAATAGGATTTTTATTAATTGTGCTGTACCAAAAGAAAACGTAGAAATTTTCTTTTACATTGCAATCTTGAATGAAACTATTAGATGACGTTATTGAGGGTGACTTGTTAGTTCACAATGAAAATTGCTATTACTATTGAGGGGGTTCCATTAAAAAGTGTTTAGTCGTGTACCATAGATTTTTCAAAATTATGCAATAATCACCGGTTGGTAATATGTTAATAGAATTTTAAATAACTGTGGCGTAACAAACGAAAGCATAGAAATTTTCTTTAACATTGCGATCTTAAATGAAACTATTAGATGACGTTATTGAGAGTGATTTGTTAGTTCACAATGAAAGTTGCTGTTGCTATTGAAGGTTCCATTAAAAAGTGTTTAGCCATGTGCCATAGATTTTTCAAAATTATGCAATAATCACCGGTCGGTAATGTGTTAATATTCAACTTCCAGGTTTGTCTTTATCTTGTATACATTATCAGATGCATATTTGTTTAATTTGAATGTCCAACCATTTTTAAGATTAGAAAAAGTATTAATCATCTGTTTAAAATGGAATTATATATTTATTGTTGCACTCGTGAGTGCAAACAATTTTATACAATTTATTTTTTTTTAAGTGATTAATTTAAATTGTTTCTTATTTCTTTGACCGCGAAATGGGATCCGCCGCTGTTAGAGCGGATTCATTAATTGGCGAAAACTGTGAAAAGGCGTTGATTGTCGATGGACGGCGAGTGGTGGCGATTAGGTAACACGATAGCGTTTGTTTATATGGTCATGCGAACGTGCGTGTACACACGTAGGTACGTGTGTTCCGACGAAATCGATCAGGGCGCCTTTCACTCGCGCGAAATTACGCGGGCAAGGAGTGTGAGGCTTTCAAAAAACATCTTTGAAGAATTACCGGTTAGCTGCGTTTATGCAAATACAGGGTTTCATGGACTCGCGAACGGAAGCTGGGAACATAACAGGCATTCACTTAAGCAAACAAAACAAAAGCCTTATTTGATTATCAACAATCTGCACTTCTGACGATTACATCACTGCTACGAATAGATTCCTTCAAACTGAATTTTGCACCAAGCAATTTTGTTTTATTATATTTTTTAACCTGTTTCGAAGATAATCCTTTCGTTATTTGAGTATCACTCTTTTTACGGTTCAGATGCCCTTAACAGTAGCAGGTGTTAGTTTTTATGGTAGAAAGTGAAATACCAAGTCCATTCGTGATGCAAGAGGGAACCGCGTTCGCAGGAGATCTGTATCGCGGGCAGAATAGACGAGATAAAACTTTCTTTTGTACACTCGCTTGCTTCACAGATTTTTGTATCACCAAGGTGAAATTTTGCAGTTCAACCTCGCGGGGGCTGTTCGCGGATCATATCTGCATGAACATGCAATCGTCGCGAATATAACAAGCGATGTACAAGCTGTTTCATAATAAGCGAAGATGACGTCGGAAATTAATGAGTCACGGGAGAATGTCCTCAGTCCCCTTAATTTCGCATGTTAATTCGTGCGATTTAATAGCGCGCGGATCCCATGAACTGCTGAGAACATGATGGTACTTAATTAAGTTATTATTGTAACTCTATTACGCCTTGTTATCAATGTTCACGTTCTAGTTCTTAACCATTATCTAACAAGGAAATGTTTCTTTATTCTTGGATGTGACCTAAATATCGAGTAAAAAGATTCGAAAAGCGGAATCGGCAGGTATGTCGAGGGCCGAGTCCTGTAGAAAGCGAACCGCAGGTACTGTGCCGAATAACTCGAGTGCAAACACCAACTTCTCGAATGTCTTCGTCTTTTATTTGTCGTCACGCCTTTGAAATATTTCAAACGCTAGTCTGTCAAGTTCGGCCCACGCAAACGGCTTGTGTCACACAGTAAACACACATTGTTTCATTTCTATCCGTTTACGTGTCTACATAGCTATCCGGCGCCAACTGGCCGCCCCTTTTTACAGGGCGTCTCAAAACTTGCATCCAATCACATTTATGATAAATGTAGGGTCGATTTTTGTGCATTCGTAGAAAATGTACCTATATTGTACATTCTTGTGAAAAAATATTGTCTCGCAATTATATCGCAATTATATCTTAATCAATCCCAAACCTAAAGGAAACAATACTGTGCAGTAAAACAAATTGACAAGATTTTCAAAGGAATCGTTTAGTTGGAGATAGAAATTTTTTCCCCAATGTGATTATTATAAAATAGTTTACAAAACTTGTGAAAACTTATTGAAAAATCCGCAGACTAACAACATTGATAATCACGTGACGTTACACTCGACTGCAATTAATTATAATATTCAACGTCAGTCAAAGAAAGCTTTCTTCAGCAATACATTCTATGCATTTATTGGAAAACCGAGTGGGTGAAATCTAGAATAGTGAAAATATTGAACGAACATCAATATATTTTCGATAATAGATTTGAGACGCAAAATTTGTATTTTGTCTAAAGTTCCACAGTTCTATTCATGGGCATGGATTCACGACGGAGGATGAACGGTAAGCGGAATTCGAGGAATCGAGAGTTTCAGGAGGCACCTAATCCTTTCGCCGGAGGGAAATAGTTATGTCAGGTGGAAATATCCCGGATACGATGAAAGGTGAAACGTCCACGACCGGCCCGGATCGTTCGGCCCCCTTTGAATTCGAAAATCTGGAGCACGCTGCCGGATGATTTACGCGCCAGAATGGCGGCGAACGTATCCTGACGGTTTCATGGACACCCAGACCTCTGGCTCTCTAGCGTACAGCAAAGAATTCACTTTCATCCGCAAACACGTATGCGTGTGCCGATGAAATTTAGCAACTTATCGCTTCTACGTCAACCAACACACTCGAGACAGAGCTTTGTTCCCTTGCGAGCAACAGGACAAACACCGAAGCCATTCTTCAGCTTTCTATCTTTTTATAACAACTTTTAGGTTAGCTTTAACTGCTTTACTTCGAACCAGATCACTGATTGATTTTCACGACAAATACAAATATTCTACGTTACCTGCGAGATGCTGGAGACGTTTATATTTATTCTTGATCATTGATCACCATAATACAACAGTTTCCGTGAATTCTTTAAACATGCTTACAGTTTTGTGTTTGGTCTAGTTACATTTTAAATAACTGCATAAAATCCGCAGTCTAAAAATCACTTTACTTTGTTCAATAATAATTAGCTTTCTCTATTTTGTATCACACTTTAAGTAAATAAATTACTCCAGTTTCTTTGCATAATATAAATAACAAGGAAGAATGTGTTAAGTCAACACACTAAACAATATCTGTGAAACAGTAGCACGATTATTAATGTAATCGGCACGCAAAGAGCCGTCCTAGTCGTCCTGGATTCCGCTTATAGCGATTCTACTTCGATTTCCAATGAGATTCAATTTTTTAGTAACCTCGACGGTAAAAGTGCACGAGGTTTCAGTATTTCTGCTGCAAATTTTCTTCTTGTCGACTATCGTGCTTTCACTCGTACTAGCATCTACAATTTACGAGCTTTTCAAGTAGAACTCGACGTCGGTTGTAACCTCCTTGTTGCGTCGTTCAAGACGATTCAATCTCGCGAAAGTTTCCAGGGTCGATGTAGCAGCTCCTGATCGACAAACTTGGACTCTGCAGATACTCTGAGGATTTGCATTTTCTTCGCACGGAAATCGGTTAATTTCGTATAAGCACGCCATCCTATGAGCCGCGATTATGGAGGATCACGCGATTTTACGCGATTGTTCCGACGTAAACGGTAACTGTAATAAGTCGACCTAAAATTTATGTAAATATGCATTCTTACGGGAAACACTTATGAACACTGGCTACAGGTAGTCTTATTTCCTTCACAAGCAGTATCGGTATTGTACCATTCAAATCAAACACATTTCACCAAAAACCACTATGCACGGTGTCTCACTTAAGTGTGACCCCCAGAATGTCTTCTATAATTATGACAAAGAAAAACATTTCTTTAGAAGACACACTTTTATTCGCTGTATCATTGCGCTACGAAAGACACTTTCTACACATTTACAGGTGTTAGCATTTCTCGCAAAGCCTGTATTCTTACAAATAAAATTTAAGTTTGACCTTCATCTTCAGAGTTCTAGTAAGTACATATTTGAATGTATTTCTTGATTCACAAAAAAATGATACTATTCAATTTACACGTAAAGAATGTACTACTTCTTCAAAATTAAAGAAGATATTCCGGGAGTTGCACTTAAGTCCGACACGAAAAATTTCGCAATAAAATTTTCTAAGATTCTCCTTTGATTCCGCCTATATTTCATAGATTTCATTTGGGCGTGTTATGAAATTATGAAATTTTTACGAACTGCATGCCTCAAATTCTTTCTTCCAGAGTCAGCATAATCGGACTACGACGACCTTGTGATTATGCGAGGGTATTACGCGTCCCCGTGTAAAAATCAACGTATTTAACGAGCAATAAAATCGCTGTGACGGACTCGCACGCGTTTCAGTCGGAAGCTATCGTACGCATCGGTAATTAATGGAAGGCGCGCCGTTAGAAATCCTAAGAACGATAGAAATCCTACGAACGATAGAAATCCTACGAACGATAGAAATTTATTTCCATTCGGACGCCGCGCGCCTGTGATTAGAAGCAACAATTAGTTCCGTGAGTTTTTGCATAGCACGGTTCGGGACTCGAGGTGTTTTTGTACGGACACTTTCGTTACCGTGAAGTTCGTTTCTCCGTTTAATTGGGATCGTGGAATCGGGGATTCATGTGTATGACGATCAGAAGAAGATAGTTCTTCTTTCGATCCATTAAAAGTGCCAGAATACATTCTGCGAAAATCTTCTTACCGTGTTGCAGTCATTTTTCAGGCAGTTACGTTTACGATGTTCAATCGAGTTTCATCCAAAAGTCTATTTTCAAAACAATTTTCATATTTTAATGTTGAAGGATAGAGTCGAACAACAGATTTCTGCTTGTGTTCGTAATCAAGATTGAATCAATTCAAATCGAGAATGTATTGGAAGAATATTCGTCAAGTGTGTGATGGCCGGACTGTTGATTTTTATGAATTTATAGTAAATACCAAACTGTGTAGTCATTAGAAGAAATACATTTTAATTCAACCCCTGTTTCTTATAGTTGATGTGGATCATTTTTGTATTCGCAGATTTATAGAAATTAAAAGGACATCTACTTTATTATCACTGCTATGAATAAATAAAATTACCGATTTAGTAAATCGACCCGAGGAACCATAAGAAGCGAAGTTTCACATCAGCGCACAGATAGTAAAATATTAGAGATATCCTGTTTCTTTAGAGCGGTTAAACAGATTATTTACGGTCGCTCGGGAGTTAAAAAGTTCGGTAGAAACGGGGAGATTATATCTCGCGAAAAAAGGATTAAAAGTAGGCAACTCAGTCAGTATGCAAATAAGAAGGTTACTTCCGAGGCTCCGCCGAGAGTTATACAACTTTCTGCAGTTCCGTGTCCGATTGCGGCGGCCATCGACATCGCTCCATTTCTTCGCTATTTATTTACTTTAGCAATAACTCCGATCGGAATTCGCCGGCGCAAATGGTGAACAAGATTTCACCATCGCTTACGAAACAGCCTATGACAACAGGCGTACTGTAAGTCAGCCGTCAGGAGCGGTACATTGAATTTTCTCCTCGTTATCGCTCGGGGGTATATTTGGAGGTCAATTACTGCACAGAGAGGGCGCGCGTGAAAGGAAAAGCGACGATGGTTCAGCCCTGGGGGCCATCCGGAAGAGAAACTGCGGCAGACCAACGCCCGTTCAGAAATCGATTAAAATGTTCGCGAGATGAGAAGAAAGAAATTTGAGAAGAGAACAAATCGTCGGACACCGGTGGGACACAGTGTTCGATTTATTTCCGACTATTATCAGCGATTCTCGTGCTCTGATCTGGAGCACGAGAAGTATAACCTTGATGCATAACCTTGCCGCGCCATGAACTTCGCCTTCGCTGGACAGGCTCGCGTAAATACCCACGGGGAACGAAACCGCTTGACTCGCTCGACCGGATCGCGTTCCCGATCACTTTCTCCGGAACGATGGGCCGCCACGGTATAAAGAAAGATCGTCCAGGTTCGTAGGAGGTGGACACTGACGCGGAGGAAGGAGAGCGGCCCCAGCGATGGGACTGAGTCCCTCGTGATCCCTGAACAAGGCAATGTTGTCCGTAAGAACAGTCTGATGAAATGTCTAGGTCCTCATTTATTGGAAATCTGAGAAAAATCTTCCGGAAAAATGGAGTGGCAGTTTCATGTGGAAGAAGAGCTATCGTAGCGATGAGAGCAATTTCCTTGTAGAATAATAATCTTCTAGAATAAAATCTTAATTTTTCAAGGAATATTGTCCTCAAGAACAGCGTAACTGCTGAGCTACGTCCCAATTTCTTCTGGAAAATTTTTTAGAAAAATAAAATGTCAATTTCTCGAGGAAGAAGAGGATCACCTTGTGGTCCTTAATTGAGACAATATTGTCCTCAAGAACAGCCTAGTTGTTAAAATGTCTAGGTCCTAATGTATTCTGGAAAATCTTTTCGGAAAATAAAATTTCAGAAGTAGGGAATTTTGTATTACCACTTACGAAAGAGGAAATAGATCAATTTATGTAGCAAAATTTAATTTTTGAATAATATATGGTTATAAACATTCTGTAGATATGATAATTATTTTATATAGCATTGTCGAGTACTTTTCTTCATCCAATTAATTCGAACAGTATAATGATTATTATTGTTTGATGAATCATTTCAGCTAGGTGATCATAGCTGGTATACACATTTGCATTTCAAGTATACATGTCTTTTCGCGTAAAACACAAATCAGGAATGTCGTGTATTTCTCCGAACCTTACACGGCAGACGGCGCCATTCATTTGCATGAAATACTGGAGAGAAAAATTACCTAATAAATATTACAGTTTAGTGTGCCCAACTTTTGGTTTTGGTTATCATTTATGTATACGTATAATTGAAACAGAATATTTACGATTCTAAATTCCATTTACATCTTAATCTCGTCAAGATCCGGCATTTGAAATTCACACTGACGAATATTTGGTATAACAGGTCTTCGTTCCATAATAAAAATGGTGAAATGTAACGATAATAATATATACGATCCGTTTAATGCAAAAATGGTGCAAGACAAAACAGTCAACTATTGTACAATGAGGAATTAAGTAAAATACATATAATATATTGAAGGATGTTGTTTTGTGCAAGCCACGCTAAAATTATATTACAATTATTTTATTTAACGGTGATTAACACTATGTTTACGGAGCTCTAGAAATAACTATTTCACATTATTTTATAAACATAACAAGAATGGGTCTATACAAGTTTTTGGCCACTTTTCCAATAATATATACCCAAAGAAATAAATTTGGTAAATAATTCCTCAGGGAAGCATCTTTACAATCTTAGTAATCGCAAATTAAGAATATTAGAACCCGTCATTTTGACGGGTCCCGTAAACCTAGTGTTAAACCCACGAGGTGTCAAACCGAACAGACGAATATTTACCAACACCACTTTTGCATTAAATTTCTTGACTGTGTTGTGCGGGGGTCTAATCTCACCTGTTAATTGAAGAAGTGTTTCAGCTGGGCCCGAATCGGACCCATCGCTACGCAACGCAGGTACGAGGTTTCCGTAACGCACGTCCGCTGGGACCGCCACCACCATCGCCGTCTTCTCCGAGCGTGCCTCCTCCACTTGGTCAATTTTACCACCACCTTCACCACCTGGCCCGGGCACACCACTAGCAACCTTCCCAACCGGGGGAGAATACGCGCCTATATAACTACGGCGTTCCGCTGATTGGACGAAGTAAGATACGTTTTCCTGCACTTAGGGAACAAGAGTACGCGGCCCGAGCCCGACGGGCGGCATTGCGAGAAATATGAGGATCCGCTCGGGATGCGCGGTCAGTTCACTATATTCAAATAAGTTTTTTCAACAATCGTTCTCGATTATTCCGTTCGCGAATCATCTCTGTCATCATCCGCGTCCACGTGCTCGCTCCTCGAACGCGAAGCGAAGGCTCCCGGTACCATTTATCGGTACCGTTCTGGCACGCGGAACACGGTGAAGCTTCGAGACATTGTATCTGGAGTAAGTACGGTAATGTCTCGATATATGTGAGAAACCACGGAACCGAAATGTCACTTATATCGTGTACTATTCCTTGAAAGGATAGCAAATAAACAAAACACTACACACTAGAGTATCTGTGAGACGCTACTGATCGCTAAAGACAAAACTAATTATTATTTTTGTGACACTTTTACCAGTATTTGCTTGTTTAATTCGCGACACAGTGGAACCTCGATTATCCGAAACATTCAGTGGAATTTTAGTGGTCGGACAATAGAACAGTTGTCTAGCTACAGTGCTAAGTTAAATTTTTACTGATTTGTATAGTAGAGCATGTCGTATCTGGACATGTAAGAATTGAGAATTTAGATGTCAGTTTGGATACGAGGACCTACTGAATCTCGTTAATTGAACAAGCAAATGTGACCCAAATTGAAACGTCACAAATGTGTTAGTAAAGGTATCACAGACAAATAATTAAACGCAAAAAGCTTTTGTCATCAGACTAGCCTTGTCTCATTGATATGTCTTTTTTTATCTTGTTATACTTTTCGGCAGTTTCGGCCACTTTTGGTCACTTTAAGGCGTACCTAATGTTTCACAAATATCGTGCACATATGGAGACATTACTGTAACAAGTGACCCAATGGACAAGTGGCTCATGGTTATGTCGATGTCCCTGCTTGGAAATGGTACCTTTCTTATTCTTCCAATTCGTCGGATACTCCAGATACTTTGTTCGAAGAAATGGTGTACGAATATAGTATTTGTTATTTATAATAATCTTATTTTTCATTAAATTTTCAGGACACAGTTACCATTTGTTGCAATTTTTTACTTCGCTTCGTTTACCGATTCAGTGTCTGTTAGAAACTGAAACGATTATCAGGGAATTTTGCAATTCTATTTGTCTAATCTTACCACTTATTCCAATTCCAATTCTAGAGTTGTCAATTATCATTGTTTTCTATTCTAGTTTTGACGCAACTCGTCTTTTCACAGTGGTTGGACACAGTGGTAACTCCTTGATACTCTCTGACGAGTACATTTGTTATTCCAGCATCATTCTGTTCCGATTACCTACATCAGAGTTTCCTTATTTTGAGGATAAACGTATCTGCCCGTGTTTCTTGAGGGCGGTCGTGATACAAATATATTAACACAAATCGGTGAAATCCGTTGCGAAAATTTGGAGGTCGGGCTACTGTATTTCGTCCACGAACCGACCACGGGATCGTTCCAAATCGAAAGTCTCTCTGTTTTTGAAAACTGCTCCTCCGCGGAGAATCGTAAGCGCCATTAGTGCGCGAAAGTACTCGCTTTCTTTTACTTTAAATTCCAAACTTTTTATGTAGACTGTGTCAAACCGTAATAAAATTCTTTTTCCTAAGCTTTGAGATTCACAGGCAATTCTCGCTTGCACTAAACTTTATCGAATATAAATATTGTCTATTTTATTAAAACATACTCTTCTATGATGTCTGTATACATACTTCTTTATGATATTCATTCTTGTATATTTTGTACGCTACAATTTGAGTCTTTAAAAAATTCAAAATTCTTGAATCGGTATCACGTAACTTATACATTCAGGAAAATTTATTAAACAGGACAGGTAATATAATTTGATTGTCTCTTAGTCTTAGTTTCAGCATGTTTGACACGTGTTCAGATATTTTTAAAATCGATTGTAATGTTTTCAATTTTGAAATCTCTAGGAAAATTGTTTCTAGCCGTAGACCGAGAATGAGGCAAGCGACCGAGAGTGGAACTGTAAGGTTCATTGTGGCCCGGTGTTTATCGGCAAACGTATAATTTGATTATCGATCAATAGCGAGTTTCGAAAGCGACGAGCCGCAAGCGTAGCTCGCTTCCATCTGTTTCAATAAAAGAGTGTGATTCTTTCGACTGGCGCAAATAAACTCGTGTGTGCAAAGGCTCAATATATACATGCGCGTTCGATTTGTCAACACCGTTGCCAAAGAAAAACTGATGGTGCTAAACACCTCGTGCGTTTACTGTCACTCGTTCGTCGTTCAACAGCTACAATCTTCGCGCAATTATGTTCACAGGCTGCACTAGTTGTGCTACTGCAGGCCGTTCTTGTGGCGAGCAAAGCGTTAGATCAGAATCAGTTGCAGCAGCAGTCTCAGCAACAGTCTCAACAGCAAGTACCGTAAGTATTCTTCGTTAATTAAAGATCGACATGTCCGTAATTGCAGTGAGGTGTCCATAATTTCACTAGAAACACATTGAAACTTTGAGACATTCTCACATTTGCTGGCATCGCGTTGCTTACGGTAGTTGTACAGCAGAAATTCGTATGTTTTTTTTTATTACGGGAAAATATATTGGTGTGAGTCTTCATTGTTTGCGAAATCAAACTTCTTTTGGGAAGTTTACGTCGATTCAGGTACGAGGTGAACAAAGCAGCGAAGACTCGAGTTAATTAATTTCTCACTGTCTTAATTAGCACGGGAAAGGTTGAGACAATAAACAATTTCTCTTCGCAGATATCCACTGGGTCGGCTTACAAATAATTTTCGTTTTGGTACACTAAATTTGTTTATCGACGAAATAAATAAGTTAATTATACATTCGTTGTTATTCGCCGTGATTTTATTGTTATTTTATTAATGATCGTTACTCTGCTTTTCAGATATGGAACAGCGGCCCAAAAGAGATGGGGCGATGACTTGGGTGGCGGCCATGGCGGTGGTGATCTTGGCGGTGGTGACCTTGGCGGTTACGGTGGCGATTTAGGGGGTGGACACGGCGGTGGCGACTTAGGTGGCCACGGCGGTGGCGACTTAAGTGGACTCGGCGGTGGCGACTTCGGTGGCCACGGTGGTGGCGACTTAGGTGGCCACGGTGGTGGTTATGGCCATTCCGGTGGCGGTGACATCGGTGGTGGTTTCGGCCATTCCGGTGGCGGCGACCTCGGTGGTGGTTTCGGCCATTCCGGTGGCAGCGACCTCGGCGGTGATTTTGGTCACTCTGGTGGCGGCGACCTCGGCGGTGATGTAGGCCATTCCGGTGGCGGAGATATCAGCGCGTTAGCTCATTCCGGTGGCGGAGACCTCGGCGGTGGTTATGGTCCTTCGGGTGGTAGTGGTGGCGGCGGAGGCCTCGATGCACATCACGACGATCATCATCATCATGATCACCACGACAAGGGCTATTGGAAAAAGAAGCTGATCTGGAAGCCAGGCTGGAAGAAGATCTGGAAGCCGGCGAAGAAACAGATCTGGAAGCCCGCGTGGAAGAAGATCTGGAAGCCGATCTGGGTGCCGACGCAGAAGGCGGTGTGGAAGGAGATCCAGGTGCCAGTCTGGAAGAAGTACTGGAAGCCTGTGTGGAAAGAGATCCAGGTGCCTGTATGGAAGGAGATTCAAGTACCAGCTTGGAAGAAGATCTGGAAACCGGTCTGGAAGCCTATCCAGGTGCCAGCGTGGAAGGACATACAGGTACCCGCGTGGAAGAAGATCTGGAAACCAATCTGGAAGGAGATCCAAGTGCCCGCGTGGAAAGAGATTCAAGTACCGGCCTGGAAAAAGATCTGGATCCCGGAATGGGTCAAGGTCGGCATCCCTGGCGAACATTACCATGGTAAAGATCACCACGGCTGGGAGTACACTAGCCACGACCTCTGGAAGAAGAAGCTGATTTGGAAACCGCTGTGGAAGAAATACTGGAAGCCCGCGAAGAAGCAGATCTGGGTGCCCGACAAGAAGCTGGAGTGGGCGCCAGCCTGGAAACAGATTTGGAAGTCAGCTAAGAAGCAGATTTGGGTGGATGACAAGAAGCTAGTCTGGAAAGAGGAGTGGAAGCAGATTTGGAAGCCATCGAAGAAACTGATCTGGGTGCCAGACAAGAAGCTCGAGTGGAAAGAGGCTTGGAAGCAGATCTGGAAGACGGATAAGAAGCAGGAGTGGATCCCTGATAAGAAGCTTGAGTGGAAGGAGGCCTGGAAGCAAATCTGGGTGCCAGCCTGGAAGGAGATCTGGGTGCCCGCGTGGAAGAAGATCTGGAAGCCAGTTTGGATTTCGGAATGGTTCCCGTCCGAGGACCATCATCATCATCACGGATGGGAGGATCGGAAGGATAACCAGGTTCAAGGTTCGCAACTTGTTCCGAACAGTCCGGAGGCAATCTCGAAACAAAACGGCGCGACCCAACAGCGTCAAGTAGACGAGAACAAAGTTAGGTGGGACAGATCATCGAAACCCAGCGACAAAGGGCCCGGTCTCAGCCAGGACCTGGTTCCGCCGCCGTTAACGACTAAACAAAATGGCACGCCGGCGAATTTCGCGTTCCCCAATCATTAAACACATCATCGCCCCCCTCCCCCCATAGGATGCTTGTACAAAAGATTTGTCCGAGATAGTATTGTATAATAAGCCGCTGTATATATTACCGTAGGTCTACAATAAGTTCTAGAGACTTAAGCGTTCCTCTTCGATTAATCGACTGACACGACCCTGTCACTATCACCTTGGACGAGGTCGCCTCGTATCTAACGTATCCTTTATGTATAGTCTTCTTTTTATACGATGTTGTTGTTACCCTACTTTGTTAACCGATGCCGTTGAGAATAAAGTTGGTGAATATTTTGTTAAACGCTGTGTTTCTTCGCTTGCCCATCTTCGTCAAGTAAAAGCGATCTTCTTGCACTCTTCAGGGAGGACGCTCGGATAGAAGCAAGAAATCAATGAAAACAAAATGTCTTCACTGAAACCTGTACATAAGATTCTTCGTTATGAATAAGAAGAAGAAATTGTTGCAAGTCACTTGCTGGTAACATCATTACTACACATTTACTAAATCGTATGAAGAGTTCGACTCTAAACTGCAGATGTCTTCAACAGATTATTTTAGATCCCTTTGCTAAGACATTCCTTTGGACTGTTCAAACCTTTCTGGATAAAGCAAAGCATACCTTGAAGACACAAGCTACGCTGAATAAGAATACTTTCCGAGACGAGGGAAGTTCCGGTTTCTATGGATTCATTGTCGACAACTTTCTTCTCGTTTCACCGGACGCCGCGATTCGAGCCATTACCAGCATTAACATCACCAACCGACTAATCTCTGGTGTTACGAGCAACCGGTGATAATAAATTCGTTAACACCTCCGCATTATTATTTCGCCTAGTCATCGTCGTGCCCACGCTCGACATGACGCAACGCGGGTCCGGCCGCGAAACCGGAGAAAGTTGAGATTTGTTCCGTGGAAGGAAGCCGAGATCGTATATGGGGAGACCTAGGCCACGGAGAAAGTGTCCGTACACCTACACATAAACACGGGTGCCATTGGCATAAATTAATTCGTGCTGGTGTAACCAGTGATGGGACCAAGCGCGCGTCGTAGAAATGGGAAGGATGCTCTCCCGAGCACAACGATCGATCCGAACAAAAATGATCACTGAAAGTATAATTGCTATTCAGAATAATATCGATGTCTTTCAAGTTGGTCATCAACGCTGGACCTCGAAGAGGCAATGATACTTCAGTCAACAGGCACTGCTCGGACTTCAAAATACAATCTAATTTTTTGGTGAGCTGCTGTGTTCCGAATTATGATAATAATAAATAATAATAACGAAAACATAGTGAAGCAAAGACATTGCTAAGCGAGTGGCAAGCGAAGGTAGAACTTCCATTTAAAGGAACTTCTGTAGAGTTTCCTACGGAATTATGCATGAGTGACCCAAGAAAATTACCATGCTGGATGGAGCAAGTCAAGAATTTGCGTTTTTCTAATTAATTATTGAACAGTATTTTGATACAGGACTTATCTTTTTGCGAGTGATCGAACAAAACTTGATCCCATCGCTAGGCGCAACCTCGCGGCGTCAAACGGCTGATCGTGTGCGGATTCGCGACAGAATCGGCTGCAAAGTCCGAGAAGAGAGAAACTGTGCCCGATCTAGCCGTCGGGGGTCAGACTTTTCATCACGGAGTACCTATCGTTCGATCAAGAAACAGCCGGAGAAATGTCGTATGTGTATTTTCTAATCGACCCTGTCCATTGCGGTTTTCACTTTTCTAGTGGTCCTCTTTCTCTCCGCGCGTTTGGTCACACTTTCCGCGTTCCCTACCACCAAGCGGCTCGATCCTAGCCCATTAAATTCTGCGACACAGATAATTTTGGGCCTTCGTTGCCCACAAAAACGTTCTAGTTTCCCGTTGAAACTCAGAAAATTCTAGAGTAGAAATTCTAGTTGCGTGGCCAATGTCCCAATAGAAGCTCCAGGGTTCTTGATCAAGCTTCTACAAAAAGTAATGGTCATCCGTTCTAGGGGAGAATCTACACTTCTGGATCGGTGGTCATTCGTAAGAGAAACTTGCCGCAAAATTGTTTGTAACAAAGAAAATTGTTGTTAAAGCTTTTTTTACATCAACACCTTCCACTCATCCAGATGAGAAAAATACACGAGGAGTGTCACTTAAAGCTTCAAGCTTCTTCAACCTCGTACAAATTGTAGTTGAGTCAATTGGAAGCCTGGAAGTTCGAATGTAAATCTACTTGAGACCATTAAGTTCCGAAAGAGAAATTAATTGCACCGGTAACCGTTCGTAACAGCAAATCTGTGGACTACAATTAAATTTTGCTGGCGTTTACGACCGTGCAGGCTTCGTTAGACGTGTCAAACGATTCACTCGCCTTTTCTTTCCACGTTCATGGTTTTCTCTTTGCCGCGATGGTGCGCGCGTTCAAGGTCGTTTCTCTCCCGAGAAAATTCTATTCTACGCGGCTCCATGCGATCGCACATTCAAATGGAAATCCTGCGTGTTAAATGCGCCGACGATTACCACGATAACGATCAATTTTACACTTTAACAGCGGGTTCCGACGCATGAAATGAGGGCCGCACGCGAGCCAACAATGCGCAATTAGAGTCGCTTTTGTTTCGTTTTCGTGATTCAATACCGGCCGGTCAAAACGAATGCGATTCTCTACCGTATAATATTGTAGCATTAGAAAGCGACAATAATCGAATAATAATAGCTTGTTGTCCCAATGGAGCGATTTATTGTACTTCTTACAATGGCAATCGCATAGGAAATTAAACGGTGATGAAAAGTATTACTTACAAGCTCGTGAATTAGAAGTCCAATTGCGGTGAGAATGGATTTAGACGCTTTGCGTTCCATCGCGTTTACTTACCGTTCGAAATTAGTTTATAATCTTTATGAGCGATGAGAATTTTTGAAAAATGCTACAATACAAAATTCCATAGAATTCAGTACAATTTTTATTTGTTTCAGATCTACAAAGATTTTTTTTATCAAAAGTGAATATTTTCACTTTCTACGCAATCTACGAATATCATAGTGTGATGAACGAACGTGCCGAGAAACGTCAAATAGCGCACACGTACAGATAGTAGAACGTCTAAATAACGGAAACTCATGGTAATAGAGGTCCCACCATGGGCGTATTGAAACGATAACGTAAAGACTCACTTTACGTAAGTAGTCGTGATCGCGAATACCACCCGTTTCAGTGGTTGTTCTACACCCATGCTCATGAATATTAACGAACGATACATTATTCGGAACAGAATCGTTTGTACAAGAAATAGATGTCGGTGTAACTGAGACCTTCGTTAAAATTAATGTGAACGATGACGGAACGGAACACTAACACGATTTTACCTGACCATTCATATTTTATGTTCGTCATTTCTCAGTAATACACTCCTGCTTTACACTTTAAATCGACAAATTGTGTTTCGTCTCTGCACATATTTTAAAGAATACTTTACAGCACAAACAAAAAGAAATTAAACATTCTGCAGTATCTAAATAACAAGGGAAATGTTCACTGCGAAGAGTGAAGAGTGAAGAGTAATTTCAAAAATTGTATACATGATGAAATATCTTGACTGTTTCTTTTCCAAATAGCTAGGAGCTCTATTAGCTTTTTTTACCATTTTAATCGTAACTGGCTCTGCTTATTGTTTGCACCATTTCCTTTTAGGAGATGATTTATTAAATTTTCTACGAGCACCAGTAAAATGTGATAAACAATTCGGTATCGTCGAGAAATGTCAAATAAAGAAGGAAGTGATGATCTTGTTTACAACTTTCGAAGACGAAATAAGAGATGAAGATGCTCCGTCGGTTATCGAGAGTTTCGCGTTAGGGAAGGTCAACAATAGCACGACAATAAATCACGAGGCATACCGGACGCAATAATTAACTTGAACTTGCGAGATCGCTACGATTTCCCCTCAGGTTCACTGAAAAGCGGTACCAGTCCGGTCGGATCACTTCCCATCGTTCAGCTGCAACCAGGAAATAATCTCCAAACCGCTTCGAAAGCGTTGTTCTTATCGTGCCGCGTCTGGTCAAACTGGATTTTTCTTTTTTTCTCGCGACGTTTTTTCCGTCGACATCGATCGATAAGATACCGGGAAAGGCCTGCAACAAAGTCGCTGGACAATCAATCGTGATTTCTAATTAGTCTGTCAATTTCGAACGGGTTATGTTTCACGGTATAGCAAATTGAAGCTATCCTAAACGAGCTGGTTTTTTAGTTTTCTGTCGCTTAGTGGGTTAGTTCATCGAACAGATTTTTGCAGAGCTATTTTGCATGATCGTAGAACTTATCTTTTATTATTTTAAATCTCGGTTTCGCACAGTCTTCGATCGGAGCCATAATCGTCGCACTCAACCGGAAGTCCATCTTCTGATGAAGTGAAATTTCTAGTATGCAAAAGAGTTCCGCATTATTCCGGGCATTGTTTCATGCATTGTGTATTCTAGACAGAAATTGCACAGTGGATAAATTGCTTGCATGTGAATGAGCAAATTAATACCGAGAAAATGAAAGATGTTTCGCAATGGGTGCCGTGTCCAAACTTTTACCATAACCTACCCGTGAAATTCGTTGCTATTATAATGTTCCTCCAACTAGCAATTATATATTTTTGATCTGTTTTATTGCGTCAATTATAAATATTTATAGAAATTGTTTTATACGCAAATTTAATATTCTGTCTAATTTAGGAATATTTTATATATATTTTTGCGTGACATTTATCTATTGAAATATATTTGTTGGAAGTTACATTTATGGAGTACACTATAAAGTTTATTAATATTTATATGTGCATGTATGAAGGTATTCTATTTATTTCAGAGAAGGTGCCAAAATTATTCCATACGAGTGTTATTCTACACATATTAAATAGATATCCGAATTTTCAAATTTAGTAAGAAAGTTATCTATCGCTATTGACAGGATGATAATTTTGAGCTTCCGCCCAGCAAGAGTGTTAAATCCATCTTTCGAATTTCGGTGCATCGTAGCCTCATAGTAAAAAAAGAAGATGGAGAGTTCTGTAACATGGCTGCAAGCAAGAATAGTTCCATGAAAAGAATGTCCCACACAAAAAGATATTTTTGTCGGAGGCCATGGGTGTCAAGCCGATAATATCACAGGGTGGCACCAGAAATGTTTTTGTTACCATTCGTATATATGACTGGTATAGTAACCGTATCCGAAGCCACGAAGTGAAGTATCAGTGCATCCGAAGATGTTGTACGTGACGATCTCTCTTCTTTTCCTTCTGCTCTGTGTCTTCTGCGTCTACGATTGCCTCAAGCCGCGCCATTTTCCACCGGGTGCGTCGTCGTGCTGTGAATTTCCAACAAATTGACTCACAGAACAATTCAAATCCATTATTACGTCGTTATACATCTTAATTTTTTAGTAGAGGAATTATTCCTCGAATAATGAATTTATAATATTATTCTTCAGCATATGTTCTTTGGATAAACATTCATTCATTGCTCAGTATACTGTATAATATTTTACTTTTGGTTGAACATGTAATCTGGTCCATTTATTAAAACTATAATATGGAGGACGAAAATAACACAATTTTAATTCTTAAGGTTTCAGGATTGAAACTATTTTTATTGTTACTAAATAATACAATCTCTAGCCTCAAGCTATCTCAATTCTCCTAAAAAATATTTGCGCTAAAAATTTTCAGGTGATGTTCCGCCTATTCTCATTTTTTATACTATGATTCAAAGAATAGTGTTCTATCCACCATTTTATTTGTATTTAGTATGACTTTTAATTATGGCCATAGTATGGCAAAAGGTGTTTTTCATGTTCATGTCATGTTGTTTAACGTTCGAGTAGGTCCAAAATGGCTACCGTTCTTCGGTTGCTTTCTCACGTTCCAACGATTGAAAAGAAAACACGGATACGGTTACCTGGCGTTCCGCGAGCTGGCGAAGTCGTACGGCCCGATTTTGGGCCTGAAATTAGGAAATCAGAAGGTGGTTGTGATTTCAACGCACGATCTAGTGAAGAAAGTTCTCCTCCGGGACGAGTTCAATGGCAGACCGGGCGGATTCTTCTTCAGGGTTCGCGCGTTCGGAAAAAACAAAGGTTATCGCTACAGAATTTCTTCCCTAAACATCCATGCCGGTTATCAAACGAATTTTTGTTAGATTCAGTAGACGATAATAATCTGTATCTCCTGTGTCAGGTATATTGTTCGCAGAAGGCCTATCATGGTCCCAGAATCGTCGTTTCACGATGCGCCATCTTAGAGCTTTCGGATTCGGACAAACGATCATGGAAAAGCATACAAGAATCGAGGCGGAGTGCTTGGTTAAGTACCTCCGTCATGCCAACGGGAAAGGTCCAGTTCTGATGCACACGGCCTTCGATGTTGCAGTTTTGAATGCACTTTGGTGCATGTTCGCGGGCCACAGGTTCGACTACGAAAACGAGAAGCTGAAGGAGATTCTTGACGCTGTCCATGACGCGTTCAGGTGAACCAAGAACACAAGTTTTATTAATATAGAGTCAAGAATGATTAATATAAACTGCAGGTTTTATGCATTTATGACAAATATGAGTAAGCGCAATTTAAAGCTGTGGACATATTAGAGGAATTTAAAAATATCAATGCGATAGTTTCAGCTTACTGAAATGATTGAAGAATGAGACTTCTATTAACCCCTTGCCTAACGATTCAGTTTACGATTTCGTAAAAAACGAGAAAGTTTATATCTATTGTACGCCTATATGCTCCCCAATAGTTGTACATTAAAAAAACCAAAATAGAATTATATTTCGGTTTAAAGGAAATTAATAGCATACATTTATTAGACTCTGTTCAAAATCTTCGTCACGAGTCTGACACGATATTGTAAGGCAAGGGGTTAATTAATCATTTTAATTCTGTTGCAGATTGATGGACACAATGGGCGGAATAATTTCGCAGATGCCGTTTCTACGTTTCATAATACCAGAGTCATCGGGTTACAATGATCTGATGAAAATCCTTCGGAAGCTCTGGAGCTTCTTGGACGAGGAGATCAGCGAGCACGAGAAGCGACTGACCGGAAATCAGCCACAGGATCTGATCGACGCTTTCCTCTTGGAGATTTCAGCCAACAATGGCGGTCGTGACGACACGATCTTCGATCGTGAGCAATTCTATAGTATCTCTAGTGTAAATCATCGAAACGATATTAAAAGAGAATTTCAATATTACCAGGAGAAAGTCTGCTTGTCCTGTGCTTGGACCTCTTTCTAGCCGGATCGAAAACCACCACTGACACATTGGCGTTTATGATGTTGTTCACGTCGTTGCATCCGGAATGGATTAAAATACTGCAGGAGGAATTGGATAACGTTGTTGGGAGATCGCGATTTCCAGCGCTGGAGGATCTGCCGTCGTTGCCGATGATGGAAGCCTTTCTAGCGGAGGTAACCGAACACGTGAATTCGTTCGTTCAGTTTTTCTAATTTTAACACTAGGTTTAGCTATTTTTAGCCATCCTTTTTTAGAATATATGCCCAAAGAAATACATTTTTTGAATAAATCATGGATGCATCTATACAATCTCAATAATCGAAAATTAAAAATATTGGAACCCGTAATTTGAATTAAGAATTTGTTAGATACAACGGTATTTGATCCTAACGCCTCTCGGATTGCCGCACAACACAACGAAAGACGTAACTCTCAATGGATACCATATTCCTAAGGTATGTGCCACTCGAAAATAAATGTTGACCGACAAAATAGTACTGTTTTGATGTTAAATATTCATGTATTCGCTGTTTCAGGACACGATCATTCTCCTCGATTTAAGCAGCGCGAGCTACGATCCAGCTTACTGGGATGATCCAAAGGTATTTCGTCCGCAACGATTTCTAGATGGCACTGGCAAGTTTGCGCAAAACAACGCGAGCATACCATTCAGTTTAGGTAAATTTTTCGATACTTTAATCGTTCTCAAAGGCAATTAAAAGTTACTTAACCCTTTCGGTCATTGCGTCCTCATACAAGGTTATACCAAATAAATGCAAACATTTATATTTTCAAAGAACTGGTTAGCAAAGCCATGATTTTTTTCCGGGAATATATAATTCGTGACCGAAAGGGTTAATCTGTTTTTTAAAGTGTTTTCAACTTGTTCAAATGCTTAACAAACGAAATTCGATTTTGTCTATTTGCTGTGACTCGCAGTGAGCTTAGGAAATGTTTGTTTTGCATAAACATCAGCAGTTTAGTCATTAGGCTACCGGCGTTTATTACCGTATATAATCCGTACTATTACCGTATAAAATACTAGTTGTCTGATTCATGCTTCGTAAATTATTTCGAAACGGGTTTGAATGATAATTTATCCTGGAACGTTCCCAGGCGAATTAAATTCCGCATATTTTCACATAAACGTGTCCTAAAATGTTTAAAATACAGAAGTCTGTACTTTCTTCAGGCAAAAGACGATGTCCGGGAGAAATGCTGGCCCGCAGTACCATATTCCTATTCTTCGCCTACGTTATACATTACTTCGACATCGAAATTTCTCCGGAACATGGCGAACCCGACCCGAATGGCTACGATGGTTTTGCTATTTCGCCGAAACCATACTATTTGAAACTCAGGAAGAGATCGGACATCCCACATTCGGATAACACGTAAACGGAACTCGTTTGGCGATAGTTGTGAGTACATATATTACAAATTACTGTTCTAAATTGATTTTTGGAAAAAACTTCAAAAGATATTTAACCATTCGACCGAACGCTTTTAACCATATTTTATGGTACCAAGGTCAGATTTAATGTACCGTGGATTTTTATGCAGTTTACGAAGTAACTTTCTTTGATGTGAAAATACAGATTGAATATTAGTTATTGTTTCTTTATTCGACGTCAGTGTTTTCTGATTGTATAATTTGTACTGTCAACACACTTTGTGTGGACATTTAACAGTGGCGTGTTGTCTGTTTTCAGCTTCAAGGAATTATTTACAAATTGAAGCTCGGGACCAATGTAAAGGAACGTGGCCACGTGGCGCGCCGACCGAACGTACATTTGGACTTCCACGAAACGAGATGATTTCGACGAACACGTAAAACGACTTTCACGCGGCAGAAACAATAAACAATATCAGAGAGAAAAATTTGTTGAAGTTAAACAAGCAGGCGTCTATCTGCGGCCGAAGCTACTTCGACCCGCGAACTTAGGCTACACGGAGACACAGAAACATTGGTGGTCCGATAAGCATTGCCACCGATTAAGTACACACACTCGCACCAATTGTGTTTGCGAATAAACCTCATAAGATCATAGGCTGATAAAAAATAATTTTGTTTATCGGAAGTAAAAGTAATTTCGGTTTTTATTTTTCAAGTTTGTCTATTTATTTTTCGATGCTCGTGACGAAAATCATTTATGACACAATATTTTTTAGAAATGTTATAAGCAATACAAAATTTTGTGCGATGCAACATATCATGTTGAAATTGCATAATTTAAGTTAAGGGTTAGATATTGAAGACAATTGCTCGGAGAAGGAAGTGTTTTATCTAGTTATAACTAGTGGTAATCCAGTATTTAAACGCTAATAGTCAAAACATAATCGATATATTCTCGTATATATTTAAACTATATTAATTGAATCGTTCGAATAATATCGTGAGAAACAAATTTTTCGTTTTATATGTCTAACTTTACCACAGTCTTTAGAGAACATTTAGCAATATAACGTTCTAGGAATTTTAGTGGAGATATGTAGAAACATTACTTGAGAAAATATTTTATTTAGATGCTAATAAATGATATCTAAATTGGCTAAGTGATTTTTATGACAATATTATCGTGGCACAAGTAATACATCATAAGGTTTCGGCGATATTGCAAGGCCAGGAACAATTTCTATGGAATTCAGCTCCTGGCCAGGAGGCGGTAGTAAAGTAAACTTCTGCATCACACCGGTGAATAGCGTGAAGCTCGCAGATCTGGCGAGAATTTCACCTGGACATCGTCTTTTTCCTGCAAACAATTATAATATTGCACTATTTTCTGGCAGTTAGATTAAATAATAACGCGATAACAAGCAATACAAGCAATAAGATCTATTAGGAAAGTTATTTGTAAAACACAGAGTAACAGAATTCAGCCGTTTCGTAACGTTTTATTATTTCCACCGGAGAATTCTATTTGTGAATTTTTTTTCGTAACCACTGATTACGCGTTCAATCGCGAAGTCAGCAAACGACAGGGCCAATTAACGAGTTCAACGACATTTACTCTCGCGTGATGTTTCCGGCTTTCCGAAGGATATCCGGAAATGAATGACGACAAGGTGTCATTCTACCGAGGTTGTTGCAGTGGAATGGCACTTTAATGAAGCGACATTCGCGCGTACAAACGATTCCGACACGTATCGACCATTCTTGGTTCGATAAACTGGTTACCTCGATCCTCGCGTTCTGTTCAGATCAAGTTTCTTGGTTTCACAGTATTGATATGCTGATCTATCACGATTAGAAACTATAAATAAAACAATCTCTCATGTTCTACAGACTGCCTTCATACACACATAACTGGGGTGAGCTGACCATTGAATCACCACAATTCGTATTAAACGAAAAACTAACATTTATGAATGGATTTTATGCATTTATGATAAAAATGAATAGTTGTAATTTAAAAAAGTAACACCGTTAGAAAAATTTATAAATACAGTTACATTATGTTCAATCTATTACCACTTCACTCCAGTTTGTTGCAATTCAGATACAACATTTTCATTTTATGTCGAAATTTATGCAATAATTCTATTGTAAGTCCACAGATATCGCGTTGGAAAAAATCTTCTATATTTTGTCACTACACTAATTTATTTGGAAGTTGTTCAAACGACATCCCACGTATTCAAAGTATTATGAGATCAGCAATTTGTATTTTGTAGTTGAATGGTCCTACGATAAGTTTGTTTGTGCAATTATCATTCACTGGGGTACCTCTGTTCATTAATATAAGATTTCTAATAGCAGCAATAGTCATCAAACATTGTTGTAAGATTTTAACAATGGCTTTTGCGAATACTAATTTCAACAGGCATGCAGCACGTTCATTTCATTTCGGTTGAGATTTGTCTGCTTCGCACATACCTCTTCCGAAAGTTAAAGATTTCGAATCCGGCTCGTAGGTCCCGTCCTTGAAGTACCTTTCGGGATTAAATACATCCGGATCTGGAAACAAGTTTGGATCCATGTTTACGGAGAAAATGTCGATTAGAACGGTAGTCTCTTTCGGTATTTTGTAGTGTTCGAGATTCGTGTCTTGCAGAACTCGCCGCGGCCCGATCACAGGGAACACAGGCCACATACGCAACGACTCGTTCATTACAGCATCCGTATACGGTAGCCTGTAACAATAAAGAATTTCGGCTTTCTCGTTTGCTGCCTTTCTTTAACCCTGCGCGCACTTCACTGTTACTGCGACACACGTCGCCGCGAAATCTAAGGTATACTAATGAGAAGTTTAGCGAAGCTAAGCCTATCGAGTGCCTGAAGCGGATGGAATGCAGCCGGTTGCCTTATGGAAATAACTGGGACTGGGTTTACTTGGATCTTGTACGATCTTTATCATTCGACTGCGGATTTTGTGCATTCGTGTCAAGAATTCGTAAATCGAATACAAAATAGTTAACATGTTTTAAGAATT
This sequence comes from Lasioglossum figueresi, assembly GCA_028455805.1. Taxonomy (NCBI): domain Eukaryota; kingdom Metazoa; phylum Arthropoda; class Insecta; order Hymenoptera; family Halictidae; genus Lasioglossum; species Lasioglossum figueresi. The sequence continues at coordinate 6,946,875 of CM052193.1, forward strand.
TAATAATACTGTCGACTTATTCTCAACTTTTTAAAACTATGAAGAAAAGAAATATGTTTGCAGCTTCTGTATTCAGCAACTAATGCAAACAATATTTATGCTGCATAAAAATCCGTAGTCTATTTTATTAAAAAAATTAATATCATAAAGTAAGAGGTTAAAATAATGTAAATGTTTAACCTAGTATCGACGATGTCGTTTCACCGAGAATGCTAATGTTCGCGCGATCAAAATTTAGGATTTAATTACTTGGCCTTATCCGATATGTCCGGGAGTCTATGGGCTGGAACTATCGAGTCGATTTCCTTTTGTAGCTTCCGCTGCACATCTTGATGCATTATCATATTAAAGAACAGGAACTCCAGCGTTACCGTGGTGGTTAGAAAACCAGCAAGGAAGAGATCGACCAGTACCATCACTAATTGGTCCTCTGAAAGTTTAACAGCCTTATGCATAAAATAAATCACCGACGATTTCTCTCGATCGTAAATTATGATATACGAGTAAAGAGAAGTTTGATTTATATATGTTGCATAGAAAAGAATTTTGTGTAACTGATACTGTACCCGTAAAAACTTTACTGGTTTCGTTTACATCAAACATCTTCAAGAGAAATTTGTCAATCAAATCTGCCTCGCCGCCCGCGACATAGCTCTTTTTGTGTTCGATGATGGATTGCTACGATAAAGCATTGTATAACGTGATTAGTTGAACTACGAATTCGGTCGAACTTATTTTTTTTATCGTAAATGTAAATCTTTTTCTTTGCATATTCTAGTCGACCTTCAAACGCATTCAGACCTTTAAGTGAACTCTGTCTTCCATCGAATGATCACTACAATCTGTAATCGATCGTTTTAAACAATGCACATCTGTGGAAGGATATCATTTTGAAGACTTAAGGATAACTTAAAAAGTAAGCGACGACCGCTTACAAATTTAATGTTAGGGATTAAACTGTCAGACATAAAACTTCAGACTTGTATATCCGCAGGTTCTCACTTGTCGCTGCTATTGTCAGTATTATCGATGGAAATGAATATCCTATACCATATCTAATTTCAGTTCAAAAAGTCCGAGGTTACTTCATGCGTTTTAATGCCAACTAGAATATTCAAGGAAAAAAACATATATTTACAAGAAAAGAAATATCGAAGACCGTGAAAACTCCGGAAAACTTACCATTTACTTTGCATTCAAAACATTTGTTATGTCATCAAAAATAAAGGAGAAGGAGGAAATGTTTGGACTTCAAATATTTATGCATTTTAATCAAACGTACTTCTTCACCAACAATCATGAAAAAGAGAAAGTGGCTCAGGCACTCTAATATGCAGGAGACAAAGTAGTCGCTGAAATCGAAAGACCTAGGACCTAACTTTATTTCAGAACTTGCAACAACGCGTGTAATTCAGTTGCATATTCAAATATGAAAATTATTATTGTATAAAGAACCTACGGATTTGTCCGACGCAAAGAAAATCGTAGTTTAACTGATTCTCACCAATAAGAAGTCCTTAAGCTCTTTGTTCAGCTCGATGAGAACATTGTAGCCGGAGGCCTCGGGTGCAATGTGACGGATCCAAGGGAAAGCGATGAGAAGCCCGCCGGTCATGTCGAAGACATTCGCCCGTCGTTCCATCAAGTCTACAAAATGGTGTAACCTGCGGGGCGACGTTCGAAAGACAGCAATTAACGATTACAGCCGGATGAGCATCGAGAGGCCTACTTGCGTGAGTCGCTTCTAAACGCTCGCCGCAGATCGTTGGAGTCTGTTTGAGATTTGCCGCGCGTTTCGCGAATCTCGACGCGTATGCTCAGCCTGCTGCTGGGATATTCTACGGGTTTCACGAGCATGCGCGACCAAATGCAGGGACGTATCTAATTGTAAGTCCTAAGTTTGTGTGGAAAGTAGCGGGGAACTATTATTGGTAGGAAAGTACCGGAACAGTTCAGAAGTTTATGTATTATATTAATATTTCAAAATCAAATCTTTAAAAAATTTTGCGAGATTAAATAAAAATTGTCGCACATGCACGTGAAACCCGTGCAATATCCCAGCACTGTGCTCAACGTCGTTTTATAGAGGGATGGGAAAATTCGTATCAGGTCGGGATGGGATTCCGAAAATATTTGGGTTTTCTAGAATATTCGGGATTCCCGGGAGTGTTCGGGTTTGTCGAGAATCTCTTCGGGATTTTTGATACTATACGGAATCTTTTAATATTGTTTTTTAATAAGAAATCCCGAAAGTTTCAAGATCCGTTCCCGTCCTGTCCCGGTCTCGCACACCTCTAATATTTGGCAAACTCACGGTATGTAATTGGCAACCAAAAAGTGTTGTTTCGTGACACTTCTTGATGGTAAGAGGTTGTAATAAAAATTAATTAAATCAATTATTCTCATCTATTTCATAAGAAAAGCGAACATCGTTCGCCAAACGATCGACCAAATCATTATCAACGACAATTTATACACATATATTCCAAAGGAATATCTTTCTAACGCGTAAAATTATGCGAGGCTATTATGCTTATCAAAGAAATTAATTTATAGTCGGTCATTCGTAAATTACGAATGTACATAGTGATCGGAGCTAGCGAGGACAACTTGTCCTAAACTTTAGTAGATAATGGATTTTATGCATTCATGACAAAAACGTCAAATGCAAAACAGCGAAAGCGTTAAAAGAATTTTAAGAAACACTGTGGTGTAATATTCAAGTTTTTGAAATTTTTGAGAAAACAAATGTATATTTGCGCAGTTCCTTTATCTAGTACTCAACACACAGGCAATTTTTATTTCGCATGTAAATCGACAGATTAACCGTTAATGCTAATTGTTAATACTAACTGTCACTCTCACGACATAATGAACAAGATAATGTAAATTACTACTGCATAATACTGACAGTAGAGGTTCGCGCGATAATGTACTCGTGACCCAAAATGACAGTCAATCGTTATCACATTTTATCATAACCTACGGAAACAACTTTGCAAATCATGTTAATTTTTATCATAGGATTCATGGACACACACGCACACAAAGAGGTGTAACATCGGCCCATGCAACATTCACGCGGTACACCTTGAGTAATGCTAGTGCAGACGGTACTGTGTCACTTTCAAGCCTTATGGCTTGAAAAATATTTAAGGAACAAATATTTTATTATAGTGTTTTGGAAAACTCTCAAAACAAGCTACAAGAATATGTAATAAAAATAGGGAGTTCTATTTAAGAAATTGAAAATGAGCTTCACGTGATTTTCAAACGAATATCCAAGGTCAAATCAATGACACCATTTCATGTCCCCCTCGACCACACAACTTTTGTCTGAAATATTTTTCTTCAAAATGCTTAATTTCCGAGATATACGTCTGTTGCACTTTAACTGGCTCAACTTGTATATGTAATATAAATATCCATCAGGATATTTCATTTCCTTGCCTGATTTTTCATCGTGTTGAGTCTTCAAAAAAATTTGGAAAAATTTCTGGAATACTTTAGCTACAAATTTAATGCACAAACAAAATATTTAAACACTTTTACGATAAAAATGTTGAAAATTACGAAGAAATAGGACTTTCTGCCAGTAGATGGTTAAAAATTGGAAATTAAAGTGAAAAAATTTGAGAGAAGTGTAAGAATTCATTGGTAAAATGTACAGCGTGAGATAGTTGACAGGTGTGAGTGCATAGTCGCAGAGAAATCGCATAAATACCTCGCACCCTCCAAGAAGCTCTTTCCCGTTGCGAAACGCCACAGAACGTTTATCACCGCAGGTGCGATTACTGGCTTCAATCGTCTCACACCTCCGCCCTTCAGCTGGTTCAGAATCTCGTTCATCTCGTCTATAATCATATTCGACATCGTGCTTTTCCCATAACCGAAGTCCTTCAGAGTAAGAACCATCCAAAAACGCAAATCCTTCCAGTCCTGTCCATCGTTCATCGAAATGCCTTGTGAGAAAGATAAGTTCGCGACCATTAATCATCGGACAGCATAATCGGTGAACAAAATATTAACACATTGTGCAATATATATTTAGTTTTTACTAGACTGCGGATCTTTATGCAAAATAAAAATGTTCTTCATTTATTGTGGGAAGCAGGAATAAAATAAAAATTGATTTCATCTCTTAATGGCTTTGTTACATTAAAAACAGCGTTACAATATTCTTAAATTTTTCTAATCTTTTACTGTTTCATATTTCACGCATCCAATTTCTTCATGGATGTATAAAGATCCGCAGTCTAGTTATTAGATAAACTTATTATTATTACTAGACAGCGGATTTTATGCATTTATGACAAAAATGAATAGGTGTAATTTAAGACAGTAAAAATATTAGAAGAATTTAAAAATACTGTTATATTATTTTCAACCTATTATACAAGCTATTAAACAACTGGCATTAGATCATCCACTTTTCGTGTTCCATTGAAGAACCCGTTGACGACGACACGTACCTTGTTTCTTTCCCAAATTACGAATCTTAATGAACTCGTTCCAAGGCCGACCATCGAATTGCTCGTTCTTCAGCACAGTATGGACCATTTTCTGTCCAGAAACGACTACCACCTTCTCCCTACCCATATACAAGGTTAGTACGTTCTTACCGTATTCCTTGCAAAGCTTCTGTATTGCCATATGCAATCCGCCATGTTTCATCGTTAATCTTTTTATTAATAACCGATTGCCAATAATCGGCCAGGGAAATGGGCCTGGAAAATAAGTCGAAATTGAAAAGCGGACAATAAAAACGCTAACGTTCTATAGACAAAATTATCTATGGCTTCTAACAATCAGGACAATTTTACTATACCCTGTTATTAACACTAAACCTACCACGAGGGGTCAAATGACCTATTTTAGATTTTTTATTTCACAATTATTGAGATTGTAAAGGTGTTTTCATGGGAATTGATTGAATATATTTTTTGACTCCAGTATATATTATAGTAAAAATCGCACAAAATATAAATAAATTTAATCTTGTTATTTTTATAATACCATACACATTAGTCACTTTTGATGGTCGGTAGATTTAGCGTTAAATCGATGCAGAAATGATGGCTGACGGCAAAACTGAAACGGAGGTATATGACTATTCTGTTCACGTTAATAATAACGTTAATAATAACGTTCCGTACAATGAATAATTCATGAGAGATAAAGAAACTTGCAATTTAACGGAACTTAACTGACCTGACTGAAATACTATTTCAATTAAGATGTTATCATGATTGTATACATGTAACTTTATAACTATAAAAAGATAGTCATTAACAATTTTCGAGGTGCAGTATATCAAATTCCGAGTTAATTTCTTCTCATTCGTGGAACGTCTTCTAGGCGTTAATTGAAACCCTCCGGGCCCATTGTTGGTTTAATCAAACCAATCGCTATCACTCATTTACAGAACATGGAGGAGTTAATCGTCGCAGAACTTTTCCAGTTTGTCTTGTTAGAGTATTTTTCCGACCATTTTTCGCAATGGACAAAATTAGCCTTCAGACAACGAAATTTTTAATACATATAATGTTTAATACATATTTAAACAATCATAATGTATTAACATTGGATATCACTGTATTCGGGAAAGTCTACAGAATCTTTTGCCGTAAAGAACAATTCAATATCTTTTATAATAACATCACAATAATTGTTCAAAGTTGAAAAATGTGTCTTTTTTAAACTCAATTTTCTCAAAAACTACATATAGGAGGAAAATTGAGGTCAGATTCGGAATCAGCGCGAAAAACTCTATAAGAATCGCATAGTGGGAATCGAAATAATTTTTGGCTGTTGGACAGTGTAATATTAATATATACAATTAGATTTCTCTCTCACTATGACTATTATTTAAGTCGTATTTAAGTATTAAGTCAGACATATTTAATCATATGTTTTTACTTTGTAGACACTGAATATGTATAAATGTCGCAATTGATAAAAAACCTATTCTCTCTCTTAGAGTCCCTAAATATTAGTAGAAGTCTCCGTGTTTAGAAGAAATGTTCTTATTTCTTCGGTGGCTCAACGGACGTGTGTGTGGCGTACAATGACCCATTATTCGAGACACGAGGCTGCAACAGTATTCGATTAAATGCAATCTTATCATATACAGAAGAATCCTAAATTTCTCAAAAACGATAGTGCTTGTTATAGTGATAAAGAGTTTCCCTGACCGTCGATTTCAAAACACACCCTTATTCTAATCTCACCGTAAACAGATAAGTGAACTAAGAATACCAAGAACGCTTTTTAAATCTAATGTATTCGTTTCAACATGGATCAGGTATAGAAAACTAGTGTACCAGTACAAACTGTGTCCTTTTAAGAAAGACCAAGGTCACATTTATCGAGACATTCCACGATTCCGCAAAATATATGTAACTTGACAAAGTGAACGCGCCTAATGCAATTGCTCTCGGAAACATTTATACATCCTAAACAAATGTACAACGAAGAGGTAGGAATCGGTAGTTGTATTCCGTTAATTAGTATTTCATACATAAAATACAACGGAACTTAATCGAAAACACGTTGGCAATATACAGGGTGTTTATTTGTTCACTGTTGGAGACATAAGAACTCTTCGATTCACGTGTCTTAGAGGATGTAGAACAGTATAATACCGCTTGCAGACGCTTGGCCTGGCCGAAGCCGGGTGCTACCTATAGTCCCAGCTCGTTATATCGGCCGCGCGTGGTTAATTTAGTAAGAGAAGAGCACACAAGAGGTACAGCGAAAGAGAGCGAGAAATAGTCAATGAATGAAGATCGATGCGAGCTTGACCTCATCGAGCGCGTTGGCGACCGGCTGCAAATTAGGTGCAACACCGGTGGACGCAGCTCCCGCTTACCTGGGGGTTGGTCGTGCACATGCATCTTGGCCAGCGTGTAAAGCAGTGTGAAAACCACGATCAGCAGTATCAGTGTCGTCGTGATCATTTTGTAGCGTGTCGACGAACGAGGTCTCTGTGTTCTTTCGGCTGTCGTCCCTAATGGTTCACCGACGATCTAACGCACGGCTATTGTCGGGCAGCGACGATCCGAAGCGTTTTAAAGCCCAGCTTGGACTTCCGGCTCGCGACCGTTTAAATTTATATCGTGTTCGAACCGCTACCAATAACGCGGCTCCTCCGATAAGCTCGACAGCCACAGTTTACGAGCTGTTTGTCACTCTCCTTTGCTCCTCGGTTATGTCAACGTCAATGAAAAGAAGAAGACACGAAAGTTGGCGGTGCTTCAATGGCAGATATAGTTAGACAACTTTTTCCGGACTATTACATCGGATTCGGTGTCGATTACAGTCGAGTAATGTTCCCGCGCGCCTCGGCCCTGTCTCTCGTTTCTTTTCATTTTAACCGGATGATAGTGCTACGTCTAGTACTCTCGAATTCTTTTGAAATCTCTACCGTTTTGTATTTCACCCGCTCAGGTTTGCTATCGCTACACATAATTCGCGGATTGAATTCACGTGGAAGAATTACATCCATCGCGTCGTCCAGTTGATACTATCTATTGCAGTAGTTTTATAATGTATTACTATAATATAACGAACACCACGAGGAGTTAGCATATCAAGAATAACATAGTAATTATAATCGTTCGTTTTTTTCTATTTCAAATTGATTCTTTCTTTCGCAAGTCGCGTTGACGCAAGTTGACGATTGTAACAATGAAACTGATATATAATATTGACAAAACGGTAGATAAAAGTAATAATTATATATTTGGGTCAAATATTATCTCCGTTTTTTAAATTATTTTACAGAACAATGTCAAAAAGGGGTAAGAATATAGGTCACGTGCATATTTACAGACTTATCTCTCTTATTTACAACAATTACTGTCAGCAAAAAGGTATCATAAATACATAATAAAAAATAATTTAATACAGACATTACAAAGTACTGCGAAGTATCGTTTCTGCAATATTTTCCTTATTTTATGTACACTAAACATTTCATACGATATCTAAATCAACCTCTTTCTTCGGCCGTTTCTTCACAATTTTTTTCCCTCCCATAGTACTCAATTTCCTCTCCCTAGCTTCTTTCTTCTTCTGCTGTCTAGCTATTTTACGTTTCGCAGCCAGCTCGGGATCCGTTACGTATTACAACGACAAGTATTTAAGTATACACATTATAATTTACAACATTAC